>JNVV01000004.1:176360-200730 GCA_000733355.1 Falciphora oryzae
GCGGATGAGGTCTTGGCCGTGCGGTATCCGTCGAGTAGTGGCCGGCACTGCTGGATTGGGTTGGGCACGCGTGTGGTTGGCTGGCCGTTGGGGTGCAGGCGGGAGTGGGTGTGCTGGGGAGTGGAGGTGTCCGGGCCGGAAGCGAGGAAACAACACAGCACAGACAGCACAATCTGTTTCTCCCACAGGGGCGGACGGAGACGGATATTGGCATATTAGTATTGCACTGAAGCCGCCCCTCTTGCGTGCTTTCGAGCACGAATTCTCCGCGATGGCGAGGGCAACTGCCGCGGATGCGCCGAGAGATGCGATGGCACTTCATCTCCTTCGCCTCTCTCCCGCGCGCTCCGGGCTGAGGGGGTGCCGGGTGTGTGTTGGCTTTCTGTGAGGATTCCATCAAAAATTGCCTTTTGCAGCGAAAAAGTCCAGAACGGGAGACCCGCGACGGGCTGCTGGGGTCGGCCGCGACTGCCCGAACAGACGGCCGACCCCATCCGCCGTGGGGCCCGGGTGGGGCCGGGGACTTGCTCATGACGCTGTCTAGGCCCAAACGGGAAAAATCCAGGCGAGCGTCAAACCCGTTGTGACGGCGGGGTCCCTGGGGGCGCGCCAAGACGTGGGCCGGGGTCCAGATCCGTTGCCGTGCTGGGCTGGAGGCATCTGTCGCGCCTTCCTCGCCGTCTTGAACCAAACAGGTGCGCCCAGAGCGACTGCTCCTTCTTCTTTGCTGCTTCCACTGTTGCTGGGATGACTGACCCCAGCCAGCGATCGCTGCTGCCCAGCACTCAGTCGCCCAAAAGAGGCCCAAAGGACCCATGATCAACTCCGGCAGATGCCCCAATACGGCAAAATAAACTTTTTGCTCTCCTGCCCGGCTCGCCTGGCATGATTCCCCTCCGCTGCACATGTTTCGAGCCGATGCTGGCGCCAAGACCGGCCCCGTGAGTGTTTGTGCCTATGCACACGTACACAGAGCGATGGTCCCATTAAGACCAGACGACGTCCTCCGCAATAAGCTTCTTCTCCGGCGCCCGCCTCTATCCACAGCCTCGAAGCTTGGTCCTGGTCCTGGCTCCGTCTGTTGCGCCAGAGTCGCGCCCACCACCCCCCACGCCCTCCTTCGCCACAGCTGTCTGAGCAGTCTGAGAGGCTCGCCAGCGTAGCATCCGCCCTCGGCACTGACTGGTGTCGTGTCTGACCTGGCGCCATCTTGAGGAAGCCATAGGGCAGAGAATCTCAAATCATTTTACATTGATGCTTTATTATTAGACGGCAGGACCAACAGGACTCTCTTCTCTTCTCTTCTTTTCTCTTTTCCCCCTCTCTTATTTTGCCTTTGCCTCCAGTCATAAACCTGGCCTTGGCATCCGCTTCTCCTCTTCCTCTTTCTTGGTTCCCTACTCTTTCTTTTCCTCCTTCGGCCGGCCCCGGGTAATCTCGAGCGAGCGTGCGGGCCATGCATTTCTTCTCGGGCTTTATTGGCTTCGACATTGCTTTCGCCTTTCCCATTTCGTTCAGGTAGACGTTCTCGTGTCTTTGCCGAGCTGGTCCGGGCTATATATTTTACTTTTCCGGTGCCCCCGTCGCCTTTATTTTTTGCCTCTTTTGTTGCTAGGGCCATTCCTTCGCCACCCGCGGGCCCCCCGAGAGCCGGACTCTGCCCATCTTGCCCCCCATTGGGCCACCGCGACCACCACCCGCCGCTTCCCCACTTGGCACCACCCGACCGCCAAGATGAACGCCGGCGCCACCCTCCGCGCCTCCATCATCCGGACCTCGATGGTCCCCGTGCCCTTCGACCGGGCACGGAACGAGGCATGGAGCAACGACGTCGAGGGCCTGCCGCGCGGGCCCGCCCGTACTGCCGCCAGGCCGGCCGCTGACACGGGCGACGGTAGCATCGACGTCGACGAGAACGAGCGCCAGCGCGTCATCGGCATCCTGCAGTACCTCGAGTACAAGACCCAGTGCCAGTGGGAGCGCGAGCGAGGGGCTACCTCGGTCACCATCGACGATGGCGACAGCATATACAACGAGAAGGGCGAGATCCTGCAGATCGACGTCGAGGGCTCCGCGACTGGTCGCATCAGCCGCATGTTCACCGTCTTCCCCTACCGCGACGCCAACTGGGTTGTCGCCTTTGCCTTCGTGATCGGATCGATATCCTTCACCGTCAACGCCTTCCTGGGCATGATGCCCGTCTGGAATGATCCCGCCACCCTGGGGCCCGAGATCGCGACTGCCACCGTCGCCACCCTCGACGGCGGCGCCGTGCTCTTCTTGCTGGCCGGTTTCCTCGGCATCTTTGGCGCCCTGAACGCCGACCGCGGCACCCTCGAGGTCCCCAAGAAGAACAAGGAGGGCATCGTCGAGGTCAAGTACCGCCCTGCCCTGCTCGGCAGCTCGTCGTGGGCCTGGTTCCCGCCTGCCGAGCAGTGCGCCGCTGTCGCCAGCACCCTGCCCTTCCAGGCCGGCATGGCCCAGCTGCTGGGCGGTCTGGTGCTGTCGACGTCAGCCGTCGCCGGCTTCCCGGGCGTGCTGAACCCGGAGGAGAACTTCTTCCTGTTCCAGATGCTCGTCTTCCTGCCCCTCATCATCGGAGGTAGCATGTTCTTCATGGCCAACCTGGCCCTGCTTATCTACACCCAGGACGCCTGGTACAAGCCCAAGCCCAGCTCCGCCGACTGGCAGGGCGTCTTCTGGAACATGGTCGGGTCGTCGGGTTTCGCCCTCACCGGTATCCTGCTGATCTTGGGCGACACGCCGGGTGGCGCATACGCCTCGCTCTACGGCAGTATTACTTTCCTGATGGGCAGCATCATACAACTGTATGCCATCATGGAGTTCCATCCCACTGGTTGGGCGTCGTAAGGCGGGGCCAGTCCGACGAAGGAGGAACCAAATATGAAAGAGTCAAAGGAACAGAAAAAAAAATAAAAAAAAATAAAAAAAAAAAGAGGAGAAAAGAGCGAAGAAAAAAAAAAAAAAAAAAAAAAAAAAATAAAAAGTCATCCAGAAGGCCAGCATGCATGTATTACCTGTGTAGAACCTAGTACCAACCTAGACTCCCACGTTTGGCTACCGACCTCCAAGTCACTCGCATCCTTCTGCGCTTGTCGGCCTAGGCTGCACTTTTTAACACAACATGCTCGCTTTTCTGTTTGCACCCCTTCGGTGCCCGTGTCGTTGTCCGAGCCTAGGCCCGCTCTTGCAGCAGGTGGCTTGCATTAGGGCTGCCCGATGCGTCCAGTGGCGCCGTTCGCATACCCGACACTCTAGCAGCCCGCCCACGTGGCACGAACAATTCCATCAGCCAGCCGAAAAGGGTAATTTGCGGCAGCCAATCCCGCAGTGCCTGGGCTCACCCAGCCCGTCAGCCCTTGGTCGTCCCGGAATGCTGTCTCGGCGGATGCTGATCCGTCCACTGGATTCCCTCATCGCCAAGCAAACGCTCGAGACGACGAGATCGACTACCCTTACTTCCAATTTTTTTTTTTTTTCTTTTTTTTTCAGCTGAGATCAAGGCACTTCAAGCAACATGTCCTACGTAGGTATGCAATTGAGCTATTTGAACGCATGAGCGCCGAATGAAGACAGCAATCAATTCAGAGCTTTAGATGAATGGTATCAATAGTTGAGATGAGCGGGTGGAAGGGTACCCGCTCTGTAGGCATGTTGCCTGGGAAGGGCCGTCAAAGGATGAAAATCGAGGACAATCGGATGCGTTGCTCGCGCAGACAGCATCCCCGCAATGTCAAAGACGCGGATGAGTGCAATGACTGAAGGGCCTTGAGTGGCGGCACACGGACTTCTAGGCCAATCAGTTTGTGCCGTCCAGTCGCTTCTTTGTCTCTCTGCGCTGTGGGCTGGGAGGCGAGGCCAGGTGGCGGCCAGGGCGAGCCGCACCCGCGCCAGCCAGTCGGGTCGACGCCCCTGGGGCGCATGGATCCCACAAAGTAACATCGGTGGCAGGAGAAGAGTCGGGAATGGAACGATGGGTGCTCTGTCCCGGAGTCTGCGGTCAAAGTACATTGGAAAGTGGTCTATACATGTATGTCGTCGAGCTATCTAAATACACAAGCCGCAAGGATCCCCGGCCGGATCGAGTAAAGGCAGCCATAAATACCATAAAACAGTAAAAAGGACGACATCAGGGATCATAGAAAGCGTTGCTCATAATAACCGTGCGACAGCGACAGAAAAGCCTCTGCGGGATGTCCGTGATGGTACAAACGCTGAAAAGGACGTGAAGACGAGAGCCGAGAGGGGTATCATATAGGGTCAGCCCCAGATCGGTCAATTTCCGCCATCGACGAGGCGTCGCTTCTTGCAGTCCCTGCGCGGCGGGCTGGGAGTGCCGTCACGCGCCGGGCGACGGACAGGTCTCGTGGCAGCAGCAGCAGCAGCAGCAGCCGCGCCGTTCGACGTCCTGCTCTTGGGGCGCATCGACCCGACCGAGTTGAGGTCGATGGCAGAGACAGGCGCGGCAAGGGGTCTACGGGGGGCGCTGCTGGGGCCCGGGGTCTGCTGTGGTGGGATGGAGACTGGCGGCGGCAGGTGGACGGGGAGCGCTTGCGGCCGGGCGCGTGAGCGACGCTGCGGGCTCGCGTTGGTCTGCTGGGGAGGAGGCCCGTCTTGGCCACCATGACCGGCGCGTCCGACGGCCCGCGGCTCGGTGGTGTGCGGCGGCGACGGGGCGGTGTGCGGCGATAGGGAACCACCACCGCCGGCATCAGTCCTCGGGGCGAACTCGTCCGGCAGGACGGGGGCTCCGTCTATCCGCCGACCCTGGATGACGCGGTTCGCGACGGTGCTCATGTGCGTGCGGATCCCCCGGTGGTGCGACTCGAGGCGGCTGAAGACGCTGTCCTCGTGGACGCGGTGGAGGATCTTGAGCTTGCCGTCGATGCCGGCGAGGAGCTCGTCCATGGTGGCGTCGTCGAGCCGGACTGGGCCTCCGCGATTGCCGCCGCCGCGCGCCTGCTGCTCACGCAGGGCTGTGGCCATGGCGTCTGACGATGCCTGGAGCGAGGCTGCGTGGGCGCGCTCCATGTCTTCCATGACGCCGTGGAAGACTCGGTTCGCGTCGTCGGTCGGGGCGTGGTGCGTCGACGCGAGGTATCTGCCCCAGTCGCTCCTGGCAACCGCGACGGCGTCGGCGAGGATGCGGGACGGGTCGCCCGCCACTTGGGACCTCGGCGGGGGGTGTGGGTTGCAGCCGGTCAACTGGCCGTCGATGCCTCCCATCTCTCTCGCCGGCGTGGGCCAGTTCTGTTGTTTGTTCTGCTTGGCGGAGCCAGGCCGCTTTCGTCCGTTGTCGTTCTATCAATGCATGGTCTGGCTGTTAGGTTTTATCCTGTGCGGCATCAATCCTGTTTGGGTTTATACGTGCCGGCATGTTTGGGCGTGGTGGCGAGGTGTTGCAGGACAAGCATCAGGAAATGGCAGCCGGAAGGCAGCTGTCAACGGCAGAGAACAACTTGAGAGAGGGTAATAGAGAGTGACGAGAACTTGACGCAAGAGGGGATGGCCTGGGCATGAGAGGCTAAACTGTGGAGGATGACTCTCTAGTGCAGTTGAAAGTGACGGAGATGTGACAGAGGGAGGCAGATTCTAAAACCACTCGTTAGCCTTCTGTTTTTCTTCCTCTTCTCCGCTCAAGAAACAGAGGCTCGTAGGCTTTATATAGCACAGACCAAAGAGCTGCAGGATCAGCTCTTCAATCAGCTCCCAACCGGATCAGTATTTAATTCCTCAGAAGGCAAGTACGTGCAGGTATGTCGTCACCTCAACTTTGATCGAAAAACGTAATTGGTTGATCATGATCCCAACAGTGTGGTTCGTCTGATGTTTGACCGCAGGGATTTTCTCTTTCATCCAATCAGATCCGAGCCTCACTTACAAAGGCTGTCTGGGATAATTGGCGCCAGGGCTTCCAAATGCAAAGACTTTCTGGCTTTTTTTTTCTGATAGGTCGCAATAATTCTTGGAGCTTCACCTTCAAATCAGCACGAGCTTCTCCACCGGGGTTTGCCACCTGGACCTGTATTGCTAGATACGGCTCTAGGGGATTTGTCTGGTGTTCGGGAACTGGCCTCCAAACGCATCCCGGGGGGTGCCTAGAGTGGGCAGATTTCTCTAGACTCTCTCTGACGCCCAGGCCACTGCAGAAATCGAGTTATCCGCCCTCAAGCCCATCCGTAGTCGTGACAACCTGCCCTGAAGGCTTCCAAGCGCGCCGCTGGCCAAAGACTGCAAAAGACACGTGCCTCTGTCTCAAACTAAAAACCTAAAGTAATAAACGTCCTGTTGGATTGCACTGGCCGGTGCAGGCAATCGGTAAAGATCAGAGAGGGTCGGATCCTCTGATCCCGTGATCTTTGATCACGGGATCCAAGGATCTAAAGGGCCCACAGGACTGCGAGCAGGGGAACGGCCCTTTGTTGATCTGTATCGTGTATATATAGCCTTCCTCCTGCTCCCTCTTTTGCAGTTAGATCCTTCCCTTCTTCGTGCACAATAGATTATCGATTCCTCAGAGCTAGGGATCGTTGTTCACCCTATTTGGAGAACTCCGTGCCTACAGGAGTACCTACTCCTACCAACACGTCCTCCCTTTCAGCCCTGCTCTGCTTGGTTTCAGGATGCTCCCTTTCATTGTTTCCCACCTTCAAAAAAAATCCTCGTGAATGTGACCCAAGTTTATTTTCCAGGTCCTGCGTTTCTAACTGTAAGCTGTAAGAATAAATGAATGTAAAGGGGCTGTTTCTAACCGCGCCAAGACCACGTTACAACCGGGCATTTGTACTTTCAAATAGATGTCGGCCTTGCCCAACAACGGGAGCTGGCGCCCTAGGTGTGGTTGGGGGACTTGAATAATAAACAACAGATAGGTTGTAGATGCTGTTGGTAATTATGCGAAGTCCAGTTACACCTTATATCTAGTAACAAAGAGCCGGACGGGGCAACACGCTCTAATGGTAAAAGTCGAGAGAGTTTGTTTTCTTGGTATTCTCGCAGACCTTTGTGAAACACGCCACTGGTCAAAGCAGTCTGACTTAGGGGAATTCGCCAGGCCCTGTCCGCGGACGCAGAACGAAGAAACCCAAACACTCCCAAGGCCCAGGGGAATAATCCTGCACCCCCATCTCCTTCAGCGTGACGCCGTACGCGTAGATGGGTCGCTCAGGAGCCGAGCCAGGAGGTCCCAGACCACAAGTCGCCATTGTTTCACCTGTCCCATGTGGCTTGGAAAACATCGGCCGGGTCGCCTCGGGCCCCGACGAAGGCGGTGCGGAAAAGCCTCCTGTAACGCTTTTCTGCCTCATCTGTGGCTACTCTCGTCATGTGCCGGAGCAGTCCTGGCACGTCGAATCCCGCAGCACTCGTTATATCGTACTGCCGCACGTTGGAGGTGGTGCCAGCCGGGGCGACGATGACCTGCCGCAGGGCGGGCATGATGGCAGCCCGGAGCGGATCCTCTCCATCGTGGACGAGCGCCAGGTCGCGGGAGTCGGATGCCAGGGCGTCCACGATGAAGGTTCCCTGCGCGACGCCCCAGCCCTGTCCCCTATTGAGTACGGCGGCGACTAGGCCTATGATGGAATGCGGCAGTGTGCCATCCCCCCAGTGAGTGATTTCGTGTAATAGGTAGGCCGGATTTAGACCCATGTGGCTACACACCAGCCGGACTGTATGTCCCACACGGCCTGGGTACTTCGCGGCGGCGTAGCAGAAGAACCGGATCACCTCCTCGTGGCGCTCTTCGAGGAGGCCCAGGGGCACTCGAGGCCGAGGCGTTGGGCCGCCGCCGGCAGGACGTCGATGTATCTGTGTATCATGGCTGAGCGGCGCAGGGGGGCGATGGGGGTGACCATGACGCTCAGGCAGTCCCAGTTTGTGACCGAGGTGGCGGGCGACGGTCGCCACTTAGCGAGGAGCTCGGCCCGGTGGGTGGGGTCAAGGAGGCCACCTGGGGCTCGCTCGAGAGGACCGACTCGGGCATCACCTTGTACGGCTCCAGGGCGTGCTGCACGGCAGGGGGGAGATTCTGCTGGGCCCGGGTCCGCAGCATGTTGTCGGCATATATGAGCTTCTCCCGGAGTCGCGGCTTTGCCAAGGCTGCCAGGCTTGGTGTGTGATCGTGTGGCACCGTGGCAGCGTTGATGTGGGGGTCGTAGTTGCCGACCAGGTCGACGGTGCGTGATGGCGCTCGCCAGATGGGCGGCTGTGGTGGCAGGCTACTTGGCATGGTGGTTATCAAGGCTATTTTGACGCTTGCTTGGGCTCTTGCTTGGACTCCTTGGGCAACTGTTTAAGATGTTGCTTCAGGCATGGCAGTAATCATCTGACTGCCATCCAAAGGAACGAGGACCCCGGTCTACCCGTATTACCTACCACGGCCATCTCCGCTATATGTGCTGGGTAGGCGTTATCGTGTTTCCTTGACAAAGCGCCTCTCGACGCGGAAAAGGGGCCGGTCGCCCATCGACGACGTTTCTCCGATGCGAAGCATCCATTGGAGCCACGGTTCCTAGCAAGCCCCTACTACCCGAGGCCAGGAAAAAAAAAAAAAAAAAAAAAAAAGGCCACCCGAGGACAAGCGTCAGATCGCGATGGCAATTGACGCCAGACATGCTTGGAACGGACGATGGAGCAAGTCGTTGGGAGATGTCGTGCAGTGAAAAGTCTCGCGTAGGGGCACGCGGGGCACCTCAAGTCCAGATCGCGAAGCCACGTGACCCGCCCAACTCGGCTTAGCGCTTTGGCGGGGTTGCCGCGGGCGCCATGGCCAAGGGGACAACACCCATCATGGCAAAGCGGGCTCGCCAGTCTCGGTGCATCCGGTCCATCCCGCTCAAAGACCTCGAAATCCTGCCAATTCCCAGCGAGGCCCTTGCCGCCGTCCCAGCAAGCCACACCTACACGCCACGAGGCGGAGCCGTGCACGGCTCAGCCAGACGATCGAGTTTGGGCAGCGACGGCAGACGCAGCAAACCAAAACCACAGGCTCGCCCCTCGCACCCTTGTCGCCGTGTGCCCCGCTCCCAAAGTCGAGGCGGGCGTTGTTGTCTGGGTTGCGGCTCCAGTCTGGGCAATACCGACGTGGGAAGCCGGCGACCATACCCGACCTGCCGACCGCCCATCTCGAAACGAGGTTTAGCTCCTGGAAGCGATACCCTCCTCTCCGCCTTGCCTTCCGGGGGCGTTGGCGGCCGCGGCAAACACACACCCACAGCCACCGAACTGCCCAATGAGGACGACCCTCGGCAGCAGCTGCACGATATCAGGTTCTCGGCCTCGGCCTCCGCACCCTCCTCCTCCTCCTTCTCTCCTAGATACCGACCGACGCCACCATGTCTGAGCCGACCAACTTCCGCGAGAAAGCGATACAAACGGTCGGCAAGGCCGTCGAGGCCGACAAGGCCGCCGCCAAGCTCGACGGCCCCGCCCGCGTGGCCCAGTACCAGGCCGCCTACGACCTGTACATGGACGCGTTCGAGCTCTTCATGAAGGCCATCAAGTGGGAGAAGTCCCCCAAGATCAAGGAGATCCTGCGCGCCCGCATCGGCGAGTACATGGACCGCGCCGAGGAGCTCAAAGGCTACCTGGCCGACGCCGAGGGCAAGCGCAAGAAACCCGGCATGATGGGCGCTAACGGCTCTAGCACCGGGGGGACCGCCGACGGCAAGACTGATGATGGCGAAGGGGCCGCAAAGCTGGACGACGACTCCAAGAAGCTGCGCAGCGCCCTCGCTGGCGCCATCCTGCAGGACCGGCCCGACGTCAAGTGGGAGCAGGTCGCCGGGCTCGAGAACGCAAAGGCCGCCCTCAAGGAGGCCGTGCTGCTGCCCATCAAGTTCCCTCACCTGTTCAAGGGCGCGAGGAAGCCGTGGAAGGGGATCCTGCTCTACGGCCCGCCGGGGACGGGCAAGAGTTATCTGGCCAAGGCGCTGGCCACGGAGGCCAAGAGCACATTCTTCAGCGTCAGCAGTTCAGATCTGGTGAGCAAGTGGATGGGAGAGAGTGAGAGGTATGTTTTTTTTTTCTCTTCTCTTTGTTCAATCCTTGTCGTAAAAACGCCCATTGTCCGCCGTCAACAAAGGAACTGCTAACCCCCAAAAACTAGGCTAGTCAAGCAGCTCTTCGCCATGGCGCGCGAGAACAAACCGTCCATCATCTTTATCGACGAGGTGGACGCGCTGTGCGGCCCCCGCGGCGAGGGCGAGTCGGAGGCGAGCCGGCGCATCAAGACGGAGATGCTGGTGCAGATGGACGGTGTGGGCAAGGACAGCGAGGGGGTCCTGGTTCTGGGCGCCACCAACATCCCCTGGCAGCTCGACTCGGCCATCCGGCGCCGCTTCCAGAAGCGCGTCCACATCAGCCTGCCCGACGTGGCGGCGCGCGCAGACATGTTCAAGATCTCGGTCGGCGAGACCCCGACGGAGCTGTCGTCGGACGACTACAGGAAGCTGGCCCTCAAGTCCGAAGGGTTCTCGGGCAGCGACATATCGATCGTCGTCCAGGACGCGCTAATGCAGCCCATCCGCAAGATCCAGCAGGCAACACATTTCAAGAGGGTAAGCTGCTGCCTTCTAAGCTCACTGCTGCTGCCGTCCCCAAGCTTACCATACACATTGTGTTTTCCCACACACGCAATTAGGTCACTTGCAAAGTCAAGAAGGAAGACAGCGACGAGTACGTCAGCAAGGAAAAGTGGACGCCGTGCTCCCCCGGCGACAAGGCGGCGCAGGAGATGACGTGGGAGCAGGTCGAGTCGGATGAGCTGCAGGAGCCCTCACTCGACGTCCGCGACTTTGAGAGGTCACTGGCCTCGAGCAGGCCAACCGTCTCGGGCGAGGACCTGAAACGGAACTCGGAGTGGACCGCAGAGTTTGGCAGCGAGGGGGCCTAGCATAATTGTGTGCTGCTCCTCCCTTTTTTTTCTTTCGCCGTTTTTGTTTTTGACGCTTCTTCCTTCAACAAACCGTCGAGAGCAAAAAAAGATATTACGAAAGAGGTCGGGTTTCCAACAAGGTGTATCTATAATAAACCCGAGCACAGATCTCAGCATAGGAGCATGGATGGCATTTTGTTCTTTCTCCAGAGGTTCAGTTCCGCGGGTCAGGGGAAGCGGGAGGGAGAGGCTGCGCCATGATTGCCCCCCAAATGATCACAGAAACAAAACTGGTAACAGTCGAGTCTGATCTTTATGGCGGTAGATTTTTTTTCATTCCATCTTTCTGCAAAATGTGATGGGTATGATTGTACATATTTTGAGTGAGAAAAAAAAGCCCTGAACACCGAGAGACCCGTAAAAAAGAACCAGCCCACAAGAACTCCGGGATATGAATCAAGAGGAACGCACACGACGCGGACGCGAATCGAGAGACTTTGCGAATGCAAGAAAAGAAATAACCGAAGCCAAGACGTCGGGGGACGGCTCCTATGCGGCAACCTCCGACTTTCTCTTCTTTTTCTTCTTCTTCTCGCCGTCCACCTCCATCGCCTCTGGGTCCAGCGACTTGCGCTTCTTGTCCTTCTTGTCCTTCTTCCCGTCCTCGTCCTTGGCCTTCTTGTCCTTCTTGGACTTCTTGTCCTTGGGGGCGGCCTCGGCGGCGGCGGCCACGTGCGAGGCCGTGCTGGGGTCTAGCATCTCCGTGTCCACATCCATGTTGCCGCCGTCGGCCAGGATCAGGTCCATGGCCGACTTCATGGCCTCGCTGTTCTTCTGCGGCTTCTTGCCCGAGCTGTAGAACTCGAGCCTGTCCTCGAGCTGCTGACGCAGCGCCTCGCCGAACCGCGCACTCGGGTTCTCGGAGAAGTTATCGATCCTGCTCGCGATGCTGCACTTGTTGGCCAGGAAGCGCGAAATGCGGCCCTTTTGGCGCGGCGCGGCGCGGCCGATGAATGTGCTCTGGTAGATGAGGCCGTACTTGGGCGTGTTACCCTTAGTCTTGAGCGCCCGGAAGAGGGCCTTCTCCGCACCCAAGATCTGCAGTGTCGAGGCCGGGTACTTGGACAGGTTGGTGAGCGAGCCGGCGTGCGAGATGAGGCGGGCGGCCACGGGGGTGCCCAGGATGACCTGAAGGTTGGGGGCGACGATGCCCATCTTGTTCTCGAGCGACTCGGACAGCACTTTCCTGTAGGCGGCCATGTTGGTGACGCTGGTGGCGAACGACTTGACCATTTCGACGTCGGGGGCCGAAATGTCCTGGCCCATGGAGATCTTGGCGGCGTCGATGATGGCCTGCGCCTTCTCGCCGTCCTCGCTAAGGATCAGGGCTAGGTCGTGCAGCTTGCTGTCGTCGAGCGTCTTCTTGTCGCCGATGGCGAGCACCAGCTTGGCGTAGGTGACGTTGTCCGACGCGATCTTGATGAGCTCGGGGAAGTGCCAGCCGTACCACTCGCGTACACGCATGCAGCCGGCGTTGATGCCCTTGTCGAGGGCGTCGAGCGTGGCGATCTGCTGGATGATGTGGTTGTCGTTGCGGTGCACGTTGAACTTGACCTTGTTGCGTGAGTAGGCATGACCCAAACCGAGGCTGCCGCGCAGGATGTCGCCCTCGTGCAGCGACTTGAGCAGCTTCTCGGCGTGCGTGCGGATGCCCCTCAACAGATCGGCCACCACCTCGGACGTGTCCATGGTCTCGCACTCGACGCCGGGGAAGAGCGCGCTGATCTCGCCTGCCAGCTTCTTGTCGGCCACGCCCAGCACGACCTTGCTCTTCTTGCCGCTCGTCTTGGGGAGCGTGAGCTCGAGCGCGTTCTTGAGGAAGTCGGTAACCAGACCCTCGGAGATCTCGTTCATGTTTTCCAGGCCCTCGTGGAATTCACTTTTTTGTTGGGCGAGGGGCTCCGCAACCGGTCAGCTGGGCGCATCGCAAAAGGAGCACGGGCAGAGAGGCGCCATGGGAAAACGCGAGCTGCCGGAACACAGCGCGTTGACTCGGACAGGACAGAATCGCCATCACGGCGGCTGCCACGGCCCCGGGAGGTCGGCCTGATCTTTACTTACGGCCATGGCGACCAATTCGCCAGCTTCACCATCTTGCCGAACTTGGACAGGTCGGCCATCGAGTCCTGCACCTCCTTCAGGCGGAGGCCGACGCTGTCGGCCTGGTGTACCACCTCGAAAATGGCGTACCCCGCGGGGGTTTCATGGAGGAGGTAATTGACGTGCGCCATCGTGACGGGAGGGAGGTCGCCCTTTTTTCCGCTGTGGTGGTGCGTCTGTCGTTATCGTTGCGGCCTTGCTGTGCCGGCCGTCGGTCAAAATGCACAACCTTCACACTGGTTTTTTTTCTTCCGCAATCCACCCCAATGAATTTTTTTTTTTTCTCCTGCCTCAATGCGTCCGAAGCTTGAGCTTGGAGCACAGACCAGCTGCAGTGGGGTGGGTCAGGTGACCGAGTTTTGCCGCTTGACGCCGCTTTTGGCCCCTGGCGGCGGCACACAGACCCTCCTCCCACAGCAGGCACTGCACCTGTGGAGGCTGAAAGCTGAAAACTCAAAACTAATAGAGAGGACCTGGCCTCACCAAGATTTCTGCATGCTAAAGATCTATCTAGGTACCTAATACAAACAAACGCACTGTGACAAACAAACACCCTGGCTGGACCTGCCGCCTACTGCCCCGGGAAGCCCTCCCTGAGGTTCTTGAAGTCGGTCTGGGGGAACTCCCTCACGTTGTCGCGCCACTGGAGCCCGCCCGGCCCACCAAATACCCCCACGACGTTGCCAATCAGGCTCTCCCCGCCCGCCTTGTCCGCGCTGCTCTCCCACCACATGCCGCCGCCCAGGCCCCGCTGCCGGATGAACTCGGCCTTGCGCCTGGCCAAGCCGACCGTGTCGTACGAGACCATGACCCGCCGCCCGGCGTCGTAGCTGTATGTGGCGCCCGCCTCGCTGTCCTCGCGTTCCTCGGCGCCCGGCTGCGGCAGCGCCTTGTAGTCGTACACCCCCGCCTCCCACGTGCCCTGCCCGATGCCGCTGTACGGGGCACCCGGGCCGTCCGTGTTCTCGAACGCGCGTCCGTACAGCGGCATGCCCATCACGATCTTGCTGGGGTGTATGCCCCGCGCGACGTAGGCGTCTACCGCTGCGGCCGTGTTGAACGGCGTCGAGGCCGGGTTGGAGTAGCTCGGGAACAGGTTGGCCTGGTGGCCCGCTGTCGAATCCCACGAGCCGGCATAGTCGTACGCCATCAGGTTCCAGAAGTCGAGCAGCCGGTCCATGCCGGGGAGGTCCATGTTGTTGTAGTTTTGCGCGCCCGCCGGGCTCGCAACCGTCAGCTCGAAGTGGTACGGGGAGCTGAGGGTGCTGCTGTAGGCGTCGAGCTCATTGCGGCAGGCCTGCAGGAGGGCGACGAGGTTGGCGGCCTCCTCGGCGTTCTGCGGGTACTCCCAGTCGATGTCGATGCCGTCGAAGCCGTACTGCTTGACCAGGCCGACAGCGGTGCGGGCAAAGTTGGCGCGGCCCTCCGGGGTGGAGGCGGGCTGGCGGAAGTTGGACGAGTAGGTCCAGCCGCCGATGGAGATGAGGACCTTGAGGTTGCGGTTGTGCTTCTTGAGCAGGTTCAGCTGCTTGAGGCAGCCGTACAGGTTGTTGCCCTCGTCGTTCCACGAGTCGCCCTCGAAGTGGATGTCTTTGTCGGCCCACAGGTCCGTCAGGTACACCTCGCCCGAGTCGGGCCGGATGTTGGCAAAGGCATAGAGCACGTGCGTCAGGTTCTGGGCTATCAGCTGCTGCGGGAAGTGCTTGCGGGCGTAGATGGCCCAGTTGACAAAGTAGGCGACGGAACGGTAGCCTTCAGGCATGTTGCCGGTGATATTGCTGCTACCCAGCGGCGGTGTTGTTTGCGGGGTTGTGGGGAGGGTGCTGTTGAATCCCAGAGGGACGAGGCCGAGGAGGGTTGACGAGATGGTGAATATGAGGCCAAAGAAGAGGGCGACCGAAGTGGCGAATATGACGCTTCCCTGCACAGAAGGCATGATGGAAAGAGACGAGAAGGAATCTCGGGAGAGGCACGCAAGGGGTCTTTAAATAGGTGTATTTTGACTCGAAGGAAACCACTGGAGGGCCCTCCTGGAGAGCGGAGCACAGGGCTGTGGCAGGCCGGCCCGTCAGCTACCGCCGAAGCAATGCAAGACAAGTGTGGCCACGCCTCTAGTGTGTCTCTTTGCTTTTCGGGGTATCTCGCGCATGCCAAGTCGCGCAAGAAGCGTGACGCAAGATGGAGGAAGCGAAATCTGGGTCGCTGGTATTCATGCAGGGGCAGCACAAGGCGCGGTGTGCGCGACGTGGTGCTCCGGGCTGCTGGTGCTCTCCCGGTCTCTGCCGTCGAATGTTTCCTTGACAAGTCGCTCCATCGCACAGCCCGGCCGCTGGTTGGATTTTTGATGGTTGATTGGCCGTGTCGACGCCAGCGAAGCTACCTGTGCCCGGGACGTGGATGGAAAGGAGACCACGAACAGGCGAGCAAAGCCGTCACAGCAAAGTGGAGGAGCCAAGATGCTGAGCACGCCGTCGTTTGTGGCTTGAACGGAGCGTTGTCTGTGGCGAGACGCTTGGAGCGTCGTCATCAGCGGCCCACCTGTACCGCAGCAATTTGCCTGTGCGGCGTGCCATGGATTGAATGGTGTCTGGATTCCAGGTCGGCGCAGTCGCCGCTCCCGCGTGCGAAACGGTAGCATCGGGATCTACACACCAGCACCATGAGATCCGGCCGAAGCCTGCTCGGGGCCGTTAATGGGTGCAAATATCAGTGTGGTGTGCGCCGGGGCCAGGTCACAAAGTTGCATGCTTGCCCACTTTCGCTGCGTTGGGGCCGGCCCTGTGTTTGGCTCGTGAGCCGTCGATGGCACCCCGCCCTCGGTGGGGGACCTGCATCAGCCGCCCGCCCACTGCCATCACCGATGCCCTCTTCATATTTCCACGGCCATCACATCTATCATGGCTATCTCCAGCTGGGCTGCCCTGTCTGGAGAATGACGAACGAGCAAGGCAGTCCATGTCCCATCCTCAGGCACATGCATCCAGCGGCGACAGACCATTTCACACTGGCAGAAGCAAGAATCCACATGCAACGTCACCGTGACGGCGAGGAACGGGTCAGTTGTTCAAAATCGTGGTGTCATCAAGTTCCCAGTCCATTGATTGCCAGTCAGAGCCGTAAAGAAAAGAACGAGCATATGCTACATCAACGCCTTGAGTGAAGGGTACGGGTATGTCGTGTCCCGTCCCAGTGGTTTCCGTGCCATCCCATTTTTTTCCCCAAAAGAAAAGTTCGTCATCCCGTCGCAACCAAGCGAGCAGCTTAGTCCTTCTTGTCGAAGACGTAGGTCAGGTGGCAACGGCCGCAGTACTGACGGTCCTGCATGGCAGCCATGAAGATACCGGCACCGCACTGTGGGAGAGGAGGACAAGGTCAGCAGGCTGTCAAGGTGCACAGGTAAATCAGGGTAAAGCAACTCACAGTCTCGTTGGGGCACTCGCGGCGGAGACGCTCGATCTTGCCATCGCCGTCGACCTTGTAGTACTTGAGGACGGCCAGCTTGGTCTTCTTGCGCTTGTGCTTGATCTTCTTGGGGGTGGTGTAGACCTTCTTCTTGCGCTTCTTGCCACCACCACGCAGACGCAGCACCAGGTGCAGCGTGCTCTCCTTCTGGATGTTGTAATCGGACAGCGTGCGGCCATCCTCCAGCTGCTTGCCAGCGAAGATCAGGCGCTGCTGGTCGGGGGGGATGCCCTCCTTGTCCTGGATCTTGGACTTGACATTGTCGATCGTGTCGCTCGACTCCACCTCAAGGGTGATAGTCTTGCCCGTGAGGGTCTTCACGAAGATCTGCATGATTGCCTGCTTTGCGAGGGGCGAACGTTAGGATGCGGGAATGGGAGAAAGGAGCGCGGCGCTGCTGCTGGACGTTGCGCGGGGGACGAGTGCGTGGTGGCTCGAGATGGGCGCTGTGCGCATCCTGCGCGCGCCAAGGAAAAGTTGGGAGCAGAAAAGAAAATGGGCAAAATGTGGTGATGGGAACGCAGCCGCAAAATGCTGCGCGGCCGTCGCCGGGTATCTCTCGAAGCCAGAAGAACAAGAAGGGGAATAAGGCGCGTGGGAAGGAGAAAAGGCAGGCGAGCGTCCAGCAGCAGCGAAAAACATCATTCAGACATACCTAGAGAATATCTCTATTCCCGTCCTGGGCAATCCGAAAGGTGTTGTTCGTTGTCGTGAGAAGGAGTGCGAGTTCTTTTCGCAGAAGCGGGCTGTGGAATTGGACTTTGATCAGGGCCCTGCACTGCGGGCGGGTCGCTTGCGCGGATCACGTGGGCAGGTAGGGTTACCGTTCGCGCCTGCCCTGGAAATCCGACTGGGGCCACCACCAGCTGCAATTGGCCCGCTGTGGTGCTTATGTCAGGTACCACCGCGGCGGGGCAGCACACTTCGACTCTCCCGCAGCAGAGCACTAATTGAAATTCCTGGGCGCCGCCTCCAATTCGAATCTTGGAACTCTTCAACTCCGTCAAGCGATAGCAGTTCGTCACCAACCGCCAAAATGCCTAAGAAGAGAAAGAACAAGTCAGTGCCGCCTGCTCTATGCCTTTGCGACGACCACCAGCGCGGCGCACGACGATGCCTTTACTGACATGGACGTCTTACCTCCAGCGGCCGCAACAAGAAGGGTCGCGGCCACGTCAAGCCCATCCGCTGCTCCAACTGCAGCCGATGCACGCCCAAGGACAAGGCGATCAAGCGCTTCACCATCCGCAACATGGTCGAGTCTGCTGCCATTCGTACGTCTTTGTCGATGCCCAGAACGGGGCAGAAGGGCGCTCTCTGGCTCTCCCACCCCTCCCCTGCACTTGCGCTCCCCTCGCAGCCACTCTTCGCCCTTGGACAACCGCTGACCTCTGGCTTATCCCTCCAGGTGATATCTCGGACGCCTCGGTCTTCGCCGAGTACACCGTTCCCAAGATGTACCTCAAGCTGCAGTACTGCGTTTCTTGCGCCATCCACGGCAAGATCGTTCGGTACGTGTTTGTCCACTACGGGGGGGACAACTGCTCCAGCGGTGCTCTGGCGACTTCTGCTTCGGCAGGTCGCCGGGGCCCTCAGGATGCAGGGCTAGAGATGAACCTTGGCGAACTTCACACCTCCCCTCCCCTGCTGTCGCACGCGCACACTCGTTCTACGAGTAGCATCGGTGTCGGCGTTGGATGACCTTTGGGTCCTTGGGTCCTCCTCTGCTTTCGGGGAGACCGTCCGGCCCGACACTTTGTGCTTCGGCACTCGTTCTCGACATCCCCTCCGAGAGCGAACCCACCGCGTCCCAGAAACACACGTGCTAACAAATGATCCTTTAGTGTCCGCTCGCGCGTGGGCCGCCGCAATCGTGCCCCGCCCCCTCGTGTCCGGTACAACAAGGACGGCAAGAAGATCACTCCCACCCAGGGTGCTAAGACCTCCTGAAGGGCGGGTTGAATGACCTTGCGGAGCCGCCAACTCAATT
Organism: Falciphora oryzae; assembly: GCA_000733355.1. Lineage (NCBI taxonomy): Eukaryota > Fungi > Ascomycota > Sordariomycetes > Magnaporthales > Magnaporthaceae > Falciphora > Falciphora oryzae. Next base: position 194,870 of record JNVV01000004.1, read on the forward strand.
GGCATGTGCATGACATGATCAGGGAAAATGGGATACGGGGCTTTGGCGTCAAAATCATCTGGGCTTGCTTTGTTCTTGGAACGGTTTTTTCTTCTCGGTAGACAGAATGGAGAGATTCCGCAGCAATGGGGCCCTTTCCTTCCCTTGGCGATGCTACGTAGGGAAATTGATCTTCTGGTCGCGTTGCGTTGGTATCTAGAATGCTGATATGCCGTGTGTCTGCTCAGTGTGCCATCGCGATCCTCACTGTCTGGTATCTCAACTGACTACACGCGGCTCGGCCGTTCTTCCTGCCTTCCCCAGATGATCCGTCCAGCCTACTGGTTCGACTTTGCCTTCTTCGACTCGTCCTTCTGGCGCAGGCGCTCTTCGTCCTCCTTCCGGAGCCGCTCGTCGGTGATTGCACCCTTGGAGGGCTTGTTGCCGTGCGACTCGGCCGGGGCGGTCGGCGGGGCCTCTGCCTGGGCCGCCTTGCGCTCGTCCTCCTCCTTCTCCGCCTTCTTCTCCTTGTTGGCGCGGTCCACCAGGCTGTAGCTGTCGAGAGGGTCCTTGATGTTGTGCGCCGACTGCTCGCCGGCCTCGAGCGGGTTGGGGTGCATGTCGTCCTGCAGTCGTTGTTGGAGGCTCTGGTCGGTGGATTGCTCTCGTCTCCTTTCTGTCGGGTCGGGGACAAGCTGGGAGCGGCAGTCGCTTACCTGTCCAGCCATTGTGTGTATGCTGCGTTTCTTGTTGCAGGGCCTGGTCTTTTTTGTTTCTTCTTTTTTCTCTTGGATAGAGGCTTCTCGAGACCCGGTGCTGGTGATTTCGTGGCTTTCGCTTTGGGTTCCGACGGTCGTCTTTATTAGTTCTTCGGGCAGTTCCCTTTTGCTTGCTGAGGTCTGCCAGATTTATGAGCACTCCAACCTGCGCTTCGTCCCTCTGCTTCATGCTAGCACCATGGAATCACCAAGCACCTCGCATCGTCATCGACTCCACGAGCCGCTTCTGACGTCATCACACCATCACCCGTTACCCTCTGTTCGGCTGTCTATGGTTGCTTGGGCGAAAGACGGCCGTCCGATCTGGTTGATGGCATTTCTCCGTTGAGAGTGGAATATGAACAAAGCTCGTTCCCATGTAAGCATATTTCCTGCGTGGCCGCCTTCCCGATCCCACGCGGCCACCAGCTCCAACCTCGGCGATGCCAAGATCCAGAGCAGCCACTTGCGTATCCTGTTCGCGGACTGCAGCACACCCTCTCGCGGCATCTCCCGCAAGCCAATCTGGTCTCCGTCGTTCCAGCTGCCGCCCACGCTCCTTCGTTGTGTCGCTCGAGCGCTAGACCGACCCCCGTCTGTGCCGAAGCCTCCCGACTACCAGGTCACCGGCAGCGAGACGACCCCAACGTCCCTCACCCGCGGCGTGTACTCCAGCTCGTCGATCGGCACCGCGATCTCGAGGTCTGGCAGCTTCCTAAACAGCGTGCCAAACACAGCCGCCAGCTCCGCCTTGGCCAGGTGCTCCGCGACGCAGCGGTGCGGGCCAAACCCGAACCCCAGCGGATCCTGGCCACCCCCTGGCCACTTCCGGTGCATGTCGAAGACGTCTGCGTCGGGCCCAAACACGTCGGCGTCGCGGTTGGCCGACTGGTTGGACGCGATGATGCCCTCACCGGCATTGATCAGTTGCCCGCCCAGCACCACGTCCTCCTTGGCCACGCGTTTCATGGCCAGCGCCGAGCCGGTGTGGAAGCGGCACAGCTCCTCGACGAAGGCCGGGGCCAGCGACGGGTCTGTTTTCAGCTCGGCCAACTGGGTTGGGTTCTGGAAGAGGGTCACGACGCCCTGTGTGTTGTGCACATCGTTCGGTCAGCTTTTGTCACATTTATTCTCCAGGGAAGGGGAATCCTTGTACTACTCCTTACCAGGGCAATCATGTTCACCATGGTGGCGTTCCCGGCCACGAGCAGGAGAAAGGCAATCTGCACGGCATCCGACTTCTCAATTTGGCCCGGCTTGAGCTGCTCCGTCGCTAGCTTGCTGATCAGGTCGTCTTTGGGCTCTGCCATCCGCTTGTCTACAAGATCCGCGAGGTAGTCCAGTAGCGTCCTTGTGATCATACAGTCTGTCAGCTTCTCTAGTTTGAAACCAGTCAGGGAAGACAGGACTCACTGGTTCGCGCTCGCTGCTTCCTGAGACGTGGCGCTGCCGTTGGTCCGGATGGCGTTTTGGGTAGTCAGGAAGGCAAGATCCTCGAAGGGGACGCCGAGGATAGTATAGATGATCTGCAAGGGAAAGCCGTGTCAAGAGTCGCAGCTAGCAATATGCGTGAGGTGTAGACTAGACTGACATATGAGGGCACAGGCAGGGCAAAGTTGTCGATCAGATCGACCGGCTCCTTGCCTCCTTTGGCTGCCAGCTTGTCGAGGAGGTCGTCGACCGTCTTCTGGATATACGGCTGCAGCGTCTTGACGTGCTCTAGGACAAAAAGGGGCTCGACCATGCCTCTCTGCTTCATGTGATCTGGGGCATCCATATCCACAAAGGTAGCCTTGTTCTTGGCCGCCGCCTTGCCGCCGGCGCTCAGCTCTGGGAACCCCGGCCTTGTCCGTTGCTAAACCAGCAGCGGGTATCCATATCAGCCCCTCGAGCTAGACATATTTCCGGGAACAGATCCATACCTTGGACAGACGCGTGTCGGTCGCAACCTGGCACACATCGCGGTGCTTGGTCACGAGCCACGCCACGCTGCCGTCGTACAGCTTGACCTGGGAGACGGGCGCGGTGGCCCGGAGCTTGGCGTACTCGGCCGGAGGGTCCAGGTTGGAGGCCCGGAGGAAGGGGAAGTTCGGGGGCTCTGATGAGGTCATGACGATTCGGGACTGTTCTTGCTGTGTGGCCTCGCTTACGTAGGAGTGGGATGTAGGCTACTGGTATCGAGTTATCTGTTGAGGGAGGACTATGGAGCAAGAGCAGCACCCAGAATGAGAGAGGAATCTACGCCGGTCACTCGTATCTTATATCACGTCAAGGCAGTACAGGCTTACCCAAGCTTGTCATCTCTGGCCCGATAGTGTGTCGGAGTCTTTCTGCTAGGAATCTACACTGTCGGCTCAAGGTGCATGCCAGTCAACAACCGAGCCCCCGCCGATGGCCTTCTACGATTTGGCTTTTGGCGACAGGCCACCCACGCCCAGTCGTGCATCTCCGCGTCTGGCCGGGGGACGAACCACGCCACCCGAGCATCATACATTTCCCGAATTAGACGCTGTGTAATAATGCTAGCAATTGGTAACTGAGGCACAACCCCGAGTCTCCGGAAAGCCGGGCGAGATGCGGCATTCTGAGCTGAGACGAAAAACCCCCGCCGCGGAGATGCTTTTGCCTCTCCGGCCCAGCCAAGGGAATGCCATTGCCAGCCCGTCAAATCCGCGATATCTGTTACGTACTCGTCTGGCCGGATTCGCTTGCCATGGAGAAATGCATCACGAGAGCAACACATAATCGATGGACTCGGGAGAGTTGGGGTCCTGGGTATTATTCGGCTGTTCGGATGCATTCGTGACGTCGAGCCTCCAGCGTTTGGCAATGGACAAAATAAATCGGGTCTTCTTGGCCCTGCATATGCCCGACGAATTTGTGCTCCCACCAGGGACAGCTTTCCCTGCCAAAGTCAATAATACCTGAACCTTTACTTATCAACGCCCCGAATCCTCGTTGGCAGCTGTCCTCGTCGAGCTACGGCCGGGGCTGCCGCAGGGTGTTAGTCAAATGTCGACCGAGGGATGCATGAGCCGTCTGCAGCGACCATCGTGGGGGATGGCACCCACATGATGCGATGCCGATCCGATCATCTGGGCTCCTGCGGTAACGTTGTTTCTGGAGGCTGCTCGTCCTCAACCACCATACATAAAGATCCACGAGGCTGGTACTGAATGCCCAACTTGTCCTCATTGCATATCAGGGAACGGGATGGGGTCATGGATACCGGACAGGTGGAAAAGATTGCAGATCTTGTGCGGCGCTGTCAACCATAGAGGCAGCGAGATATAATTCGAGCTATAAACACATGATGGACCAAAAGAAAGGAGGAGTATCTAGCTCCGAAGCTCGAAGAGCGAACACCGCGCGTTCTCGTGATTCCAACGAAGGGCAGACATGAGACCGCAGAGATGCACAACAGCAGACACGGCCACCAGGAGGTGAAAGATCTGGTGCGATGCGCCAAAGATGTCGAACCTGCCAGGCTTCCAGCACTCGGGGAAGCGAGACTGTGATGCAATGTCAGAATGCTGTAGCAGGGGTAAAAAAAAGGCTGATCAGCACATAAAAAACTTACCCCAAAATGCCACGCCCCGAGAAGCACCAGCAGCCCCTCGACATAGTAGTACGATAGCCCGGTCTGTCGGTCGAGCTGGCCGTACGGAAACATGGTGGCAGCGTGGGCGATGCGCGCGAACGTGGACATGCCGGTCGCAATAAACATCCATGTCCGCGCCGCGCGCCACTTGCGGTCCTGGAGCCGCGGGCTGACGACCACCATACCGGCCACCAGGACCAGGGACGATATCTGGGAGCTGTCAGCACCGTGACCAGAAACTCTGCTTTCCTCAAGTCAAGGAACTCAGGGGCGTTGTCAGCTCACCATGGACCAGTACATCCTCTGCAAGCCCGGTTCGCAGTAGAAGCTGAAATACAGCCCGGACCCGACCGACCCCAGGATCTGCAGCAGGATGGCGGCGTAGTCGACGCGCACCCACAGCGCCGCGCCGCGCTCCGAGTGGCACATGAAGGTGTGGTACGCGGCGCTGGCGGCGAAGCACGCGAGCGACGTGCAGAGGTACGCGCGCAGCACGAGCCGGTCGGCGCGCGTCGAGAGCGGGAAGAGCCGGACCAGCCCGCACGTCGAGCTGCTGCCGACCAGGAGGAGGAGTAGCAAGCAGGCGACCGCCGGGATCAGGTGCGAGTAGATGTTGACCGTTTCGTTGTGCGGGCCCGCGCTGCCGGTAAGAGTAAGGGTGCGCAGGCAGGCTGTCCACGAGTTGGTCACGGGCCGGTAGCCGGTGTGGATCAGGGGCTGGCTGTACCACGCAGGGACCTGGTTGTTGGCGAGGAGGCGGGTAGGTCTGGCGGTGGTGGGCGTCTTTCTCTTGGATGGGCGGCTTGAGATGTCTGGAAAGGATGTCGTCCGATGCTCGCGGAGCTGGCTGCCCGCCGCGGCGCCCACAACTGGCTTCCGTATCATCGCCCCGTCCACCATTGCCGCTAGACGCTCCTGCACTGCTGTCTCTTCAGGCGACGGTATCTCTGAAAGTTCCACAAGAGCAGCCTGGTGACTATGGGCTCAAAGGACATGATCAAGGAACTCGTCGAGGAACCGGGCTCTCGCGATCTATCAGCGACGAAATCTGCCTTTTTGCATGCCCTTTTATTCGGACCTTTATGAGACGAGCGAGGAGGACTACGACGAGGGAAGCGATGGAAAGAGAAAATCCGTGTTATGCAAGATTCCGAAACGAGCCGGCTTGCAGACCAAAAACTGTTGGTGCGCTCGCCTAGATGCTCGCCGCACCATTTAAGCTTGGGCTCGTGCGTTGCTCTGGGGTTTGGCATGGCCGCGCTGTCTGGTCCAAGCTGCTGCATGAGCGCGTCCAGATCTAGCGCACCGGCGTGGTTGTCCTGTGTTTAGACGGAGTTCCGATGCGAATCTGTCGTCTGTGGGGCGGGCCCATGCCGGTGAGGGATGATGTCCCTGTCCCTTGGGAAAAAAAAGGAAGGGCAAAGATGGCACTTGGGCGGTTGCATGACTATCTAGGAGCTGTTCGCTACTCCTAAAGCAGTACCCTTTGTCAATCGCTTTCCGTTCCCGAGGTGATTAATGCT
>JNVV01000004.1:200760-220177 GCA_000733355.1 Falciphora oryzae
AAAGGAAAGGAGCAAAAGGCTGAACGAATAGAGAAGAAAATGCAAATCTCGGCGCCCGTATGCAACCCAAACGCAAAAATAAACCCGGACCATTATTGAAGATCCCACATCGCTGTACATACAATCCCTCGCTCTATGCTCCCTTGAACCCAAAACTATGCAGGGGATGAACGAGAGAAAGGAAAACCCCGAACCGTAGATGATCAGACGCAAGCCAAAACAATGGGGAGAAAAACCAAGCCTCACCCCGATGCCTATTAGTCCTTCGTGATGTACAAGTAGACGACCGGGCTCCCGCCAGGTAGACCGTTGCGGGTCGAGTCCCAGCCGACCGACTTGAGCGTCTTGGACATGTCTCCGGGGACCTCGCCGCAGAAGCTCATGCCCCTGTACCAGTTTCCGTTGCCGGTACAAATAACCTCGGTGACGATGTTGAGCTGCGGGTTCGGGTTGTTGGCCCCGAACCCCTTCATCAGCTCGCCGATGGTGATGTTGCAGGGAACGTGCGTCGCCGTGAACTCGATATGCGTCCCGGGGGGAAGCTGCCAGGGCGGCGTCGGGCCCGTCTTGAGGAAGTGGATCTTTGTGTGCTCGGGCGGGAAGAAGTAGCCGTAGCCCGGCTCGCAGCCAACGCCTCCAGTCGAGTTGGTCATGTTGGCCGACGGGCTGTCCGGGCTGATGACTGGGTAGGGGTACTGCGGCCGCCCCGCCGGCGTCATCAGCGGGCGCGGGCCACCGCCGCCTATGCCACCCATCATGGGCGCGGCGAGGCTGTGGTTCATCATGCCGCCGCCCGCCGTCATGACGGGCGTGTGCATCGCGCCGCCGCCGTAGAAGCCGCCGTAGCCGCCACCTCCGTACTGCGGCATGCCCACCCCGGCGAGGGCATAGGGAGCGGCGCCGGCCGCTTGTTGAGGGAACATGCCCATGGGGTAGCCGCCGGTTAGCATGCCGCGCGGGGCGAAGTGAGGCGGGAGGCCCAGGTCTGGGCCCCAGCGGGCGTTGAAGCCGGTGCCGCTGAACGCCATGGCTGCCTGCTGCGCGGGAGGGATCTGAGGGGGCAGAGGGAGGGCGGAAGCTGCGTCGGCTGCCTGCTGTTGCTGCTGCTGGGCGTTGTCGTCGTCGTTCTGGCCGGCGGCTGCTGCGTCGGGCGATGTCCCGTGAGACGCCCTGCTGCTGGGCCGGGAACCGTGTCGGGAGCCTCGTCTCGATCGGTTGGAAGAGGTATGTGACTGGGGAGATCCAGACATCGTGGATATGAGCTTGGTGACCTGATAGGGGACGTTAGGGATGGTAAGGGAAGGTCAAACAAAGGGTTCTTGTCCTGAGAGGGTCTGTTGGAGTGGGAGAGGCTAGCCGAGACAAACTGATGCTGACAGAATACGAGAAGTCGTGCCGGGGAAGAAAGTAGGCAAGGGAAGGGAATGGCCCTTACGGATGGTTCAGCTAATAAGCTGGCCTCCAAACGGGAACCCAGCGGCGGGTTGTCTGATCAAACACGGGCGTCCACTGGCCCGGGTAGACAGCGGGTCGGGGTTGCACAAGGGGCTGGGGCGGGTGCGCGGTGTGGTAGCCGGGGTAGTAGTAAGGGTGCCGTGGAACAGGATAAGGAGGCGCGGTGAAGTTCACGGCGGACTGGTTTGGCCTTGTCGCGTGACGTGGCTGGCTTCCCGGTGCGGGACGGGGTGGCTGGGACTGGAGGGAGGACGAGTTGCTGCTGCTGTTGCTGCTGTTGTCGCCACTTCGATCACGCACGCCGCTGGAGGGCCGACCTTGCTGAGGACGGGTGAGGGTATTCCTGGCGTTGGTGTTGCTTGAGCGCACGGGAGCTGAACGGCGACTGCCTGGACGCTGGATGACGACGTGATGATCAGATTGCGTGACGTCGATCAGCTGGCCGCCGAGGATGTTGTAGGTGCGGTCGCCGACGCGGTAATCACGGATCGTGAGGCCGGAAAGATCCTCGTTTGGTGGTGGGAGAGTTCCTTGTGGGATGGGTCAGTGGTGGCCTGAGGGCAGAAGTAGGGACGGAAAAGGTTCTGGTCGGTGCAAGGAGACTGGAATGGCAAGTTAACCAAGGTGTATAAAAGGAACCGAGGAGTACCACTTCGAGGAGCAGTGAATTCACTAAGTCCCAACTGAGGGGCAAGCGGAGGGGACATTGGAATGGGGGTGACGTGAATGCGTTGACTTGGGACGAAACTATGCCGAGCAAGAGGAAAAGCAAGGAGGGAGAGCAAGGAGAAAGGATCGACTCACTGAGAGCAGCCCAGCGGGGAGGGAGAGGGCCGTCGTCGTACTCACGGGTCTCGGGACTCCAGCCGCGGGAGCAGTCCTGGCCGATGAAGACCTCGCTGTGCCAGACCTCGTTGTCGTCGGCGTCGAAGAAGCCACAGACGATGAGCCAGCCCCAGAAACGCGGGCTGGCGCAGGACAGGAAGTGCTGGCCGATGATGCACTTGACTGCCGGGTATGGGAACGTGAGGTCTGGAATGGATGGCCGCCCCGTTCCGCTGGAGGAAGACTGCTGCTGCTGCTGATGTCCACTGGAAGACTCGGAATCAGAGTCGGAGCCAGAGCCGGAGTCAGAGCCGGAGTCGTGAGAGGAAGATGATGATGCCGAGCCGGAGCCGGAGCCGGAGTCGGAGGAGGACGACGACGAGGACGAGGTCCGGCGGGCCCGCGTGCGGTCCAGCTTGAAAGACTTGAGGAGACGCCCAAGAGGGTGTCTCTACGCGCTTGCTGAAAGGAACTTGAAGCCACTGGTGTCTGGAGATTCCTGAGCGAGACCAGAAGCTGCACGCACTCCAGGAACTGTCAAAGAGTTAGGTTCCTAGCCTTTGCTAGATTCCGTCGCAGTGGAGCAGTGGTGGTGAAGAGGGTCAAGTTTATCGGCGGACTTTCCGGAGGACAGACGACGCTTTTGTGCGAGGAAAGGGATGAGGAGGCAGAAGCTGATGTCACCCGCCAGCGGGGCCCCCTGACTGTGACCTCCCTCCCCCTGATATGAAGAGGCATAATGGGGGTCATGCCTTTGCGGGACCCAGAGTTTAGACGGTCTCCAGATGTGGATTTGACATCCAGTGACTGTCGGTGGTGGACGCCAGAGTCGGGGTGAGTGTGACTTTTTAAGGGGCATCGAAGAGGTGACTAAGGCTAGCTCACGCCCGGGAACTGGAGAAGCTCCACAGTCCAGCTCACCTTGAGGAAGATGAGTTGGCGCCTACCGCACGGTAGGCAGCTCGCCATGCTGAAGAAGATGAATGGATACTATCATTGTGGTGGGGTTTGGGTTGCGCAAAGGGATGATAATTGTGCCAAACTTAATGCAATACCTTGAATTTGGTTCCTGACATTCCATTGACTGCCGCCTTGGAGCAGGGGACAAGCTAAACGCTGAAGTGGAAGTTAACAACAAGGTCTAGTCGTAGGCGACAGGCAGCCAAAACGTGATCAATGTTCTTGCCTTGACACGATTCGGCGCAACTCGGCACAACTCGACGCCGTCATGCCCCAAGGCTACCTAAGGCAGGGCAGGCAAACTCTGGGTCAGGTGTAGCCAACCCAGTCACCCCCTCTTCATAACGATCATCCGTGCATCGGAGCCTGAGAACCAGCCATGTGGCTGAGCCGTGCGGGCGGTTGGCTTGAATCCCACTGAGCCGGCGAAGCCGACGCGAGCCGAGTAGAGGTCGCCTCGGTCGGCAATTCCTTAGGTTCATGGGCAAGGGCCAGCCAAGCGACTGGGAACCAGCATTCGGTGACCCGTGACTTTGTAGATGCCCTGCGACTAGTATGCAGGTTGGTCGTGATGATGGTGCATGTATCCAAACCTCGGCCCACGTCTCAGTCATTGGTCCCATCATCATCACCCACCGCCCGCAGCCCGCCGCTCCTGCTCTCCATGCTGACGCGCGACTCGGAGGCGGCGTCGGCGTCCCTCTTGGCGGCGCGGCGCCTCTCAATCTCGGCCACTAGGGTCGTGAGGTACGTCTCAGCCTGGACGGTGGCGCTGTACGATAGGGCGGTCCAGCTCCAGACGTTGCGGCGCTCGGCGTCGGCGCCGGCGGCCAGCAGGGTGCGCAGGACCAGCAGGTTGCCGCCGCTGGACGCCAGGTGCAGGGCCGTGTTGCCGTCGAGGTCAACCTTCTGAACGGCCTCAGCGGCGCCGCAGGGCACGTAGGTCAGCAGGATCTGCAGGGCCGTGTCGTGGCCACCCAGGCTGGCCTCCATGATGGCGTCGCGGCCGCGGCTGTCGCGGCGCAGGATGACGGCCGGGTCGGCCTCGCACAGCAGGTGCACGACCTCGGTGTGGCCCTTGGCGGCGGCGAGCATGAGGGCGGTCTGGTGCAGCTCGTTGACGGCCGGGTCGGGGTCCTCGTGGCCGAGCGAGAGGAGGAGGGAGGCGATGTCGGCGTGGCCCAGGTGCGCGGCCAGGTGCAGGTTCGAGTTGCCCGTGGCGGTGCCGGGGGAGTTGGGCAGCATTAGGTTGGGGTTGTGCAGCAGGTGCGGGTGGGATTTGAGTATCCGCTGCACGAGGAGCGCATCGCCGGCGTGGATGGCCCGACGGAGCCGGAGGGGGGCGTCGATCCTGGTCGGGAACGAGGTTAGGAGCGGGAGCAGGCAGGTGGGGGAGCCAGGGGACGGGTACTCACATGTTTTGGTTTTCGTGTTGGTCTCGTCCCGGCCAGCCGAAGACTTTCCAAGCCTGCCTACCTCCAAGAAGGGCGGGCTGAACTAGGAGCCGGCGCTAGGCGTGCGTCGTGTCGGCGGCGTTGATTTGAAATGGTGGAAGCTCTGGAGCTGGGGATGACTGGCGACGACGTCTTGATGCACGGATCAAGCGTGATGGGCAACCTGTTGGAGATGTGGGTCCTACTGCATGTACCTTTTAGCGATGCTTTCAGGTATCCTTCCCTGTAGACCAATGAATTCGCGTGCCGCCGCGTCGCGATTTAGCGGTCTTTGAGGGGCGGCTTCACCCAACGTCCACTAATATCAGCATGTACCGCGAGCACTCCAATTTGCGGCCCCTCCCGCTTGAGCTCTGCCCGCGCGCAAACATCGAGACCCATCAGAATTCTGCCCACCACCAGATTGATATCATCGCCCACGCCGACATTTCTTATTGCTCTCCTGGCAAGCAAAAGGCGGCAGTCATAAACTCGCTCTCAAAACCAATCTGCCGAGATGTCGGACATCCAGGCCCGGATGCAGGCCCTGTCCGAGGAGTACAAAAAGATCCAAACGGGTGCGTGGGCTTTGCCCCCCACTTCCGCGCCCATTATCGATAACCTCAAGCCCGCATTGACCAGAGATGCTAATCTACGCACCTTCAGAGCTGGACACCTCCATCCAGGCCCGGCAGAAGCTAGAGGCCCAGCTGCAGGAGAACAAGGGCGTCGAGAAGGTATGCATCGAGTCCTCTGTGCCAGACTAGTAGTGTGTGTTCATCTCGGACGCATTCGTCCTGCTCACAAATCATGACCCTCACCCACAGGAGTTCGCAAAGCTCAAGGATGACGAGGCCATCTACAAGCTCGCCGGCCCCATCCTGCTGAAGCAGGAAAAGGTCGAGGCCGACAGTACTGTCAAGGGCCGCATAGAGTTTATCACCAACGAGATGTGAGCAACCCTCCCCATATATGGCCCGTCAGAAAATACTAATGATCCTATCTCCTCCCCTTCACCAGCACGAGGCTAGAGAAGCAAATCAGCGACGGCCAGGACAAGCTGGAGAAGAAGAAGGGCGAGATCATCCAGGCGCAGTCCAGCGTACAGGCTGCTGCCCAGCCGCAAGCCGCCCAGGCATAGTGCCGCGGCCGACGGTACATGTCAGGTGCCGGGAACGGGAACTCATGCTAGCATTATGATCCATGTACGACTAAATACCCCAAAGAGACATAACGCTGATATATTTCCCGGAAACCCATGGCGCCGCGCTCAGAGAATAGGAGATTTTGCCCATCGTGACCTTGATAAAACACACAAGCAAAAAACAGACAGCAAGGGAAACCGACGCATCAGGCGCCGTTCTAGTTCAACGCCATGATGGTAAACCCATACGGCACGCCCATGTCGCTCGCGGGCCGGGCCTCGCTCCAGCCAAAGCCATCGGACGCGTAATCCTCAAAACTGGGCGTGTGGGCGGGCGGCCGGAAGTGGACGTCGCCGCAGCTGACGGCAGCCAGGATGACGGCGGCCAGGTCGCGCTTCATCAGGCACGCGCCGCGGAAGACGCCGCCGCAGTGGTGCTCGAGCCGGTCCAGCACCCTCTTCCGCCCCGGCGCGTCGGCGAAGTGGAGCAGCTCGCGGCCCAGGACGGCCGTCGTGACCTCGGACGTCCCGGACTGCTTCTGCTGGAATTCGACGAAGAGGGCCAGGCGGTGCAGGATGGACACGACGCCGGCGACGGCCTGGGCGAGCAGGCGGGCGCGGGAAGAGGGCTCGAGCGCCGACAGGGCCGCGGCGGCGTGGGCGTCGTCGGCGACGACCAGGGGGCGCACGTCGAGGTTGAAGACGGCGTTGAGCATGGCCTCGACGGCCGACGGCTGCAGCAGCACGGCGGAGGAGCCGTCGGCGGTGGGGGCGGCCAGCCCGAAGGTTTCAACGGCCTCGGGCAGCCACTGGGTGATGATGGAGAGGAGGCTAGTCTCTGATGTCGTACCGACTTTACCCGTCTCCAAGGTGAAGAACCTCATGGAGGCGTCGACGGCGGCTGAGGGTGGTACGTTGTTAGCCTTGCACACTGTTTATGGCCTGACGATAGAGGTCATGTCTTACCTCGACATCTCTTGTCGAGAGCTGAATCATCCACGATTTGTTTCGATGCGGCTTGCATGTTGGGTATGGTATGCGACGCAGAAGAGAGACGGAAGCAGATATTCACGAAATCAAGGTTGCAGAAACGATCTGGGCCAAAGGCTAGACACGAGTTGGGGCAAGCAAAACTTCTTGTACCCGAGACAACAACAAATCGCCTGGCGACCTCACGTTGCACCTACCTGTTCCTCCTGCTTGCCACGGACCACCGCCCGGCCACCCACAAACCATGTCGTGTTGTCTCCAGCCCAGCTGGGGTGGACGGCCCGATGCTATGCCATGGTGAGGCGAGACGTGCCCGTGGCTCAGGGCGTGCGTCAGCCGTCAGAAAAGGGGGCGACGGCGGTGGCGGGCCTGCGGATCGGGCTGTCATTTCTCAGGGTTTGCCAGCCTTGTCCCGACATCACCCGATACGGAGATGATTGTGGGCTGGTTTTTTTTTTTTTTTTTTTTTTTTCAGGCTTGGGTAAGCTGTGGAGCGGTGTTTTTTTCCGTGGCCCTCACCGCCAGCAAAACCAGGCCCGAACCAGAACCGCGCCATTATTCGGCAGGGCCAGGATCCAGGTTGTTTCTTTCCATTCCTTTCAATCTGTTGGGAGTGGTAAACTCGCGTTTTCCATGCTGAAATGCCACCCGACATTCAACGCCTCTTCCGCTGGCGGTCATAGCTTGGCTGAATGCGGTTGGTTTATTGTGAGTGCTGTGGGACGCCTCGACTTTTCCTTCCGTCTCAGTGGACATGCTCGCCACGAAACCCGTGCATTGAGCGCCCAGGCTCGGCCAGTCTGAGGTGACAACAGAAAGCTGTCGCTCGTCTAGCTCGCCGATGTCCACATGCGGCCCCTCTTCGAACTCGCGGGTCCAGCGGCCACTCCGGGGATCAGGCCAGACCACTCCGGCCCAAAAAGGTATCAATTGCACTCGGCCTCAGGACTCGTGGTAGTGCCCGTAGTCCTCACGTAGGATGCAGGCGACCGGCAAAGATCGAGGGTGTCCAGCTGCGCGGCCCTATGAGCCTTCGCCTATGCCTAGGAGAAAGCCGGTACACGACGTCCGCAAAGGCTGCCAGTGCCCCCATTATGGTTTTATGGTCATGTCCCGGGGAGGCATAGACCTGGGGAAGCGCTCTCGGGGGAGCGGGAGAGTGGACTTGATGGTGAACTTGACAGCCCGTTGAACGCCTGCGATTACTGGTCGGAGGCATGACAGCGAGCCTTGGTCATTGAAGAACTGCTGGGGGCACATAAGCGAAACGACAACACAACTCTAGCGCATACGACCATACCCACTGGAATTACGGGATCCCGTCCGCTCTCCCCTAGTCAAACCAGTGAGGGCGGTTTGGTACTTGGGAGCAGTCTGCCAGCCTGTTGCGCCGGTCACGACCAGCGCGCCGCCCACCCTTTTTGACAGCCCTGGTCCCGCCGCTATGGGGAGGTCCTACTACCTACAGAACGCCCTTTGGGCTCTGCCCTCCCGCGAAGAGAAGGGCGGCGCCCCTTCCCTTTTCCTTCCCCCTTTTCGCCCTTCGCCTCCTCCCGAACCCGACGAGACCGTATCGACCGCCATATCGCGGGCGCCGTCCTGCGGGTGCACCACCGCGACTGATCGCCGATGAGGAGAGAGAGAGACGAAATGCCTCCTTTGCTTGCGGACGTTTCAATTACGAGCACGAGACCGGTACAAAGCTTTCGGGACGCCAGGGGATGAGGAGAGGCGTCGAGATGCTTTCAAGGACCTTGAGGAGTTTGACGACGAGGAGGAGCCTACCATGCGCGAATGTAGCGACGGGTTTCGGCGTGCACAAGAGGCTGCAATGAAAGCATGGAGGTACGCCCCTAGTTTCATTTCTTTTTCTTTTTCGGTCCTCCTTCCTTCTCTCTTCCCAAGCCCGCTTTTTAACCTTCCTTTTCCGCCACCTTTGCCTAGGCTGTTTGACATCATGGGAATTGACCCGGATGCCATTTGGCTTGATTTGTGCCGCGGAAAAAAGCGAGCGAAGGATTGCTGCAAAACTTTCCTCAACAACTACGTCAAGTATTCCGAACGACCCTCAACCCTCCGCTGCAGTCCTCCCAGACTCACATGCCCTTGATCTCTGTGAGAACAGATCGCGTTCCTTCGTCTTCACTTAGGCCAGGTCCATGACGAGAAGCCCTGGGGGCGAGTGTGAAAGATTGCTAAGTACGCACACGTCCGGGACTGCATCACTTGTTCTCCAATAGTGCTCCGCGCTCACCTCGCCAAACGCATTCCAAGGAAAAAGCCACAGCCCAACAACCGGTAGGGCATCCCGCTGCATCATTTCGGCCTGCTCTGGAGTTAGGAGCGTCCCAAGAGGTGAAGGGTACCCAAGATCGCCGGTTCGATCGAGCCATAACTTCCACTCTCGGTCCAGATGGGCAATGGCGCAGCCCCGGTCGATAATGCTGCCAACCCTATCCCCAATGGCTATCAGGAGCTTAAACGGGTCGTCGGCATCGCGTTTAATACCTAGCCGTTCCTCTACTTTGAGCCAGAACCAGGGGAACTGGAGGGGGTTATCCATGGTCGGGAACTGTTGCAGGTCCAGTTTTGCATAAGGGCGAGGGTCCTGATCGAGCCAGGTGAAGGTGGTGATGGCGGGTATGGATTCGAGGTTTGTGCGGTAAGCACATGCCTGGCACGACGAGGTTATTAGGTACGTGTCGTGATGGATATCGGACCGAATGGGAACCGAAACTCCGAAATGAGCTTCCGCGCCCGGCCAGCCTCTAGCCTTTCCCGTGTTTCTCCGGAATGACCAGCCTGATGTGTTCCTTATAATGTGGAAATAGGATTTGAGACCCTTAATGATTTGAGTAAATGTTTCTGTGGACGTAGGAGCGTCAGGCCTCATTTTTTGTATACGAGAGGGTGAAATGGCGTCCAGGATACTTTCGGTATAGAGATGGGCACCGAGGTGTTCGGAGCCGTTGTAGGACCCGCCAAACTGCCCGCCTAGCGAAAGCCGGGTGATGCCGACGAGCTTGGGGTCCCGGGCGCGAAGGTCGTTGAGAAAGTCGACAAAAAGGCCCACGTGGGGCCCTTTGCCGTCCTCGTCGTCGGCGTAGGCCTCTGGAACGGTCGGGTACACGTCGATAACGTCGAGCTCGGGGCTCAGGTGCACCGTAAGCCTGCCGCCGGTCTCGCAGGGGACCGCGACGCGGTACACGGACAGGTACGCGGCCCGGCACTCGGCGCTGACGCGCAGGAACGCCGGCGAAAGGGCCGACCAGGCCAGGCGGCGGCGGCGGGCAAGGGCGGCGAGGACGGCAGGGTCGTCGCCGCGGCCTCCACCGTAGTCGGGCTCGGGAGGCCAAAATCCAGCGTCGGGGGTCACGCCCGGAGGCAGGCGCAGCATCACAGAGGGCGCATCGTGGCCGAGCGTGACGGTGAAGTAGATGAGGCGGTGCGGGAGCTGAGCGATGGCCGTCTTCCAAATTTGGGCCCTGATTTCAGGCGGAAGCCTGGGGAAGAGGGTGAATCGGCGGTCACTGCTGCATGGCACGCGCGCCATGGAGCCATGCCCGAATTGATCGTTGAGCAGCCGGCGGTCTTGCGCCGTGGCCATGGTCGCTGAAGCCATAAGCGACGACCTCGGACCGCTGGAGCTGCCGAAGTGAGTGGTGTTGCAGCTCAATGGCGGGGTTTTCATCTGGCTGGGTTCAGTTACCCGTCCTACCAGGCCTTGGAGACGTGTGAAGGGGGGAGAGAGAGTTTATTTAACGTCGGCAGAGTTGGGATCTACCGGCCCCCTGCCTCCCAAGGGGCATACGACGTGCTAGCGCTACCTAAGCTTATCTACACCAGGCTATGGTGCTGCTATCGAGGCGGCTAACAAAATTAAACCCGAAGGCACACGGAGGTCGGGCCGCATTCCGGCGCTCCTTGGTGGTGAGCGGGCAATCGGCTGTAGGGCGTAAAAACGCCAGGGCGTTGTAGCGCTGCGGGTGGTAGTGATGCTGTCGGCCGGCGGGTATGCCAGAAAAGGGGTAAGGCCGGGTTTGGGCGGGAGGTCCTCGGGGCCCCATCCTCGTGCTCTTTCCATCGACCGTTCAAATGCCACGGCCTCCCTCCGAATTCCGACCGTTTCTCGCGAGAACGGAGTCCTGTTTATGGCACACCAACGCGCCTCCGCCGCCCCTTCGAAAGCGCCTGGTGCCTCCCACCGCCATGGGGAGGAGCCCGCTACAAAAGCCTTCGGTCCGGGACGCCTGGCCGCGTTCCCCTCCGCTCACCTGTAACGATTTGGATCAAGGCCCACAGACCAAGACCCACAGATCAGGACCCATATGGCTGACAGTCGTCAGCTTTCTCCTCTTTCCTCCTCTTTTCCCCTCAGAGTAGAATCTTCGTTCATAGCGCCAATTGATTGAGTTCCCGTCCTCGACCCTGGCCGAGACAATGGCTGTCAAAGGAATATGAGCTTTTCTTTCGATTCTCTCTACGAATCGGGTCGTCGGGCTTAGACTACGATGACCGTCTTCTCCTCCCACGGTTCCCGCTCGTGGTCAAGCCACCCAGTAACCTCGTTGATAAAGGCACCGATCCGCTCGTACTTGCCGCCCTCGACCTCCCGCAGCAGCAAGCCAGAATAGCACGTCTCCTCCCTCCGGGTCTCGTACATGATCCTCCAGTCGTTCACAAGCGTCAGCAGCGCAAACACCCTTTCGGGCAGCTTCTCTGCCGCCTCCTCGATCTCCACCCGCCGCTTGGGACGGTCGGCGTCCACCTCGAGAATCTGCGCGTACCACTCGCTGACGATGTTGCTCTTCGGCGGCGGCGGCCCCAAGTCCTGGTCCCTGAACAGCAACATGATGTCCTCCTTACCCACCTCCTTAAACGGCCCGCCGATCTCCATGAAACCCCCTGCCACCTCCCCGAAGGCAGTGTGCTCTGCGGCTGGCATCGCCTCGCACGCGTGCACCGTCGCAAGGGGCTTCGCATCGGCTTTGATGCGCCCGAGCTCAACGGGCGCCTCAACGCTCGCCCACGACCACGACGGCGCCCGGTTCCCGGCCGGCCGGGCCAGCCACTCGCGCGCGTGGGTGTAGTACATGGCGTCGTACAGGAGGTTGTTGCGCCAGAGGCCCGCGACGTACTCCACGCCCGTCAGGCGGCTCAGCTGCTCGGCTATGCCGCCGATGGCGGTAAGGCGGTCCGAGGACAGGCTGAGCTCGCGCCGGGTGTAGTCGCGCAGCAACTTGCCCCAGGCGTTGTGCAGCTGGACTGTCGTGAACAGATCGGCCCCCGGCTTCGCCGACGGCGCAGGCGCCGATCGCAGCAGCGCGTTCGTCAGCTTGCGCATGCCGGGCCCCGTCTTGGGGTCCTCGAGGTAGAAGCCGCCATCGCTACGAGTGGCGCGGCGGCAGCGCCAGGTCGGCCAGCGGCCGTAGGACAGGAAGCGCGGCGAGATGACGAGCTCCTGCAGGCACCATGCGCGCCGCGAGGTCGAGTCTTCCCAGCCGCGCGCGACGCCCTCCTCGTTGAGGAGGTACAGGGTGCCCGTCGCGACGCGGGGCACGCCGAAGATGTCATTGGTGGTCTCGGCTTCCGCGGCCGCCTTCTTATCGAGGATGTGGTAGCGCAGGGGCAGCAGGTTGGCCCAGAGCTTCGTCTTGGCGTCAGCTTTATCCTCGAGGAAGCCCTCGTCCACCGAGAAGGCCGACCCGGCGCAAACGGTAACGTGGGCGTTCCTATAGACCTTGGCCATATGGCCGACCTCGTGGGCTTTGTCGATTTCGCTGTCTTGGGTGATGCAGATCGAATCGACCCAGAGGTACTTGAGCCCCAGGCTGCGGGTAACTGTGATAGCGTCCTTTAGTGTTTGGGGCAGGTCATCAAAGGAAAAGCCTGTCCGAAGAACGGGTAGAGTGTTAGTAGTGCACAGGTATGTCTGCGCGCCGCCCCAGCAGTAGCTTAGCGCGGCATAGTTGCCCGTCTCCCCGGCAGACGCCTCGTATAGCCTGAGTGTTGGCTTCGAGACATCTATAACCCTAGTAGGGAGAACTGATGTCTCTTGCGCTCCACACGAGGGACCGTGGTTCTGGACACAGGCGTCGAGCCATGCCTTCGCTTGCGCCAGGCCATCTTCTGATCCAGGGGAAGGGTTCGGGGGCCGGTGGCTGATGAGAGCCGCAGCCGGGTCACCTGTTCTCGCCGTTAGTACTATTGACCTCAGTTGGATTTCAAGCGAGGTCTTTCTCACCCTTGACAGCATATACATCCGCCTTCAGTTCATACGAGTTGAAAATTCTCTCGACATCCTTTTGCTCGCGGCCCTTGAGGTCCGACACCCCGATCTGCAGCGCATCAAAGTTGGGAAGCGCGGAGCCTACTCTGCGGCAAAGCGGCCGGACGGTGAAACCGAAGCGGTCGTGCTGCAGCTTTGTGAGGGACTTCATGCAGTGCTTGACGAGCAACATCCTTTCTTTGTCGTGCTTCCTCGGCTCGGAGTGCCACGGCTTCTTCGGCGTGAAGGTATACAGCACGGTGTTGGAAAGACCGAAGAAATTGTCGAGCAACAAGGTGCAGAAGGTGCATCCCTTCTGCGTAGCCTCGATGAGACGGGACATCCGGATCAACCACTGGAAGCTGATATTTTGGGGCGGCACGCCCTTGTTCTGCTCCAGAATGGACTTGTGTCGCATGAGCGCTCCGAGAGCCGAGAGAAAGTGCGTTACCGGTTCGCAAGACCGGCATTCGAACTGTTCATTGCTGGCGATCTCTTTGGCATCGCTCTCCACAGGGGCGAGGTCTAGTGCTGTTGCATCTTCCCCGTTGGCCGTCTTGTAATCTGCTTCCAAGAGCTTTTGCTCCTCCACGATCCTGAAAGAATGGCCCGGGTGAATGAGGGAGGCTTCGGAAATGCAGCGAGAGCAATAGTCGAAGTCCTGGCAGTCCTGACACTTGTACTGGGTGCCTGTGATGGACTCGTCGCAGCCATCGCATACACCATTTCTCCGATCAGCATTACTGGTATCCGACTGAGCGACCTCTTTGCCACTTGGTTCCACCGACGACTGAGGTGCCGCTGTCTCCTGGTTGCTAGTCTGACCACTGGGCTCCTGTAACCCCTCCGTATCGGGTGGGAGCGTCGCGGCTTGGGTGGGGACAGGA
This sequence comes from Falciphora oryzae, assembly GCA_000733355.1. Classification (NCBI taxonomy): domain Eukaryota; kingdom Fungi; phylum Ascomycota; class Sordariomycetes; order Magnaporthales; family Magnaporthaceae; genus Falciphora; species Falciphora oryzae. The sequence continues at coordinate 214,723 of JNVV01000004.1, forward strand.
GCAGTTGGGTCATCCATGAGGGGAGATGCCTGTTCAATTGTGAAGATACTAGGTAGTCGACGCAAAGGCGTAAGATTCCGTCGTTCTTGGGGACGAAGATGATGGGAGCTCCAGCCGGGAACTAAAACTCGCGAACAATGCCTTGCTTGAGGGCTTCCGTAAGGTACTCCTGGAGGGCTTTAGATTTAGCGGGGGGTAGTACGCAGGCTGGTTTTCCTGCGTTCACGATCCTCATGATATATAGCAAAGCATTTTAGGGAGGCCTCGGGGCTGTGTCCCCTTGCCTCCCTGAAGCCTGGAAGGATCGCCGTAGGCCACACGTGGAGAGCATGGAGAGCATGGTGTTCTGTGGTGGCAGCCTTGGAAGGCTGCACTGCCATTCTGCCATCCTTGACCGTCTCGGCGGCCCCCACCGCTAGACCTTGCCAACGGAGGGCCGATGCCACGCACCGACTTTTCCCCTTGTTTTCCTCAGCTTTAAATAGCCTTTCCAACCTGAGGGTATATTGCAGCCAGTCTCTCTTCCCTTTCATGGTATCGTGACACATAGAAAGCATGGAGAATGGAGCCGCCAACAACGGGCGGCGAATGCGCCCTTGAGTAAGGCTACAAAATGCTATTTGGCAAGAGCGCGGCCGGCGCATCTGGACTATTGGGCAGAGCACGGACGCCAAGCAGGACCTTTGTACTCAATTGTGTGGGGCGCAAGATACGTTCGTTCAGGGCTTGGCTGGGAGCAAATGGGAACAAAGGCATCCGGTTTTGGAGCCCCAAGCGTCCGTTTCTTGACGCCTGGGAACCCATTTGCTCTCGAAATCTCCCAGTACAAAAACATATGAGGGCTGAACTGTACTCAGGTGGGTGACCACTGGTGAATCCTCGGTGTTGTATGTTTTTATTTTATTTTTTCCCTCTTGCGGTCCGATGGAAATAGCTTCACGCCTCCTAAGTCCCCGAACACCGTTGAATATAACCACCTATTCAGTTTTGCCCTATGATTCGATTGAGGGCAGGCCCGTTGGTTCTCCGTGTTGCAATACCTACCCCATCACGCCCTCCGTATCGTGGCATTATGTTGATGTAGGAAATGCCCAGGCTGCTCCCGCGTCTGCCACCAGTACCAGTACCATACCCACGGCAGGTAGCATTGGTTACACCATTTTAGCACCCGCGCAATGTCCAAATGATGACCCCGCCACTTCCCCTCACCCCCACGTCTGGTTTCCCACGCAGATGGAACAGCTTGAGGTGCGCAGGTATCCATTTTTGTGTATCACATTCCCTGGGAGCCCACCTGGCAGCCGGCTTGGATTTTGTTTCTCTTGAACGCATGTATCATTTATCCGCGCGGTTGACAAATAACTGCCATGTCAGTCTTGGTAGAAAGCTTCAGCCGCGAACAGATCGAGACAGGTTCGCCTTGCTCGTTCCTTCGAACCAATAAGGGGGAGGAAAAAAAAAAAAAAAAAGAGAGAGATACCCATCCTGGTCATCTGTTGACTAACTCAACCCTCCCCGGGACGTGTCAGGCCTTCGTTGGCTAGACCGAGCGATTGAACAATCCGAGGTCCTCGATGGCGTCCTCCCCATCAACCTAGTCTCGTACGGCGGCGTGCTCTTGGTGTGCCTGTTCGGCATCAGGCCAGCGACAAAGGACGTCGATGTGCTGCTCCCGCCCAACGTCCGAGACACGCAGCCATGCATAAACGAATTCAGGCGCTTGGTCGCTTCGGTCGCGGACGACCTCGGCTACATGCGGGGCTGGCTCAACGACGACCTGAGGCTCTTCGTCCCCGCCGACGACCGGCTCAGGCTTTTGCAGGACAGTATCGAACAGGGGGTCACCGTCTTTGAGGGCTCCAGACTGGTGATCTGGGCCGGGGTCTGGGAGTTCGGCCTGGAGTCGAAGCTCCGTCGGATTGGGCAGAACAGCGGCAATACAGAAACGGCCAAAAGGAGGAGGGAGGCCGACATGTCGGATGCTGTCGAGTTGGTGTATCGGATCAGAGGACATTCGGCCCATCCTTTAGACAAGGCGTGGGTTATGGGGCTGAAGCGCTACGATCACAGCCCCCCTTTTGAGGATGAGACGATCGAGCAGGTTTCTCAACGGTACATTTCGAAGTACGACAGGCAGGGCGTCGTCGAGCTTGTATTGGACGCGGCTGAGGGGAGAAAAAAGTATCAGGACCTCGCAGGACGGTGGGTGTGGTTTGAGTGAAGAAGCCAGGGGCAGGGCGGATGACCAATGTATGACGCCCAACTCCCCGTTTTCCTGCGTGCAGTCACGCGGACCTTAGTGCCCCGGTATCGGCGAAAATGTTGCGCTTCCAGAAGGGACACACTGCCCCCGAGTAACGGAGAATGTTATCTTCTCCCTTGGCGATCCACTCGGGGTCAGGCTTGTCGAGTTCAAGCAGTTTTGGCAGGCGCGGGACTGATGCGGCCCAGTCCGGCAGCCGCTCCGGGGACCAGGTCGGGTCGTCGTTGCGGTACCAGGAATACTCGGTCTCGTACTGGACGTGGACGTCGTCGCCAGCGCAGAAGCCCTCGTACAGGCGGAAGAAGGCGCGCGGGGCCATGTCGCGCCAGCGCCAGAGGGGGAGCAGGCGCTAGGCGAGCAGGGACGAGTGGTGCGTCCTGAAGTACTCGCCACCGCCCGTCGCGCAGGCCATGATGTCACCCGGCGGCGGCGGCAGGCGGCAGGGAAGGCGGCGGAACAGGAGGCGCGCGAGGTGCAAGGCGGCGCGCGCGGCGGGGAAGGGCTCGCGGCGGTGCTGGTGGACCTCGCGCAGGATGCGCAGCGACCGGCGCAGCTCGAGCGGCGTCCACGACTGGCGCAGGCGGCTGCGCAGCCTCATGAGCCTGCGCCTCTGCTTGGGAGGGAGCCGGTACACGACCCGCTCGAAGAGGTCCCTCTTGTCACGATCCATGGCCGTGGGGTCAGGGTGTGACGTCGTGCTGGCGAGGATTGTGTCGGTTTCGATTTTCATGTGCTCGTGTGTGGAATGATCAATCGATGCTGGGGTCAATGCACTGTAACATCGTGCTGTCGAAGCGTGGAACAGCACTGGCTAGGTGCTGCCGCTCAGGGTCCACAGAAGGGGAGGGGCAGGCATGGCTTCAGCTTGAAGTCAAACTCCTTCGAGCTTGGTGAAAGCCACCCCCACGCGAAGAGCTGCCCGTTTTCCACAAGGATCTGTCGAAACAATTCACGCCGTTCCTCCTCCACGGTAGGCCAGCCGTCCGCCCTCCTTACATATGGCTACACGACCAGCAAAGCCTGCCGCCCCAGCTCCTCCACGCGCCTCTCCTGCTGCTCCGTTTTATAAAACGCAGCACGCAACACATCCAGAAGGATGTGCGATTGCAAGTTGTAGTCCAGCTCTTCCAGTGCACACCGCTTCCACGGGCCCCATCCAGGTCCGGCTTAAGAGGCGCCCCGTAGCTAATGGAGGAGTCCCATCTCTTCTTGGAGTAGCACGCCTCCCACGCCCACACGTTAGTTGCCCCGCCCGATGTTGATACCGTAAGCCCTGGGCCTGCGATCGCCAGGGCAGGGCGGGCAGGGATTATAGCCGATTCCGTACCCTAGCCAAAAGCGCGCTTCTGTCTCCGAATAAGGCTCCGAATAAGGCTGTGCGCTGGAGCATACCTCTCGCAGGCGTAGGGTGGTCTGCCGAAGGGTCGAGAGGGCCAGCTGATCGATGGCCGCGCGGGGAAAAGTAGGCTGCACGAGTGTCCAGAGTCCTTTCCAGTCGTCAGTCGCATCGAGTCTAATAGTGCGACACCCTGGAGGGCATACCTACTGGTTGAACTTGAGACTCCCCTGCCCGAATGAGCAGCCGCGCATATGGAATTGATCGACCACATCAAAAACTCCGTTTCCCTGCCACACGCCTTCGTCCGAGTAGATACATGCTATTCTCAACACCTGATCGTGGCTGTCGATGGGGATCTCCCCGCCCTCGGCGCCCGCGCGGAACTCGTTGGCATCCATAATTTAGCAATGTAGACCGACTGCGGAGGATTCGGCACACGGCGCGTTCGAAGAGGTCTCTGCCACCCCCACCTGTGCGATTTGTGTGTGGAACCGGGAGTCCAGTGGGTGCTGGCTTCGGGTCTCAAGGGCATGCAGGAGTTGGTTGAGGGCTGTTGGCAGTTGAGCCCTGGCGAAATACTGCGCAGCCCGAATACGTTGGCTTCGCCGCCAAGCGACATCCAAAAGAGGGGAGAAAGCACCAAACACAATGGAGTAAAGATCTTGGCGAGACGCATCCCACTGGATTAAAAGGCATCCACCACCCAGACATCGGGCACCCACCTGGGCCCATTCCCAGTCTGTCCAAGAATGCACCGAGCGGCATTTCCGCAGAACAACAGCCGCAACACCAACCACCAGGCCAAGAACGGGAGTCAGCCAAGGCCAGCCATGGACGCCACGCTGCAGCAAGCGCTTTGCGGCGGAGCGTGGCTCTCAAACCCGGCCAACTGGGGTTTCGCATCCTTTCGTCCCGACGGCGCCGGACAATTGGACATACTCGGGGAGGGAATCGTGCCACTCTGCGCAAGATTTGCCTGGAAGCCGGTCTCGGCGGACCAGCCGCCTCTGGAGCAAAGCGGGCAGGGCGATGCGAACAAAACCGAGGAGTCTACCAAGGCCGTCAATGCCGACTTGTCAATGGCCAAGACCTCAGTTGTCAGCACCCGCCACTTCCAGATCGAGCTCACCTTGTTGGAGACAGATGATCTCTGGACCCGCGGGGCAGACCACCTCAAAATCGCCTTGACCAAACACGGGTTTCAGCCTCGGACCCTGACCGTCAGCCTTTCGCAGGGCCGATTCCCGCGGCAGCATCCCCTGGTCCCCTACGTCCAGGTCTATGCGCGACGAATCTCTTTTGAACCATCCATTTTTCCTGACCTCGAAACCTGGACTGAGCCCTATGCAAAAATGGCTGGCAGCTTCAAGTTCCACGAATGGAAATCGCTCTACACAAAGGAGCTGGAGGGCTCGATAGTTGAGGAACCCCTTAAGGAGGAGTAGTCAGAGGATTGCCTACACTGCGGAATGAGATGTAGGGCTCGTTAATTCCAGCGCAGCGTGACGGCACGGCGAGGGTGAGGAACGAACCCGAAGCCGGGCCGGCCGCGGAGCGATACTTACTTCTGTGTGATTCTCAAAACGTTCTTCCTATTCTGTCCTAGCGCCCTTAGAATCCGGTGCGGGGATTGGACGGCTCAAAAATCCGATGCGGGGATTGGTCCATACTGTCGACCCCCCCTTCGGTGCTCTTGCCTCCCACGCACCTCTTGCCTCTCGAAGGCAGCTAATAAAGCGATCCGCCGCAGGCGACCGGGCAGCCCGCTGCAGGCGACCCAAAGCCCTCCGCAGGAGCCCCCCGGGAGGGCCCCCGGAGGTAGTCTCAGTGACTCAGACCAGTGTGGCGCGAAG
>JNVV01000004.1:220229-257926 GCA_000733355.1 Falciphora oryzae
CCTCAACTTCACCACCATCTGGTTTGAGGTAAGATGGTGCGAAAAAGTTGGGGTTTGGCACAATTCGTTCCCAACCCCCAACCACAACTTTTGTGCCCACGAACAGCCACCGTATTTTCCCCTCAATATACCTTTTATTTGCAATAAACAATATTTCATTTATAGGCAAAATGTCTATTTCGCCTTCGTTGCCGTCACTTTTCGCGCAATCCCAGCAGTCCCAGCTATTTATCACTGCAGGGCTGTCGGGTGTCGAACTGTTAGATTCCGACCTTACTACGCCTTTTAGCTCCACCCCGTAACCCCTAACACCTATCCCAGACCGTATGGATATTAGTAAAGATAGCGGGGATGGAGATGGCGGGGATAGAGATGGCGGGGATGGCGGGGATGGGGATGGGAATGGGGATGGCGGGGATGAGGATGGCGATGATAGCGACGATAGAAATGATAGCGATTATAACGACGATCCCGAAGAAAACCTACAGCTCGTATAAAATACCCTCCAGTTTTGGAGAGGACGAAATGTTTAAGGGTTAGGAAGGGGAAGGCGAAGAGTTAGAGGTTTATTCGCCTCCTTTTTTAAACAATGGATATGCGAAATCAACACTACGATAAGCCTATCCAAAGGTCCTCGCATTTGAACCCTGCTTTAATTTATTAACGACGACGAAATTTTACGCGCGTTCTACGCTGCCGGTATTACGATCCAGCTTGCGAACAAAAGGACGACATCGCTATCGGCAGCCTTTCCGAAATTACGCGACGACCTTGCCACATTGAGCGCGTACGCGCCTTTCAACCAGTTCGACCCTGCTGCCGTGGCACAAGGGGATGGGCCAGCATCCGCCAAAGATCTTTGCGACAATTCATGGATTAGCACAGATTTCGGCCAAGCAGATATCGTTTTTCGTTAAAATGCGTCAAATTTATTTGCATTTTTCGACCACCTAATAGCTAATAATCGTGATTATTGGTCGTTATATGGGCCGAACCAGCCGTCGTTACAAGATGCTCGCTTTCGTTACAATAAATATGCTGGTCCCCGCTTTATGCTTGCGAGTATATTAGCGAACGCCCGGTTCCTTAAACGAAGCAATTATTTGTCGAAAAGTCTGGGAATTTATTTGCTTAACAGTGGTATTCCTAGGCCGGTGGTCGAAGTGCTGGCAGGGCTTGGAGTTTGTTGTTTTTATCGGCAAGCAAGGACGTAGATGAACGAGTTGGTGGCGGTTGCAAAAGTACGTATGCCTACGGCGGAATAGCATTTTTTGTGATTTAAATATTAAAGTATTATTACGTTTATAGCACAACCTCCGCCGGATCGCCTATAACCCCTTTTTCGTTTTCGTATACGATAATTTCAATTTTATAGATCGCGTTTAAAACTTTAGATATGGACGTAACGATATCATGCGGAATATTACCACCTGCTTTGCCATTGGATGCTTTAACGTCGAACGGTATACCTAATCCTAATGGCATGCTATTATACCGTTTAAAAAGTAATGGTTTTGAAAAATGTATATATCGAACCCTCCTATTGCCGAATTACAATATGCACAATTCCTTTTCCGCTACCAGGTCCTTTACCATCTATTCGGCGGAACTTTAGCCTTTGGCGTTTTAAAAAGCGACGAATTTACGCTTTTAACTTTGGACTTTCCGGAATTTGCTTTCCTATAAGTTTCTCGTATATAAACCCCAGTTTCCTATGCTATCCAAACCCCGGTTATTATAGAAAACGAAGGTGAATTAAACGGGGTTATCCGTATTTACGAGCAGCTTTTCCAACAGCTGCTGGGATTTTAACCTAGGAACTTTGGATTTAATTATAACGAAAACTTGGTATTTGTTTACGGCGATTAAAAAACAATTTCTTTTATTTAATATATCCAATTTGCCCAATTGGAAGCTAGCTAACCATTCGATCGAAAGTAATGGATTTTCCTAATCTTTGCTTTTTTCCATATTAAATTTAACTTTATTAACCACGTTTGGAAGGAGTTTGAACCTTGGGTACGAATGGACGTTAAAAGGTTAGGGCGGACGTAAAAATTATCCGTATTTATGCCGGAATATTACTACGTTATCCGGCTATTTTAAAACGCATACCGCGCCCGAGTTTTGGCTATGGTAATATACCAGTTGCGATAAACAGGGCTACTTTACGAACTCGATGATATAACCCCGTTTGTTGTATAAAAGGTGTTGGCCGAAGCATTTACAAACGATATCAATTGTATGTATAGCCAAATTAGGCAAAAGGCGTTTGGATACGTTGCTAATACCGGCATTTATGCCGATAAAAAAGATGTTAACGTTTCTTTCCGCTCCTAATGCAGATATTTTGCCGTTATCGAGCTGCTTTGGGTGATTGACGAGGCTGTTCGCGCCGGAGATTACGGCGTTTTTCGCTAGTACATGCTTATGCTTACCCTGTTTTTTTACGGGTGCAAAGGGGCTAAAAATTACGGGTTATAAATGCTTTACTTGACTTGGTTTATACGCCCAGAAATTACGGACGAGCCGTTGCGTACCGCCATCTTTCGATTTAAATTAGTCCGTTACATTACCGTTGGAAAGGGCTTTAAAGCAATCGATTAAGCTATGGAACATACGAATAGGGGGTTCTTTGCAGATATTAAAAGCAACCGCAATTCCACGCACGATATGTAGATAACTTTCTAACAATGTACTGCCCTTGGTCCTATCGCGGCAACCTTACGGGCCACGTTCAAATCCAAGTTTAGCACGTACAAAAACACGGCACATACGGTTGCGGCAACTAAAGCAAACGCGGCTTAATAGGCGTGCGTGCTGTATAAAAACGGGTGGGGAAGCTGTTCCGACCAAGTTAACTAGGACGAAATATTTAATGCGCCGCCGGTATTCGAACAAAGCTTCGTAAGCTTGTTTGGGAGCAAGTTAAATAGTTTTAACCAAGTTATAGTAAAACCGGCTGGTGTATATAGCTAGCGGGATTTGCCGCGTGCTATAAAGGAGGAAAGCTTAGCAATTGTCGGCCGGGAAGGGGAACGGGAATATCCGTTTGGAGGCATAAACAGTAACGACGATGCGGAAAAAGATGCGGGGTGATCTAAAATGTGCGCTAGCGTTAAGTTTAAATTTAGATTTTGATAGTAGAATATGCTTAATTAAACGATATAATACGGCCTGGGATGTTTCGAATCATCGCGATTATAGTAGGTATAAATGCGGTAATAAAGGCTAATTTTTAGATAATGTTTTACGCGAGGTGCTGTTAAAGGGACTAATAGCATTTTGCTGCCGCGAAAAAAGATTCCGGTGGAAATACCCGATGCATTTCCCACCTGCAAACATTTACGGCGCCGTACCCGAGGATAGTTGTAACCCGGCGATTTTGGTATTAAATTTGTAACCTATTTCCCCTTTTTTGGCCGCATATTACGATTGGGATGTGGTCCCGCTATTAACTAAAATTTATTTAAACTTACTCGGCTCGATCCGAACCCTTTGCAAAATGCACGATCCAGCCGTTTATTACAACCTTTTGGCTTTTTTTGCTTGGGACGAGGATGTATGTGTTCCCGACAGTCGGCGGCTCGCTTTCTGGCTAGCGCTTTCTGTAGGTCGCGAGCTTATCGGCTGCGAGCTTATCGGCTGCGCTCCCGTTTGTTAACGCTAGTTTACTTTCGCGTTAAATCGGCATCGATGTTCCTGGTATGCCGCAATGCCCCGGCGTAGTATATCCCCTATTTTTCGTTGCAATAACTCGCCTTCTATTTCTAACTATTAGTGCCATTCCTAATTTCCAACCTTCTATGCTACCGAATATATACTTCGTAGGTCGAGTATGCCGTTTTTTGCGTCGATAGCTTTAACGAAATGGTTTGTTATAGCGTTTTTCATTAAAAACGAACCAGGTAACGAATATGGTCGGGTTAGGCAATGGTATAATTTGTTATTAGCAATGCGCGATAAAACTTCCATTAGTTTTTCGCGTATAAACTAAAGCTTTATGTTTTTCCGGATTTTAATTGGAAGCGTTTCCAGTTTAGGGAAAACTTCGAAAGTTTTTAGTTTGTGGGAATAAGCGTTGCAGCACTGCTTTAAGGGCATAATAGGAGCATCCGGTTCCTGTAGCTAACGAAGGCTTTCTTTTCGAAAATAAAGGGCGTTAATAAAGCTGTATATATCGGGGTGCTCGTTTCGAAATCTGGCTTGGTGCGTAATATTTTCGCGTGTTTATAGTAAGGGGATGCTCCTTAAAAAGATGCCGAGCGTGAAGTTCACATCATTTTAGCTTACTAATACAAACTGCCCGCTAGCAACTGCTTTTTTAACGTCAAATGGTATAAAATGTGCCGTAAAATAGCCCGAATCGTTGGAAGCATTTAAAGCAATGTTTTCCGCTTTTATTATTAAGCGTAATGTGCTTAAGGTAGCGGGTGCGTAAAATTGGCTTTACTAGCCCTTTTTTTTCACAGGTTTTTTTTTATTTGTACCTATTAGGTCGAAATACTAATAAGGGGCGAAGAAATAACTTATACCGCACCTTACACCGGAACGGTACGCCCGACCGAACCGCTAAATAAAATCCCTAATATCCTGTAATAAAAATGGTCCAAATTGCATTATACGCGTTACATTTGGTATATCCATACCTATTTTAAATAATATAATAAATAAGATAATGCGGATAGGAGAATCCATTTGACGAAACGTGTTAAAAATGCTTTGTTGGTCGATAGTCGGTGTAAGGGAGTAATAAATAACAATAGTGCGACTAGCAGTTGCATTATTTACCTTTTAGGCTTGCAGGTGTGAAAAAAGGGCATAGCGAGCTTTGACGAGGGCCGCGCGTGCGTTTATATAGATAATGGTTTTGGGAATAGATAAAGGGGTAAAGCCGGGTCGGACGTCCTTTACTAGGAAAAAAAGGCGACGGTAATCGCCTTGTTTTTTTTATCTAATAATGCATTAGATTACGAAAGAAATCTCCGGTCTATCTACAAATGTGCGAATAATTTATAGCTGGTTTTTATTTGGCCCGAAAAACCTAAATCCCGCGTGGGTGAGGACGAATTTTTCGGCATTTTCCGTAAGGGTTGCTGTGCATTCGAATAAAGGAATAGATTTGGGGATAGCGGAACGGATGATATGGAGATTAGGATAGGACGTGCGGAAATCTTTCCATTAATAGATAGTGTGAAGCTTGTCGATAGCAATGAAGGCAATTCGGCTGCTAAATAGGGGGTTGCGAAAAAGTTGAAGGAACCGGTAACTTGTGGTTTGCTTTGGTCCAAAAATGATATGTGTATATCTTGTTGGATTGGCGGGATCCCAAATGTTATCGTCCTGTTTTTGTAATTAGCTTAAGTACCTATTTTATTTTTATAAATTGGCTTGTTATTAAGATTTTTATTTGGCGTGTTAAATGGTTAAGTAATAAGGGGTTAGCCCACGGGAATCTAGCGACGGTTCGGGCCTATTTTTCTCCCAGCTTGTTTAATGGAATAAGCTAAACGGTAATATGTTTGTTTCGGATAACAAATATTGTTTGGAACATAATGCTTTTGCCGTATCCTATTTTGGCGATAAAAATAGTGTTTCCGAGCTGGTATATAATGCGTTAAATGCATTTAACCTGTTCGTTTTTCGGTTTACGCCGTCCGGTTTAACCTTCCCGACCCTGGTTTAAAAGGGAATTTGTAATGGACGCCACGAATTTATGCTGGACGTTGGAATTTTCCGGGCTTAACGTGTAGTTGTAAATATTAAGGATGATATTTCGGAAAGGAACCTTTTGATATTGCCCCTGGGCTAGGTCGCGGCAGTTGCTAATTGCTTTGAGAGCTTGCTGCATATACTCGGCCTTTAGCATGGGCTTAAAAATGCCCCTTAGCAAGTTTGGGATAAATGCCGGCCTTTGTGGCTGATTAGCTATGGGGTATCGGGAACGAAGCTATTTATTCCCGAATTGTGTGCTAGAGCCTCATTTTTCCGTTTGGAGTTAGCGTGCGTTTTCCGGCGATTGAAAAAAAACAGGAAAATATTATACGAAAGCTGGAGCAATTCTGACCTTCCGCCATTGGTTTATTTTGGCCCGCGAAATGCGGCGATGAAGGTATTCACAAGTGTTTAAAATGGATTTTTTTAATTTGTATGGGAGTGTGTGCCAAAGCCTCGAAAAAATCACCATGTTGCCTCAGACGTGATTCTTATAAAGATGGTCGCCCCACAAATACATGCGCACAGACCAAGTGAACTGGCGGAGCCACAATCAGCTACGGGTTGAGGCGGCTCCATCTTTGTCATCACGTTTGAGTTACTAAGACTACCCCGGAGGGCCCCCGGAGGGAATCACTTAATAGATACGCTTAATATCCGATTATCGCGAGATTTGGGCTTTGGTGTTTTGGTGCAGGCGACGCAGGCGTAGGTAGGCGGATTCAAATTGGTGACGTAGGCTACGTGATAGCGCGGGTCCGTGCAGATTACGTCAGCCGCCTGCCCCTCCTACAACGCGTCTCCCAATCCTCTCAACCCTCCCCGCCCTACCCAACCTACTTACCTACCTACCACCTACCCAACGCACAAAAAAACAACAACCTCGATGCCTTCAATCCGGATCACCGCAATCGATCGCGCGCAACGGAATCACGGTCTGTATACTGCGCGCGCGATCCTTTTTTTTCTTTCCTAACCGCTGAGGCAAAAAACTGACGTTTTTTTGATGCTTTCCAGGCTTTCGCGATGGCAGCGATCGCTCCCGACCCGGGCGGTCTGTCACGGAGCAACGCCCGGGCCAAGGCCAACGTGTATATAGACGGCCCCTCGCCACCTGGTAGACGGGAGTTCTTCTTTCCTTCCTCGCGCAACAACAAGCTCTTTTCCCAAAACCTAGGTGCAGCACTGTGATAGTTTGTTGCGCCAATTTTTCGGGAACCGACGGCCAGTAGAACCGACGCTTCCCCCACGACTTTAAAAGCTGCACCTCGACGCCAGGAACACCACAACCCCACGACAACCCGACCATCCGCCGGGTAAACACCACGAACACCACAACCCCACAACAACCCGACCATCCACCGGGCAGACACCACAAACACCACGATCCCACGACAACCCAACGGCCATCCGCCGGGTAGGCACCACAAACACCACGAACCACACAAAGGCCCGGAAATGGACGAACAAACACCATAGCCGGCTCCAACACACCCAACGGACAAACGGAAAAGGCCGTTAAGCTCCTCGGCCTAACGCTTACCGAATACCGGGGGCTAACACAATTAATCAAAAACTACGAAAACGAGGATGTAACATTGCTAGTAACAGCGGTCACCGCCTCCCCGGGAACCAACCTTCAAATAAGCGGCATTTTAACCCTATTTAATAACGGGGTGAAAGCTATAATCACCCAAACCGAAGCGACCGAAACCTAACTAAATAAAGTTTCCGAAAAATACTAAGCCGCGCTAGCAGACCTCCGACGGGAAATGGCCAAATCGGCTAAACTACAATAAAAAAAACAAAAAGCAAACGACTCCGAAAAATTCATAATAACCTAGCTTTAACGCAATTAGGACCGGGTTACGATTTTGGAAACGGAATTGCGGAACGCCGGCGCCCAGCAAACGGTTAGCCAGGGGTTACTCCTAAGCCCAAGCACGGGCGCACTAATACCAGCCACCATTAGAGCCCCGATACCGGCGTATTTAAAAACCCCCAACCCAACCCTTTCGGTACTACTACCCATAGCTAGCGACCTAACGGCTTTTAAACCGCGAACCCACAATCCGCTTACGTTTACAAAGGAACAGCAATCATTCGAAATACGCTAAAAAGCTTACGAATTATAAAAAGCCCAATTTTAAACCAAATTCGCCTTAGACGGATAAGCCTTCCCGAAACCCGAAAAGAAAGTTTTATACGCGGGACAATTCCTAACGGAACAAACATTTAACTTAGTTAAAAATAAAATGCCTACCGAAGGTAGCATGTTAAAACGCTAATTACGCACCGTCGGGAACTTATTCCAAACACTGGACCCGGTTTATATCACAACCGATACGGCTCAAACCGCCCGACGGCATTTCGCCAACCTTAAACAAAAGAAAAGCTTTTTTGGGGATTTTATTAACGAATTTTACCGATTGGCCGATTTATATGATATAACGAATACGCAATTAATGGAAGCGTTAAAAAAAAAAATTAACGGCAAACTTAGCGGGCTGTTAAAACCCATCCTCCCGTTATTTCGCCCGGCACTAAACGCGTTTAATAAATGGGTAGCATTATTCCGGAACCTTTTTAATAATATCGCGGACCACGCCCACCGCTAACGAAACCATAACCAACCGCTATAAAACCGACAAACGGGTAGCTAATAGGGAAACTAACCTACAAACAACGGCAACTTTATAAACCTAAACAAAGTAACCACTAACGGACGCCTAGCAATTACTTTAATAAAAAAAAATAAACGAATAGCGGAAAAGCTTTGCTTTTATTATAGGAAAGGAAGCCACATATCCCGAAAATGCCCGGCTAAAACCACCACGCCGGCAAAAAAAAAGTAAACCTTATACCTAACCGCGCACAAAGCTCCTAAAGGGATTAGCAAAAAGCAACGGAAAATAAAATATACCTGCATTTTATAAACCCTAATACCATATTCTTTTTTTCCATATACCTTTTACCAGACGATAACCTAGCGATTATTTGTCGATTATTTATCGATACGGGATATATACCTTAGGCATTCGTTAACGAATTTTTCGCGCATAAACACCAGCTTTACCGCCACACGCTTCCCCAACCCAAACCCTTACGATTCGCAAACGGAAAACTAGCCGGCCGCATTACCGAATACGTCCGAATGCGACATAGGTTCGCCGACATTAAAAAGGAATTAACGTTATATTGTTAGAATTTTAAGGGCCCTAACGTTATTTTAGGATTGCCCTAACTCCGTTACCATAACCTAATAATCGATTAGAAAGCAGGCACTTTATGCATTAACGGCATTACGATCGCGGAAAATAATAACGCTACCCCAAACTTAAAAGTTAAAATCTTAAATGCGACGAACTTTATAACGTTTTACAAACAACCCGGGGTATAAATAAAGAGAACCACACTAGGACGACTTTTTGCAAAAATATTAAAGGAGCGCTTAACTAATACAAAAAGCTCCGACTAAATCGCCGACGAAACGCCAACAGCACTCTTTCGTTCCATTCTTACTTTAAAAAAAGCGCTGGAAATTAGCAAACTTTTACCCCGGCTACGTGCGTTTAAACAATAAATAAACGAAGCGCCGCACTTTTGACGAATTTCCAACGAGGACATCGAAAAATATTTAAAAGGGAAACCACCAGCTACTATGCAAAAAATATTTGAAAAACTGCCTAGCGAATTAAAGGATCTAGCCAAATGCTTCCTCCCAAAAAACGCAAATACGCTGCCACCACACAGACCATTCGACTATAAAATTAAGCTTTTCGCCGGCTAGATGCCGCCGTACTACCACAACAAAGCCATATCGCCGGGGGAGCTTCGCGTAATACGAAAATACCTAAACGAACATTTGAACAAAGGGTTTATCCGGGCTAGCTAATTACCGGTAGTAATACCGGTACTTCTCGCACGAAAACCCGGCGGAAGCGTCCGCGTATGCGTCGACTATAGGGGATTAAACAACATTACCGTTAAAAATAAGTACCTTATCCCATTAATTAGGGAAACCCTTAACGCGTTATCCAAAGCACGGTGGTATATAAAATTAAACATTACCGCAGTATTTAACCGCTTGCGAATCGCCCCCGGGAACGAATGAAAAACAGCGTTTATTACTAAATTCGGCTTATTCGAATGCCTAATTGCAAATTTTGGTATAATAGGAGCGCTTAGTTCGTTTTAGCACTACATTAACCATACGTTAAGCGACGTTTTAAATAAATTCGTAACGGTTTACTTTAACGACGTTCTTATTTATAGCAAAACGCGGGCGGAATACCGGCAATACGTGAAGGAAATGGTAAAAAAGCTCGCGGACGCCGGCTTAACGATCGATATCCGAAAATGCGAATTCAGCGTACAAAAAACTAAATACTTCGGTTTAATTGTGTTGATTAACGGGATACGTATAAACCCCGGGAAAGTTACGGCAATAAAAAAATGGCGAAAACCCCGCACATTACGCGACCTCCAACGATTCGTCGGCTTCGCCAACTACTACCGCCGTTTCGTTAAAGGTTTTTTATTGATTGCTTAACCATTTACGACGTTAATAAGCGAAAAAAGCTGGCCGGGACATTTACCCGCTAACGCTTTTACGGCGTTCCAATAGCTAAAAGACGCATTCACTTTAACATTTACATTCGCGTTTTATAACCCCACTAGGAAAACAATCGTCGAAACGGACGCTTCGGACTGGGCGGCGGGGGGCGTGCTTTCGCAAATCGACGAAACGGGGGTCCGACGACCGGTCGCCTTTTTTTCGTTGAAGCACTCCCCGGCGGAATGCAATTACGAAATATATAATAAAAAATTCCTCGCTATTATCAAAGTATTTAAAGAATAGCGATTAAAGTTGCAAGGAGCCGAATAGCCGGTGGAGGTTTAGTTGGACTATAAAAATTTCTAATATTTTACCAGCACCAAATTATTAAACTAACGGCAGGTAAGGTAGTTGGAGTTCTTTAGCGACTTTAGGTTCCAAATCATTTACAAACCGGAAAAATCAGCCGTAATGCTAAACGCTTTTTCGCGTTTACCTAGCGACCGCCTAACGAACATACAAAATACGGCAAACGATAAGATCGCGTTTCGCTAGCGGATTTTACTTCTATTAAACGTATAGAAAACGGACCTAAAGGGGATGGCCGGCGATTTATTAGCGGCGGGGCTAGCCCTTTTATGCCAACTAGACGTTACCGAACCTATTAATACCTTTATTGATAACGCTTACTCCATTTGCGAAATTACGCAAATAATGCTAAAAGCTTTGCAAAACCTAACAACCTAACACTTCCCTTTACCGGTTAAAAAATACAAAATCGCTAAAACCGATTGCTAAGCAATACGTAACCGCGTTTTTATTAACGACAAGCTATAGGTCCCGTTCGATAATAACTTACGACTGCAAATCCTCTATAAAACCCATAACCTACCGCCGGGCGGCCACCCGGGCCGGATAAAAACGTACAACTTTACCCACAAAACGTACATATAGCCGGGATTGTAGCGGAACGTAAGCACCTTCGTAAAAGGCTATCACCTATATAAAATAACGAAAAAAGGAAAAGGGTCGCCAAACGGGCTATTCGAACCCCTGCCTATCCCTTTCCGCCTTTAAGCAGATATTTTAATAGATTTCGTAGGACCATTGCTAAAATGCGAACGGAACGGCGTTAAATACGAAAACGTTTTAGTAATCGTTAACCGGTTAACGAAAATAAAACATTATATTCTAATTGACGATATTAACGCGGAACGCTTAACAAACGCTTTCGTTTCGTCGGTCTACAAACTCCACGGCACACCCGATATAATAGTTTCAAATAAAAGCGCGCAATTCGTTTCCGCCTTTTAAAAGGAACTGTCGAAACGCTTAGGAGTTACTTTAAGGACGTCGTCGTCCTACCACCTAAAATTAGACGGGCAAACCGAAATAGTTAACGCTTACATGGAATAGTACCTTAAAGCCTTTTGCTTCTTCTACTAAAACGATTAGGTGGATTAGCTGCCTTTAAGGGAGTTCGCTAGCAATAACTAGGTATTGGAAACGACCGGCGTAACACCGTTTTTCGCAAACTATAACTGGCACCCACATATAAGAACGGAACCGAAAACCGAACGGCCCGCAAGCGGGATACCAGCGATTTAACGGGAAATGTATAACGCTATTATAATGGCAAATAGGATCGAAAGGGTATTCGCACACGTGAAAACGTTAGCGGAGATTTCGAAAAAAAGACACGAAAAGGCGGCGAATCGTTACAAACAAAACGTAAAAACGTTTTCCGAAAAAAACCTCGTTTAAATAAATATTAAATATATAACCACGTCACGCCCGACCCCGAAATTAAACGATAAATAGATCGGCCCGTTCCTAATAACGAAAGTATATTTAAAAGCTTTAACCGTTAAACTGCTAGCCTAATATAAAATCTTCCCCGTTTTCCACCTATTTTTAATCATTAAGCACGAAAGCGGATTACCGGAATAAAAGGAAATTAATAAAGGTTACCGGGGGAAAGCCGACGGCGCAATCCTAGCTGAATACCCTAACGAAATAGGCGAAAAGCTAGCGACCGAATAGCATTTCGACGCCATTTTAAACTTTAAAAGTACGCTACAAAACCTTAAGTACCGAATTAAATAGGCAGCACCATATACGCTTACCTAAAAGGATTCCCGCAACGCGGAAGGCGCTAATAATAAAATCGCGGAATTCTACGCAAAGCACCTAAAAAAGCCAAAGCCACCGACGTAATAGCAACCCCCAACTAAGGAACCGGCGGCAAACAGGGGAACACCCGGTTTCGCACAACAAATACGCCAAAAAAAGCCACCCAAAAGGCGGCGAAGCAGGCCGCGCCGCTAGTAACGAAAACTCCATTGTTTATTTTTTCCCTAAAATACAAAAATAAGGAAAGGAGGGGACCAAAAACAACAAAAAGCTAAAAGAACGCGAACAACACGCTATCGGAACCGCAACGGTCGCACGGGGAAACCACAAACCTAAACAGCCCAACCACCACCGACGATATTACCATCGTCATCGATATCTCCAGCCATAAAGCTACCACCGTTAGCACCATTATCGGAAAAGGATCCCGTTCCTGATAAAGCGGGTCCCGCTTCCGATAACTTAAAGTTACTACCGTTGGATAACGAAAAATCGCTAAAGTCCGCGGCGGAATTTAATATTAAATCGTTTAAATCGGACTCCGGGCGAACGAAACGCTAAACCCGTCCATCGTTTTCGGCCTCCTACTAAAGCACTTCCAAAAAGCTATCGATTAAACAGCGGGCCTCCCCATTATAATAGTTATAAATTTCGATTATATAATCGAATGCAACGGCGTAACGAGCGCCGCGGGCAACGCCTTTTCGACGGACCCACGCCCGCGTAAAAGCAAAAAAGCGCTGGATATTCTCCTGCTGCTAGGCGAACCAGCAATCCAAAATGTTATTGCGGAACATGCGACGCGCAAGGTCCCAAACGCGGAACCCATCGTCGGTATCCCGGAGGCGTAGCTATAGTAATAACACGTTAGGTCACCGGTCCCCCAATAAAGCAACGTCGCCTGCACTCACCAAACGGAGGGATTGCCAACGGGCACGGTTAGCTAAGCGGTCATTTATAGGGATAAAGGAATTCGCCACCTCCTTCGTTTCGTCCTAGGCAAAGGCGAGCTCGCGCTTAATGCGAGTTTTTTACGCGAAAGCAAACGCGGTTAACGACGGAAGCTTAACGGCGGATAGACAGGAAAACATTTACGTTACGAGCGTTTTTCGCGCCTTAGGTGCCGCGTTATTTGCCGCTTTATATATTCGCTCGCGTAAAGCCGTTAAATAGGCGGTATAACTTTTTAAAAACGATACGGCAAACTTGCTCGTTAAATAAAAAAAAGTCTTTAGGGTTAACGTCGTTTCGGTCGGGCTCGTCCTCGTATTCGTAAGCGCCGATGTCCCACTAGTAATATAATATATGGTAAACGGAGGCCCGCTAAAAAAACGACTTTCCGATAGCGAATAGGCAAACCAGGTCGTTAAAATCGCTACGTAGGAACGGAAACGGTTAAATGGAAAAACGTTAGCGACAAACAAACGGCAAACCGGG
The DNA here is from genome assembly GCA_000733355.1 of Falciphora oryzae. NCBI lineage: Eukaryota > Fungi > Ascomycota > Sordariomycetes > Magnaporthales > Magnaporthaceae > Falciphora > Falciphora oryzae. The sequence goes on from JNVV01000004.1 coordinate 234,073, forward strand.
GAAGGGACGCGTATACTACCGTAACCTTTATTACGATTATTATATTAATTACAAAAATCGGATTAGCTATTCCGTTTGCCGGCGCCCGTCTAGCGACAACGGAATTTAATAGCGTTAAACATTTGTTTAACAAACGGCGGGGCACAAGCGACAATTAAACGGCGCATAGCTTTAAAAGTAGTACATATGCAAAAAATGCAAATGCGGGCGCGCAAAGCGTCACCGCCGAATATATCGCCGGGCTTCGAAAAAACAGGCGCTATAATACTTACAAAAAAACGACGGTTCGAAACAAGATCCGGATAAGCTAAACGAGCGGGGTATTAGAAAATCGGTAAATAAACGGAAGTTGGAAAGCTGACAAAAAAAGGGTAAACGACGAAACGATATGCTGCTACGATTAAAACCCGGATCGTAACGGGACGTTAGCTAAAAGGTAGCGTTAAAGAAGAGAAAAACTGGTAAATAAACGCGTTAAAGCTAATAAAGCAAAAAAATAAAGGAAGAAGGCGGGGTATGGCTGCACGCGGCGGATAACGATACAAAAGGAAGGAACGACTCAACGAGGGCGGGGAAAAAGTGATAGCTAGGTAACAAAAAGGCCATACTAGCCGGGACGTAACGCTAGGGGCAGCGGCGCGATTTGACCAGGACTTAAAACGCGGTATCACATAACAAAAAAGAAAAACGGACAGTTATAAGGACTACTACGGCGCCCCGATGGCGAACCACTAGGGTGACGTTAGCGAGGCAGGAGCTATACCCGACGGAGATCACCATTATTGGGTAGTTAAGGACAATTGCGGTTTTAGGCGGGGGTATTGTCACGGAGCAACGCCCGGGCCAAGGCCAACGTGTATATAGACGGCCCCTCGCCACCTGGTAGACGGGAGTTCTTTTTTCCTTCCTCGCGCAATAACAAGCTCTTTTCCTAAGACCTAGGTGCAGCACTGTGACACGGTCTCCCACCTGGCGACCCTCCCGGCGACCCTCCCGCACCTCTCCCTCAAGATACCAAGCAATGCCGCAATTGCGGTCAGGTTAAGCCGGTGGGTAAGTTCCTCCCCAAACGAGGCACTACTTTGACTGTTAATTGCGCTGTTTGCCGGACTAAGGCATTTGGCACCAGGCGTATTGGCAGCAGTCTCCGCCACGCGTTCAGCCGGGTAGTTTCCGGCGGTACCAAACGGCCGCACGGCCAAGGCGAGGGACCGTCGTCGTTTTCAGAGCGCCCTCCCTCGCGGCCTAAAAGTCGTGCCACGTTGCCCCCGGAGTGGGTGCCACCGTTTCGCTTGGAGCCTCGCTTTGACCCGGACCTTCGGTTTAACCCTTAGCACCAACCTTCCCAAGCACCTTTTCCCTTTGGCGGTGCTGGCAATGCTGGCACCGTTGGGTTAATGCAAGGAAGCGCTGATAGTGCCCGCACCACTATCTATGCTGTTTTCCACCTTCGGCCGGAGTCGGCCCAGTCGATAAGGCCTGATTTCCGCTTTCGTGATTTTATTGCTAGCGTTCGTAGTAGTTTGCAAAGTAGCGCCACGGTACCGAGCAACACTCCAAGTGGCATTCGCACTATTTACCCTCGGGGTATTAACCTAAAGGCCTTACTGCCTACCTAGCGTGCCCAGTACCGATAAAGTGTTGCTTTGCGAAACCACCGCTAACGGCAACGTGCCGGCGAGGACCCGTCGTTTGTGCTATTAGTATTTGCTTTTTACTCGCAGGTACCGTCCTCGCAGCACCCGCCTTTAAACCTCCCGCAGCCGCCTTTAAGGTCCTCGTTTTTGCGACCTTTGCAGCTGCCTTTTAGAGCTTCGCAGCTGCTTCTCCGCCCTATTCCGCTGCCTGCCCTCCTTTAGTTTTTAGGACCTCGCTTCGTTCCTCCCTTTGCGGTTGGGTTTAACGAGAGCGATTTGTATAATGCCACCCCCGCTACGCTTAAAGAGGTTGCGAAGATCCAAGCTGCCCGATTAGAGGTTGCCCGTTAAAAAGCTGCCCGTTAGGAGGCTGCTTTGCAGGAGGCTATCCGTCGCTATCCTCCCACGCTTCGTTGGCGATTTCGGTTTCCCCCAGTTAATCGAGCTCGGCCTTTCGCCCGGGAGCTATTTGGCTTTTAGTTTTTACAGATATTTTCCCAATATTCGTTTAACTTTTAGTTTAGCTCCCAGTTTAGTTTCGTTAAGGAGCAAAGCGGATCGCAGCGTCGTGGCCTTCCTCGTGGCAGTTAGGCTGCTTGCCGAAGCGGCCGTCCCGGTGAGTAAAACGAAATTGATGGCTCGGAACCTCCGTTGCATTGGAAAGATCCAAAGCCCTTGTTTTTTGGAAATTTAGCAGCCTCCTGCTTTAACGATTGGGATTTCTAGCTAATGAACAACTTTTACGCTAAGCTCGACGCTAAGGCCGTGCCCGAATATTGCATTCGCTGCCGTTACAAATGGTTTAATATCCAGGTGAATAAAGGCATTTGTTTAGGCTGTACTAATAAAAATAGGGGATAGCCTGCTAACCTTTTTTTTTTTTTATTTTAACGAAAACAAAATGCACTTCCGAAATATCCCTTTTTTTTTGCAGTCCTTCAGCGAGCTTACTTAGATCGAGGAGCAGTTGATCGCCCGGGTTTATACGCACGTTTAAATTTGTGCTGTCCGTGGTTAGCAGCTTAAGTATTTTGGCTACGTTATTAACTTTTAGCGGGATATAAGCGCCATTTACAATCAGTTTCCCCTTTTGCCTAAGGACTTTGATATCGTAATCCTGCGCCCGCCGGCCGTCGCCCCCAACCCGCACGCCCTTCGGATTTTCCGGCGTGATTTTACGGTACGGAGGCGGGTCGTGGAGGCCTGGTTGGATTGGCTGATCGCTAACCAGCCTGGCTACGAGGACGTTTAGATTAACCGCGAACGCTTTAACCGTTTTTTTGTTAATAACGACGTTTTTGGCCGTATTACCTAGTTTGACATTGACGGCGACGGCCAAGCCTTTTAAGATGCCCTCGATGCCGGCGGGGACGAAGATATTGACGTTGCCGCCGCCCTAAATTTGATCGCCGCAGTTAGAGATTTGGACCGTTTCCGGCAACAGCTGCGAGGTGAGTACGCTGACCTTGCTAACGTACCTGTTGCCCCCTGCAACTACATTAACTTCCCTAGCGTGCGTTTTACGCCCTTAAACGATTTCAACCAACGCATTGCCCTTATCAGCCTGGCTTTGCTTTTTTTATTTCCTTTTGGCACCGGCGAATTTACATAAAGCCGTTTCCGGGAGGTCGATTGGCTTATTTGGGTCCGGCACGCTTTGATATGGCACGATGGCCGTTTTGCCCGTTATTTTCGCTTCCGATATATCGTTTTTAACACTTCTATGCGTGCTACCGTTAATAAACGCAGCAACTTTTATGTTAATAAGCCCGGCCCGTATTAGCAGTTCGAATTTATGGACTAGTTTAAAGAGGCGTTAAACGCAAATAATCCCGAAGGCCGGGCTTTACTGCAGTTTGTGGTGCGTTTTGGGAACGTTTTCCGAGGTAAAATTTTACATTTTTTTTATTTTATTTACTTTTCGTTTTTATTTTGTTTTTCGTTTATCTACCCGCTATAACAATATTTATTTTTTAATTTATAGGCGAAAATAAAGTCCGTTTATAGGTTATAAATCCTATTCCCCCTCCTTTCCCCCCTCCTATTTCCTTCCGCCGCTGTTCGGTAAATCCGTTAGTTTTCGAAAAGCTTTGGCATGTAACCGGCCCCTTTTTTACCATTTGCGGGTGAATATCGAGGCCCGTAAGCAATAGGAGTACAGGTAAGCAGGTATAAAGCGGGCGTTTCCTTCCGTTACGGTTTGGTAAGCCCGTTAGTTTTCGAAGCGCCTTAGCATGCAACCGTTTCCTTTTTACCACCTGCGGGTGAATATTAAAGCCCGCGAGTATTAAAAGTATAAGCAAACTGGCATAAAGCGAGCGGTTGTACTAGTCCCTGCCTTTTAAAAAGGTGCCGGCTAATATCCTTTTACCGGGGACTTCCCTTTTTTTTTACAGGCACCCGTCCCTTCTGGAATGACGAGCGCTATAAGCTACAGGCCATATGCTACGGCCTCGGCGCACCTAGGCTGTTTTTGACCTTTTTAGCTGCGGATTTGCATTGGGAAAATTTCGCTAAGGTGATGCTACGCTACGACGAGTGGCTACGAGCCGACGACCAGGGGAAATACAGGATCGCCCGCGAGAACCTGAAAAACCACCTTATAATCGCCGCCTACCATTTCGTTAGGCGCATTAAGCTTTTTATCCAAAAGTATATGCAGCTTAAGTTTAAGTTTATCGCGTACTGGTACCGTTTCGAGTGGTAGGGGCGTGGCAGTCTTTATTTCCACGGTTTTTTTTGGCCCTTTTGTACGCTTTCGTTTGACTTTTTGCACGAAAAGTACAACCAGTAAAGGTTCGTCGAGCACTGGGGCATTTACATTAAGGCCTTTAACCCTGTGCCTAGCCGCCGGCCTTAGCTTTAAGAGGATAACCCCTTGAAATATCGTATTGGTACGCTTAGCGGTTTCCCTTTAAATTTCGAAACCTTGGCACGCGTTGTTAACCGCGTTTAGCAGTACGTTTGCAGCCCTGCCTATTGCTTCCGTAAAAAGAAGGACGCATAGGGCCGCCTGTTAGCCGAGCTTAGCTGTCGGTTTTATTTCCTTCGCCTTTTGCACCCTAGGGCCGTGTTAACGATATAGTTTAACCCCAAGTACTTTATGTACGACGGCGAACGCAACAACCCCATTATAAACCAGTACATCCGCGGCGTTGCTTTAAGCTGGGGCGCTAATACGGATGCTAACGCTACGACATCTTTGAAGTCGGTGTTTAATTACATTTTCAAGTACTGCTTTAAGGCCGAGGTGCAAACGGTTCCTTATAAGGATATTATAACGTTTTTAATTCCCCGCGTTTTTTACTCGCGGCTTATGGTGTTTTTCGTCGCCAAAATGATGAATAAGCTTATTTTAAAGCGAGATTGGCCGGTTATAGAGGTATGCTATTACTAGCTTGAAATCCCTTTCGTTAAGTGCAGTTATAAGGTCGTTACTTTCGATTGCCGCCGTCCCGACGGCTTCGACCCGCAAATGCTGATTAGCGCCGAAAACCGTTTTAAGGAGGTTAAAAAGATTTATTTCAAATATACCGAACGTGCTGCTATTTGGGCAAACCTCACCCTTTTTAAATTCTTTACCCGTATTAACCACGTCGGTAATAGCGCCTTTTGGCGTGAGTTTGGCCCACGCGCTAAGCTTCGCCTGCTTAACTATTTCCCTCGCTATAATAAGGACCCGAGCTATAAGCAGTTCGAGGATTTCGCTCGGGTAAAGCTGATGTTGCACCACCTTTATTCCGATTACAACGACTTTAAAATAATCGACGGCGAGGTTTTCGATACCTTTAAGGAGGCCTACTAGTGTTATTTGGCGTAGTACTAAAACTTTTATAAGGATGATTATTACGCCGAGTTAGATGAGGAGCTTGAAGAGGACGATTTTGTCGACGAGCCTAACCACACTCAAAAGGTTACCCGGGAGGATTGAAACGACTTTGCGGCAAAGGTTCCTCGCCGTGGCCCCGAAACGGAGGACATCGACCTTTTGGGCAATAGGGAAAGGGATATAGCTTACGATTGGCTCCTTTACGTAAGCCGGTACGCCGATTTGATCCCGGCCGCCGCCACCTATTGGAAGGAAAAGCGCAATCTCTTTGTAACACCCCGATCCGCAGCTACGATCAGCAGCCCTAAGGACCGCTACTGGTAGCCTCAAAGGGGGACTCCGGTAGTGGCCAAAAGGGCGTACGCCAAAGTGGCATGTTGTTCCAAACCAGGAGGTTAGTGGCATATTGTTCCAAACCAGGAGGTTAGTGGCATGTTGTTCCAAACCAGAGGATCAGTGGCATATTATTCCAAACCAAAGGATCAGTAGCATATTGTTCCAAACCAAAAGGTTAATAGCATATTATTCCAAACCATAACGCACCAAAGCACAGCCAGCCCGGACGGGCATTATAAAGGAAGAGACTCTGCCGACGGCAGCCGAGGGGTAGCTAGGAGGCTGTGCATAAAAAGGGCTTGCAAAACCCCTTATAAAGGGAGTTCGAAGGCTAAGCAATCGTTTTTTATTTTTTGTTATCATTAGCTTGTCGAGCTTTGCACAAACCAAACTGTTAAGTTGCTGAACTTTTAAAATCCCCTTTTTTCCTTTCAAACGTAACCTCCCTTCCCTAAGGAGGCCGCCGTTTGTTACAATTCGATTGCTTCCTCTACTTAAACCTTCAGCATTTATTAGGCACCATATCCGACTCTAGCGACTTTATCGAGGTCAACGACGCCGGACGGGACGAGGATCCAAAGATAAGGTCATTTATTTTGCCCCCAAAACGCGAACAACCTACCCCCAACAACCCCAAAAGTTACCCCGAGTTTAATATCCATAACGTTGCTTCCTACACCCGTTCCTAGCTCGCCTACTACGTTTTACGTAATTACGTTCCCACTAAAATCCTATTACAATTCCAAAAAGCCCTAATCGAACGGAAAGCAATACGCGAAGCCTTTAACTTCCTAAACGATTTGGACGATCCGGATTACCCTTAGCCCCAACTTTAGCTTCGTTTTCGAACTTCGACCCTTTGGTAGCATAGCTAGGAGATCAACCGCCCGTTAGGAGGACCTGCTAACCAATTAGCACCCCAAGCACTATCACACTACTCCTTAGTTAAAGACAACAACGAAAAAAACGATACCTTTCCTTCGTACGAAAAAAATAAAAGCAGCCACAAAATCCTATAAAAAATGCCCGAACTAAAGCTTCCAAACTCAATATAAAATTTCGACCATTAAGAAAACAAGCTCGACCTTACCTTCGAAACCAATTTTAACGGCTTTACTACAGCTAAATTACGTATCGCAACCGCTATCGGAACTTTTAACAACGACCTCAACTCCGCTTACAACGGCTCGCGCAAAACCAACCCCATTTTAGGCCTGCATTAGCGCAAATTTATACGATGGCTCCGTAATACCACATTACGAAAAGATTTTTTACTTTTTTAAGCCACCAACAATTTGCAACAATTTATGCAAAAAAACAACGAAAACCCCGGTATTTTCGCAATACGGTACCAACGCGTATGCGGCGAAACAGGACAAACAGCAAACATCAACGGCTACGTAATCCGTTTAGTCCCCGTTTTAAAAGTCCAAATCACCCGTGGAATGCACCACAAAGCAAAAACCTTAAAAAACCTTATCGCCACAGCCCAAATCCTTTGAGATACCCTAGGTACGGGTGCCCGCGCCCCGTACAACGAAAAAAAGGATCCCTAAAAATCCTCCAATTAAAAGGACCAAAAGGAATCGAATAAAAATAAGGACGGGAAGCATAAACCCCGAAACAGGCAGGAAGGGCGCGACCAACGTCCCAATAGGGGCAACGAACGCACGACACTTTCACCCACCAAACGCCAACAACGTTAGGATAAAAACGCATGTATAAAATGTAGCAAACCCAACCATATAACGAAAAATTGTAAAAGCTTTTTTTCCGCTACTAAGCCCCCAACTAAAGACAGCGAGCCCTTTCTGAACGGAAAAGCTAAAATTAATTTTTTAAAGCGTAAAAAAGGGAAAAAGGACGGAAAGGAGCTAAGCGATAAGCGCTAAAAAAATTAAAAAGGAACCCGGTTATCCCCGTACCGGTGTTCCGTAACGACCAGCTTCGCACAACCCTTGCGCTCGTTACTAAAGGGACCGTTAGCGCTCCTAACGGCGGTTTAAAAGTTAAAGTCAAAATCGGCTTAAATACGTTCGCTAAAATGAATACAGTTTCCATTACCTTTTACAAATCTTTAAAATATTAACTTTGCAACCGTCCTAAATACGACTACCAGTTTTTCATTTTAACCGCTGCAAATAACTAAGGTGTAAAAACCTACGGTGTTTATTACCTACGCCTAAACCTTTATAACTAGTACGGCACCCCGGTAGAAATTATCCAGCCGTTTTTTACCATTAATCGGAACCTAACAGATGCCCCCATCCTCGTAAGCATGCCATTAATGCAGGAACTGGCTATAAACTTTCACCCGGCCGAAAAAACTTAGCGTTTTAACCAACGCCCGCGCATTCATCAACTATCCGTATACCAATTTCAATAAAAATTCCAAACAAAAGATCGTATATTTGTTTATTTTATTCGCTTTAACCCTTTTATCGTTCCCGAAAAGGATAATTCGTTTAAAAACCCTCCGGACGAACCGCCGGATTTAGGGAACGTCCTTATAAGCTTCCGAAAAAGCCATTCCGACGTATTCGACGTCCGCAAGGGAAAAATGCTTCCAAAGCATAGCCACGGTAACCACGCCATCGATTTAATCCCGGGCAAAAAGCCCCCGTAAAAGCAAATCTATCACCTGTTTCCCGCCGAATTTAAAGCGCTCCGGGAGTACCTCGCTAATGCCTTCGCATAAAGCATTATCCGCAAATCGCAATCACCCGCAAAAGCACCTGTTATTTTTATCCTTAAAAAAGATAGCACGTTACGCTTATGCGTCGATTACCGAAAGCTAAACGATATTACTATTAAAAACAAAACACCCTTTCCATTTATTAGGGAAATACTTAACCGGTTAAACGGTGCCCAATGCTTTTCTAAAATCGACCTCGTTAACGCCTATTATCGATTTTGCATTAAAAAGGGCAACAAGTAAAAAACCGCGTTCCGTACCAAATACGGGCATTACAAATACCTCGTACTACCTTTCGGGCTTACCAACGCCCTAATATCGTTCCAAAGTTATATTAACCGGGCTTTGCGAAGCTTAATGGACGATTTCGTTATCGTCTATTTAAACGATATCTTTATTTATTCCAATAGCGAAAAGGAACACCAGCATTATTTAAAGTTAGTTTTGGATCGATTTCGCGCTTTTAAGCTTTACGCCAACCCGAAAAAATGCACCTTTTTCCAATAAAAACTTAAATTCCTAAGTTTTATCGTTAATACCGAAAGGTTTAAAATGGACCTTACGCGTATTTAAATCGTTCGCAAATGGATTAACCACCTACCTCGCACGTATAAAAATATCCAAATTTTTATTGGATTTTGCAACTTTTACTAACGATTTATCCACGGCTTTTCCCGCATAGCGAAGCTTTTATACAACCTTTTGCAAAGGATAAAAAACGGATGCAAACCAGGCTAAATAAGCTATTACTAGCAGGAACTATAGCAGCAAACGTTCGAAAACCTAATTAACGCCTTTATAACCGCGCTAATGCTACGGCATTACGACCCGCGTTTATTTTTGCGGTTGGAAACGGATGCTTTCGATTTTGCTAAGGCAAGCATTTTGTTACAAAAATACGGCGACTAATAGCACCCCATAGCCTTTTAGTCCTAGAAGTTTAAAGGGGCCGAAATCCGGTAATTTGTATACGATAAAGAACTTTTCGCAATAGTGGGAAGTTTTCGCTATTAGCGATATTACTTTAAAAAAGCGCAAACTATAAAGGTATTTTCGGATTATAAGAATTTAAAAGCTTTTATAAAACAAAAGCGCTTAAACGGACGTTAAACACGCTGGCTATTATAGTTAGCGCCGTACGATTTCGAAATTAAGTACCGGCTAGGGTCCTTAAACCCGGCGGACGCTCCATTTCGTTAACCGGACTATATAAACGGTTAAAAGGAAAGATAGGAAATTTTTATTAAAAAGCTTTTGCTGACGTTATTTAATAAAATAGGTCGGAAAGACGTGTTTAGTTATAAATAGTACGTAGCAAAGGATATTACCGAGGGAATAACGCCTAATAAACTTCTCCAGCTAGTGAGCGCAAAGAGCGCACCCAACGAGCGATCCCCCGGAAACTTTGTTTTTAACCGGCGAAGCGAGCGGGATAGCGTACGTTTGGTATAACTTACGTTAGCCGACGATCCAAACACCCTTAGGGTTATTTATACCTTATAAATGCAATTTGTTACTCGCTAAAAAGCACGTACCGCTTTAGATTGGTTTGAAAGCAACGTATCGGGCTTTTTTAAAAGGATTTTAACGTTGCTAAGGAAATGGATTGGGGACGTACAAAAGCGGGATCCGGCAAATATAAATTTGCTTAAAAGGCTAATAAAAGTTAAAAAGCCCCGTTTGCTAATACCTAACGCGAAATATACCGCACCGCACCGAAATATTAAAACGACGTTTCGGCAACGAGGAGCATTATGCTTCCACCTAGCTGATAGTAACAAGTTAATTTTCCGGGGAAGTTAGGTTTATATCCTTGCAAACGAGGCTTTAAAGACCGAAATTTTGAAACAATTTTACGATTTTTTAAAAGCCGGTTATTAGGGCGTAGCTAAAACTTTAAATTTAATTTAACGCTTTTTTTGGTGGGATAGGGTTAAAAGGGATATTATTACATATATAACATCGTGCCTTTAATGCTAAAGGAAGGCGATTTATCGTCACAAACCTTACGGCAAATTTAAACCCCTACCACCGCCAAAAAACGGACAGTTTATAAAAAAAATCTTTTTAAATTAGGTAACTAGCTTACTTAAAAGCAGGACGGCGAATGGTTAGGTTTTTAACGCGATTTTCGTTATCGTATACCGGTTAACCAAATACGTAGTACTTATTTTTATACGAACGGATATAAACGCCGGACAATTCGTAAAACTGTTTTTTAAACGTATCGAATACGTATTCGGCACTCCTAAAAGCATCGTTAGCGATCAAAACAGCCGTATTACCAATACCTTTTAAAAGGAAATGTGCAAATACTAAATTATTAAAAAACGCATATCGACCGCCTACTATCCTCAAACGGACGGGCAAACAGAAGTCCTAAATCGTATAATCGAGGATTATTTCCGCAATTATTGCGCTGGTTCGGAAAATTTTTAAGCATTATTGCTACCACTAGCAGCGTACGCTTATAACAATAGCAAAAATTTTACCACAAAGCATTCGCTATTCTACTTCCTATACGGATCGGATTGCGAAATGCGGATTAATATTGCGAACGATATCTTTAAAAGGAAGGTACCCGTAGTAAAAAACCGTATCGAACGGTTTTACGCAATGCGTAAAAAATTTAAAAAAACGTTGCTGCAAGCATAAAAACGGTTAGTTAAATACTATAACAAAAACTATACCCCTATGCAGTTCGCAATTGGAAATTTGGTAAAATTATTTACGAAAAACCTGCGGTTAAAAAATAAAAAGTTAGCACTTAAATGGATCGGCCCTTTTCGGATTACCGAACGTATCGGTTAGTAAATTTACCGATTGGCACTTTCCGAACACTACCGCCGTTTGCACGACGTTTTTTTTATACAGTACTTCGAACGGTACACTACCAAAAAATAAAAAAACGAAGTGCCGCTGCTTATACCCGAGTACAAAGACGACCAAAACGAATAGGAAATCGAAAAAGTACGAAACGAGGGCTATATCAAAAGCAAAAAGTACTACCTGGTTAAATGGAAGGACTGGCCGGCAAAATACAACATTTGGGAACCAGAGGAGCACTTCTAAAACGCACCCGCGAAAGTGCGAGCCTTTTAAAAAGCCCGAAATCGAAGGAACCAAAAAATCCGCAAGCTCCAGGACGTGGAGCCAAACAGTAAAAAGGAGCCTTAAAAATCGCCAAATTGGTTATCCTTTTCCAAAGGTTTTATTGGAAACTAGCGCCCACCCTTAAACGAAGGGAAAAAAACGGTTAACGCTTTTGCGAATCCACGAAAATTTATCGTTGCATCAAAAAAAAGGAGGAAAAGGTTAGAAGCCGAAGACAGCCTTTTTAAAAGGGGGATAGTTGTAACACCCCGATCCGCAACTACGATCAGCAGCCCTAAGGACCGCCACCGGTAGCCTTAAAAGGGGACTCCGGTAGTGGCCAAAGGGGCGTACGCCAAAATGGCATATTGTTCCAAACCAGGAGGTTAGTGGCATGTTGTTCCAAACCAGGAGGTCAGTGGCATGTTATTTCAAACCAAAGGATTAGTAGCATGTTATTCCAAACCAAAGGATTAGTGGCATATTGTTCCAAACCAAAAGGTTAGTAGCATATTGTTCCAAACCATAACGCACTAAAGCATAACCAGCCCGGACGGGCATCATAAAAGAAGAGATTCTGCCGACGGCAACCGAGGGGTAGCTAGGAGGCTGTGCATAAAAAGGGCCTGCAAAACCCCCTATAAAGGGAGTTCGAAGGCCAAGCAATCGTTTTTTATTTCTTGTCATTATTAGCTTATCGAGCTTTGCACAAACCAAATTGTTAAGTTGCTAAACCTTTAAAATCCCCCTTTTTCCCTTCAAACGTGACCTCCCTTCCCTAAAGAGGCCGCCGTTTGTTACACTCTTCCCCTTTATCCCTGCTAATTAAGCTCGGTTTGGGTTTGCTTTCCTCAATTATAAACAGCGGCTTTTTTTCGATACCGTCGTCGCTTATTAAAACCGGGCCGTCGATGCTGGTCGCTATGGAGAGATTGTTGCACGCGTTAGGGAAACTTAGCTCCTATTGCAAATCGATGGCCGCGGGGGTACCGGCAAAACCTTCGTCCTAACGCAAATCGGTTTAAAGGTTAGCCGTATAAATAGTGCCTACGGTATTAATAAGGAGGTTATTTTTAGGGCTGCTCCTACCGGCGTAGCAGCTAACGCGATCAGCGGCGCCACTTTGCATTCGCTTTTACGCCTGCTTGTTACTGCTGGCAATATAAATATAGTCGAGTTTACTCCCAACGAAGCTACTAATATCCGCAACCGCTTTAAGGACATGGAGTATCTTTTCGTTAACGAAAAGTCCATAATTGGTATTACTACCTTGAATTTTATTAACCGCCGTATGCGTGAGATTTTTAAGGAGCCCAACCTTTTTTTTGGAAGCCGCAATATCATTTTAATCGGAAACTTCTGGCAGCTCCCTCTAATTATATAACGTGCGTTTTATACTCTTAGCTTTCGCCTCCGAACCCCTAAGGAACATTTTAGCCGCACGGTTTACAAAAAGTTCAACTAAACCATCGAGCTTAGGACTTTTATGCGTTAAGCCGGTAAGGACGACAAGGCTATCCGCTTCCGCGAGGCATTTAAAGGCCTGCGGTTTAACAACCCTACTGTTAAGCACTGGAAAACTTTTTCGGCACGCATCCAGACCGGCCTTTCCCAGCCCGAAGTTAGGAGCTTTGATACGGCCGTGCGCATTTATCCTACTAACGCCATGGTTAAAAAGTACAACTTCACCCATTTAAAGCTCCTAAATAAGCCCGTAGTGCCCGTTATCGCCACTAGCAGCAGCCCCGGCGCTAATAGGGTTAATTCCAAAAACGCCGGCAATTTTTACATGTTACTCCCGATTTGTATCGGTAGCAAAGTGATGCTTACGGAAAACCTTTAAACCCCGGCCGGCCTCGTTAACGGTGCTTGCGGAAAGGTTTGGGACGTCGCCTGGCCCTTTGGCATTAAGAACCTACGAAATCCTCAAACGCCTCCGTTTTTAATCCTGGTAAAAATGAACAAGTACGATGGCCCCCGCTGCTTCGAATCACCCGATATCCCGGCTAACGTTATCCCTATTTTCCGCTTTATACGGGACTTTATAAAAGGCAACGCGGCCTGCACCCGGGTCCAGTTCCCTGTTACTATCGCTTACGCCATCACAATCTATAAATCCTAAAGCTAAACGTGTAACACCCCGATCCGCAGCCACGATCAGCAGCCCTAAAGACCGCCACCGGTAGCCTCAAAGGGGGACTTCGGTAGTGGCCAAAAGGGCGTACGCCAAAGTGGCATGTTGTTTTAAACCAGGAGGTCAGTGGCATATTGTTCCAAACCAGAGGATCAATGGCATATTGTTCCAAACCAAAAGGTTAGTGGCATATTGTTCCAAACCATAACGCACCAAAGCACAACCAGCCCGGACGGGCATTATAAAGGAAAAAACTCTGCCGACGGCAGCCAAGGGGTAGCTGGGAGGCTGTGCATAAAAAGGGCCTGCAGGACCCCCTATAAAGGGAGTTCGAAAGCCAAACAATCGTTTCTTATTTCTTATCATTATTAGCTTATCAAACTTTGCACAAACCAGACTGTTAAATTGCTAAACCTTTAAGATCCCCCTTTTTCCCTTCAAACGTAACCTCCCTTCCCTAAAAAGGCCGCCGTTTGTTACAACTCGATTGCTTCCTCTGCTCAAACCTTTAGCATTCATCAGGCACCATATCCGACTTTAGCGACTTCATCGAGGTCAACGACGCCGGACGGGACGAAAATCCAAAAACAAGGTCATCCACCCTGCCCCCAGGACGCAAGCAACCTACCCCCAACAACCCCAAAAGTTACCCCGAGTTCAGCATCTATAGCGTTACTTCCTACACCCGTTCCCAGCTCGCTTACTACGTTTTACGTAATTGCGTTCCCACTAAAATCCTGTTACAATTCCAAAAAGCCCTAATCGAACGGAAGGCAGTGCGCGAAGCCCTTAGCCTCCCAAACGATTTGGACGATCCGAATCACCCTCAGCCCCAACCTTAGCCTCGTTCTCAAGCTTTAACCCCTTAACAGCATGGCCAAAAGATCAACCGCCCGTTAGAAGGACCTGCTAACCAGTTAGCACCCCGGGCACCATCACACCACTCCCTGGTTAGGGACGACGACGAGGAAAACGATACCTTTCCTTCGTACGAAAAGGACAGAGGCAGCCACAAAATCCTATGGAAAATGCCCGAATTAAAGCTTCCAAACTTAGTACAGGACTTCGACCATTAAAAAAGCAAACTCGACCTCACCTTCAAAGCCAACCTTAACGGCTTCACTACGGCCAAATCACGTATCGCAGCCGCTATTAAAACCTTTAACAGCGACCTCAACTCCGCTTACAACGGCTCGCGCAAAGCCAACCCCATTCTGGGCTTGCATTAGCGCAAATTCATGCGATAGCTCCGTAATACCACATTACGAGGAGATTTTTCACTCTTTCGGGCCACTAACGATTTGCAACAACTTATGCAAAAAAATAACGAGGACCCCGGTGTTTTCGCAGCACGGTACCGACGCGTGTGCGGCAAAACAGGACAAACAGCAGACATTAACGGCTACGTGGTCCGTTTGGTCCCCGCTTTAAAAGTCCAAATCACCCGTAGAATGCACCACAAAGCAAAGACCTTAAAGGACCTTATCGCCATAGCCCAAATCCTTTAGGATACCTTAAATACGGGTGCCCGCGCCCCGTACGACGAAAAAAAGGATCCCCAGAAATCCTCCAATTAAAAAGACCAAAAGGAATCGAATAAAAATAAGGACGGGAAGTATAAACCCCGAAGCAGGCAGGAAAGGCGCGACTAACGTCCCAATAAAGGCAACGGACGCACGATACTTTCACCCACCGAACGCTAACGACGTTGGGATAAAAACGCATATATGAAGTGTGGCAAGCCCAACCATATGGCGAAAGATTGCAAAAGCTCCTTTTCCGCTACCAAGCCCCTAACTAAAAACAACGAGCCCCTTCCGAACGGAAAAGCTAAAATTAACTCCTTAAAGCATAAAAAGGGGGAGGAGAACGGAAAGGAGCTAAGCGATAAACGCCAAAAAAACTAAAAGGGAACCCGGTTATCCCCGCACCGGTATTCCGTAACGACCAGCTTTGCATAGCCCTTGCGTTCGTTACTAAAGGGACCGTTAGCGCTCCTAACGGCGGTCCAAAAGTTAGGGTCGAGATCGGCTTAAACACGTTCGCCAAAGTGAATACAATTTCTATCACCTTTTGCAAATCCTTAGGATATTAGCTTTGCAACCGTCCCAAACACGACCACTAGTCTCTCACTTTAGCCGCTGCAAATAACCAAAGTGTAAAAACCTACGGTGTTTATCACCTACGCCTAAGCCTTTATAACTAATACGGCACCCCGGTAGAAGTTATCCGGCCGTTCTTTGCTATCGATCGGAACCTAACAGACGCCCCCATCCTTATAAGCATGCCATTGATGTAAAAACTAGCTATAAACCTTTACCCGGCCGAAAGAACTTAGCGTTTTAACCAACGCCCGCGCATTTATTAACTATCCGCACACCAATTCCGAAAAAAACTCCAAACAAAGGATCGTATATTTGTTTATTCTATTCGCTTTAACCCTTTTATCGTCCCCGAAAAGGACGATTCGTTCGAAGACTTTCCAAACGAACCGCCGGATTTAGGGAACGTTTTTATAAGCCTCCGAAAAAGCCATTCCGACGTATTCGACGTCCGCAAGGGAAAAATGCTTCCAAAGCATGGCCACGGTAACCACGCCATCGATTTGATCCCGGGTAAAAAGCCCCCGTGGAAGCAGATCTATCACCTATTTCTCGCCAAATCCGAAACGCTCCGGGAGTACCTCGCTAATGCCTTCGCACAAAGCATCATCCGCGAATCGCAATCACCCGCAAAAGCACCTGTCATTTTTGTCCCTAAAAAGGATGGCACGTTGCGCTTATACGTCGATTACTGAAAGCTAAACGATATTACTATTAAAAATAAAGCACCCCTTCCATTTATTAGGGAAATGCTCGACCGGTTGAACGGTGCTAAATGCTTTTCCAAAATTGACCTCGTTAACGCTTATTATCGATTTCGCATTAAAAAGGGCGACGAGTGGAAAACCGCGTTCCGTACCAAATACGGGCATTACGAGTACCTCGTACTACTTTTCGGGCTTACCAACGCCTTAGCATCGTTTTAAAGCTATATCAACCGGGCTTTGCGAAGCCTAATGGACGATTTCGTTATCGTTTATTTAAACGATATCCTCATTTATTCCAATAGCGAAAAGGAACACCAACACCACCTAAAGTTGGTCCTGGATCGACTTCGCGCTTTCAAGCTTTACGCTAACCCGAAAAAGTGCACCTTTTTCCAGCAGGAACTTAAGTTCCTAGGTTTTATCGTTAACACCGAAGGGCTTAAAATGGACCCTACGCGTATCCAGGTCGTTCGCAAATGGATTAACCACCCACCTCGCACGTACAAAGATATCCAAATTTTTATTAGATTTTGCAACTTTTACCAACGATTCATCCACGGCTTTTCCCGCATAGCGAAGCCTTTGCACGACCTTTTGCAAAGGATAAAAAACGGACGCAAGCCAGGCCAAATAGGCCATCACTAGCAGGAACCACAGCAGCAAGCGTTCGAAGACCTAATTAACGCCTTCACAACCGCGCCAGTGCTACGGCACTACGACCCGCGTTTACCTTTGCGGTTAAAAACGGATGTTTCCGATTTTGCCAAAGCAGGCATTTTGTCGTAAAAGCACGGCGATTAATGGCACCCCATAGCCTTCTAGTCCCAAAAGTTCAAAGGGGCCGAAATCCGGTACCTTATGTACGATAAGGAACTTTTCGCAATAGTAGGAAGTTTTTGCCATTAGCGACATTATTTCGAAAAAGCGCAAACTATAAAGGTATTTTCGGATTATAAGAACTTGAAGGCTTTTATAAAGTAGGAGCGTTTAAACGGACGTCAAACACGCTAGCTACTACAGTTAGCGCCGTACGATTTCGAAATCAAATACCGGCCAGGGTCTTTAAACCCGGCGGACGCTCCATCTCATCGACCGGACTATATGGACGGTCAAAAGGAAAAACAGGAAACTTTCATTAAAAAGCTTCTGCTAACGCTATTTAATAAAATGGGTCGGAAAAACGTGCTTGGTTATAAACAGCACGCAGCAAAGGACACTGCCGAAGGAATAACGCCCAATAAGCTTCCCTAGCCAGTAAGCGCAAAGAGCGCACCTAACGAGCGATCTCCCGGAAACTTTGTTTTTAACCGGCGAAGCGAGCGGGACAGCGTACGTTTGGCACAACTTACGTTAGCCAACGATCCAAACACCTTTAAGGTCATCCATGCCCTACAGGTGCAATTTGTCACTCGCTAAAAGGCACGTACCGCTTTAAATTGGCTTAAAAGCAACGCATCGGACTCCCCTAAAAGGATCCCAACGTCGCTAAGGAAATGGATTAAGGACGTACAAAAATGGGATCCGGCGAGCATAAATTTGCTTAAAAGGCTAACAAAAGTTAAAAAGCCCCGTTTGCTAATACCTAACGCGAAATATACCGCACCGCACCGAAATATTAAAACGACGCTTCGGCAACGAAAAGCATCGTATTTCCATTTAACTAACGGTAACGAGTTAATTTTCCGGGGAAGCCAAGTTTATATCTTTGCAAACGAGGCTTTAAAAACCGAAATTTTAAAACAATTTTACGATTTTCCAAAAGCCGGTTATTAGGGCGTAGCCAAAACCCTAAATCTAATTCAGCGCTTTTTTTAGTAGGATAAGGTTAAAAGGGATGTTATTATATATATAGCATCGTACCTTTAATGCTAAAGGAAGGCGATTTATCGCCACAAGCCTTACGGCAAACTTAAACCCCTGCCACCGCTAAAAAACGGATAGCTTATAAAAAAAATCTCTTTGGATTAGGTAACTGGCCTACCTAAAAGCAAAACGGCGAATGGTTAGGTTTTTAACGCGATTTTCGTCGTCGTATGCCGGTTAACCAAATACGTAATGTTTATCCTTACACGAACGGATACAAACGCCGGACAGTTCGCAAAATTGTTTTTCAAGCGTATCGAATGCGTATTCGGCACTTTTAAAAGCATCGTTAGCGATCGGGACAGCCGCATCACTAGTACCTTTTAAAAGGAAATATACAAACACCAAATCATTAAAAAACGCATATTAACCGCCTACCATCTTTAAACGGACGGGCAAACGGAAGTCCTAAATCGTATAATCGAGGATTACCTCCGCAACTACTACGCTGGTTCGGAAAATTCCTGGGCATTACTGCTACTACTAGCAGCGTACGTTTATAATAATAGCAGGAACTTTACCACAAAGCATTCGCTATTTTACTTCTTATACGGATCGGATTGCGAAATGCGGATTAATATCGCGGACGATATCCCTAAAGGGAAAGTACCCGCAGCAAAAAACCGTATCGAACGGCTTTACGCAATGCGTAAAAAACTTAAAAAAACGTTACTGCAAGCACAAAAACGGTCAGCTAAATACTATAACAAAAACCATACCCCTATGCAATTCGCAATTAGAGATTTGGTAAAGTTATCCACGAAAAACCTGCGGTTAAAAAACAAAAAGTTAGCACCCAAATGGATCGGCCCCTTTCGGATTACCGAACGCATCGGTTAGCAGGCTTACCGATTAGCACTTCCCGAGCACCACCGCCGTTTGCACAACGTTTTCCCTATATAATACTTCGAACGGTACATTGTTAGAAAACAAGGAAACGAAATGCCGCTACCTATGCCCAAATACAAGGATAACCAAAACGAATGGGAAATTGAAAAGGTACGAAATGAGGGCCACATTAAGGGCAAAAAGTACTACCTAATCAAATGGAAGGACTGGCCGGCAAAGTATAACACTTAGGAACCAAAGAAGCACCTCCAAAACGCACCCGCGAAAGTGCGAGCCTTTTAAAAAGCCCGAGGTCGGAGGAACCAAAAGATCCGCGAGCTCCAGGACGTGGAGCCAAACAGTAAAAAGGAGCTTTAAAAATCGCCAAATTGGTTATCCTTTTCCAAAGGTTTTATTGGAGACTAGCGCCCACCCTTAAACGAAGGGAAAAAAACGGTTAACGCTTTTGCGAATCCACGAAAATTTATCGTTGCATCAAAAAAAAGGAGGAGAAGGTTAGAGGCCGAGGACAGCCTTTTTAAAAGGGGGATAGTTGTAACACCCCGATCCGCAGCTACGATCAGCAGCCTTAAGGACCGCCACCGGTAGCCTTAAAGGGGGACTCCGGTAGTGGCCAAAGGGGCGTACGCCAAAGTGGCATGTTGTTCCAAACCAGGAGGTTAGTGGCATGTTGTTCCAAACCAGGAAGTCAGTGGCATGTTATTTCAAACCAAAGGATTAGTGGCATGTTGTTCCAAACCAAAGGATTAGTGGCATGTTGTTCCAAACCAAAAGGTTAGTAGCATATTGTTCCAAACCATAACGCACTAAAGCATAACCAGCCCGGACGGGCATCATAAAGGAAGAGATTCTGCCGACGGCAACCGAGGGGTGGCTGGGAGGCTGTGCATAAAAAGGGCCTGCAAGACCCCCTATAAAGGGAGTTCGAAGGCCAAGCAATCGTTTCTTGTTTCTTGTCATCATTAGCTTATCGAGCTTTGCACAAACCAGACTGTTAAGTTGCTGAACCTTTAAAATCCCCCTTTTTCCCTTTAAACGTGACCTCCCTTCCTTAAAGAGGCCGCCGTTTGTTACAAAACGTTGGAAAAGGCGGTCCTGGATATTTCGCACCGCGATTTTATAGCCGGCCTTATTTACGTCGCTATTTCCAAAATTAAAACGATTAAAGGCCTTATGTTTAATTGTCCTTTTTCCCTCGACGCTATCCGGGTTAGGAAGGATATAATTGGGCCTGTCCGCAACGCAAACCTTAAACGCCGTATCGATGCCGGAAAGGTTATAAACTTTTAGCCCCCTCCCCTTCCCTTTCGCCAAGAGCCGGCCGTCGAGGACTACGAGCTTAAGGGTAACGAGATGGAGGCCTTTAGGTTGTTTACCGATACTTCCCTTTGATCTAAAACTTAGGGGCAATAGCAGGATATTAGCGCCAAGCACGAGGGCGCCCCTAATTTCTAAATAGCTTCACGCTTTGGACCTGATTATTTCCGCTTTTTACTTAACCGTTATTGTTTTTTTTTGCAATAAGTGGAGATTTTGTCCTTGGATTTGTTCCTTTTTATGTATCCAACAAGTATCGCTCCGCGCGGCGGTGCAGGTATCGCTCCTGCGGCCGGGCCGGTTGTAACACCCCACACAGAACCATGGCCAGCAGCCGCAGGGGACGCCACCGGTGACCACAAGGGAGGCCTCCGGGTGGTAGCCGGAGGGGCGCAAGCCCTGACGGATGTGCGGATCAGGAAAGTTTAACTTTGCGACACGCGCGCCGATCAGCCCCCGCAGATCAGCCCGGCCCGGAACCCTAAAAGCAACGAAACACATCCGGCTCCGACGGACGCCGCGGAGGAGGCAGTGTGCCGATAACAACCGAAAGGCAGGCCCCGACGGACGCCACGGAGGAGGAGACGCGCCGACGACAGCCGAAGGACGCCCGGAGGGTCAGAGCATAAGGAGGGCCCGAGAGACCCCCTGTGAAGGAGGTCAGGAGGGCAAGCAATCGTTTTTCTGTTTCTACCAACACCATAGACTTGTTGAAGCCTTGACGAATACGACTGTTGAGCTGTTGAACCTCTGAGATCTCCTTGCGAGAACCCCCCTTTTCCAGGCCTGACACTGCTGTAGCTGGCTATAGTAGGGCTAAGGCCTGTTACACCGGTTGAGGGTGAGGAACGAGGCCTCGCCGTGCCGTTACGTTGCGCTGGCGCCTTCCGGGTTTTGGGTGGTCACGAGTACTACGAGAGATAATAAACACCAAAAAAAACACGGTAACTCTATTTACTTTGCCTTTCTGAATAGCTTTACCGTTACCGTTGCGCTGTTTTGCCCCTGATGAGAATCTCTTTTTTTTTCCGTGCGGAAAAGTTAAAATCAGGGCAATTTGGCCCACGTGCCCCCGGAGGCACGGAGGGACGTGCACTGGCGCCAAGTTAGCGGAGCGGCACTGATTTTATATTGTGAGACTGGACGTAAAGGAGTTTACCGCTCAAAAATGCGGATCCTGCCCGTTTCAGCCATGGAATTATAAGCGCCACGGAGACGTACGGATATTGTCAAATTTGGTACCTGATGTAACATTTGCGGAAATTTGCGGCTAGACAAATGCAGCACACCAAAAAGCCGCACCTCCCAACGATTCCATTACCATTGGCGCGAGACTGCCCTCTTCGGTCTCTTCGGCAGGGACCCAGGGCGCCCGGGAGGGCTTGGGGATCGACTTGGCGGAGGTGTGTTGACAAACCCACCCCATTTCTTGTAGTCGACGCGGACGTTGGGCAGCTCAGCGAGAGTATGGAAGGCATAGGCCTTAAACTCCACAACATCGAGGCTGAGGAGAGTGCTTGGGATAAGCATTTGCGTCGCCTTCCCGGGGTTGATGACTGAGAATCGAAGCGTGGTCTCCTCGTCGAGCTGGAGCGAGGCAATATATTGCCGGATCATCTTTTCGCCAGCAAAGTCCAAGTCCGCTGGAATCATCACCTTTACGAGGTCTTTGATGTCAGCCTCCTTTGCCATGATGACAGCGTACCTGTTCATGGTGTGTTAGTACAGGATCGTCAAGTTAGGATGTGGGGAGTTAAGAAAGTGCAAGGATGCTCATACCAGGGATCCGGGTTTCCGGTTTTCCAGTCCCCCTTCGTGGGACTCGAGTAGATACCATGTCCAAGCTGCATCGTGTCTTGTGCATCGAAAGCCGGGGGTCTTCTAAGCTTGTTTCCTGATTGAGAGTTGATGTAAATTGCTTCCGCCTGGTGTGCGTAATGTGCGTGGTTAGCGTCGAAAACGAATGTCTGTTAGTTTTTTTTATCACGACATTTGTATAACTTGCCTTGCTGATCGTTCGATATCCAACCACTACCAAGTCTTTCGGGATAGCCAAGGTGAAGCAGGCATACTGCAGGATCGTCAGGATGTAAAAGAAGCCGCCGGAGAGGCTAGGAAGCATAGTTGGGACGGATAAGTGAGGACGTTGAAAAGGGTTGGAGATTGAACAAAGATATGGAGACTGGATGTGAAGATGAGGATATGAAATCTGAATTGGTGTGATGAGAATGAGGTTGCACCATAGGATATGGTGATACGGCTGCTAAACGCTATTATATATCGTTCGTGGCACGCGGAGTGCAGGGCTTGTAGTAGCTGTAACCAACACAAAGAGTAGTAAGTCAAGACTAGCAGCAGTAATTCGAGAGCTCTGAATGCTTATTTTTAGATACCGGTTGGTTCTTCTTTAGGGGCTTGGAACATTGAGATACCAACTCTCGAAAGATTCACTCACACCCTCGATGGGAGAGGGGACCCGGTTTGCTTCCTATGTGGCGGAGTACCCAGTCACTACACTGTGTCTAGAGAGGCCCTTGATGCGTAATCAGTCAGGGCGGAAATCTCTTCAGAGAAGGACACTGGCGTTGGCTGTCTCTGCTAAAAGGGTGGGCGGCCCGGATCCACCATGGATGTTGGATCAATGGCAGCGCACGCATTTGGACCTCGGCAAAGGACGTGCCGCCCCTTTCAGGGGCTGTGGGGCCCCCACAAGCCTCCCTATAAAAGGGGGCCTCTGGCCCCCTCCAGTACAGATAGATCCTACCTACACGACACGCATGCATAGAAGACTTTGATCACTGATCAGTGTGCGTCACCTTGGGAGATCTCCGTGCCCTACAGGGGTAACACTCCTACCAACAATGGATTTTATTTTGGAGGAATGACTTTGCGTATAAGGGAAGTAACCTGTATCGGAGGCTGGGGGCTAAGCAAATCTCCATGAAAATTCGTCAGCATCATCCACAAAGCCTGTGTCGGACTGGAGCAAGTAGGCTGTGTTGAGCTGTGACAGGTGGGGTTTTGGGAAAGTAGGCTATGTCGAGCTGGGCCTGTTGGCTGTTGGAAGTATCGACTTGTCATACAGGTGACTGTCGGTCGTGTGTTGAATGGCTGCGCCGCAAGGGTGCCACAAACCTACAGGTTTGTTGGTGTTGACGAGATGGGGTCTGGTGAGGGGCTGGGCCAAACCAACCATGCTTGAATGCACCCCTGGGTGCACGCCTCGAACCACAGGGGAGTGATGGTGCTACGTGGTAATAACCAGCTGCTACGGGATCTGTAGTCTGTACAG
>JNVV01000004.1:257962-369957 GCA_000733355.1 Falciphora oryzae
TTGCGACACATCTCGTGAGGAATGTGCTTCGGGGGACTTGACTTCTGCGGAGAGAACTGTTACATGCACCTGTCCAGTCTGACCAGTCCCCGGTCTAGCATATATCTTGCAGCTCATGGAGCGTCGACGAGACAAAAAGCCCGATACTGGGATGGGCTGGACACTCGTGACGTTGGAAATGGATCAATAGTTAAACAACAGGTACATCTCGAGCATTTATGCCGCGTGCTAGACAATCACATCGGCGAAACACTCCGCCCTCTAAAAGATGCCCCCCTGGAGCCCCCCGAGCGCGTAGACAGGCTCCTCCTGCTCTGGTTCTGCTGCGGGCTCGGGCGCCGCGGGTTGAAGCTCCCGCCCGTGGTCCCGACGACCTCGAGGCCGCGCCTGATGACCGCCAGCTCCGACTGCCGCGCGAACACGACCTCGCCCCCCTGCCCGAGGCCCATGACGGGCTTGTCAAAGGTGCTGGTCCAGTCGTTCGGCACAAAGAAGTGCTGCACGAGCGGCGAGCTCGGCGCTGGCGCTCCGGAGTTGCCGTCCGTGGCGAACGCTACTGGTCCGCTCTCCAGATCCAGGGACGAGATCCACTTGCCTGTCGTGTAGACTGCTAGCCTGCTGCCGAAGGAGCCGATCACGGAGTCTATTTCGGTCAAGTGGATGCTGATCTCCGAGTCGGGCGTTGCGGGCAACTCCTCGCAGCTTTCCAACAGTCGACCCGGGTCCCAGAGCTGGATGCTGTCGCCGAGAGCTGCCTTGGAGGGTATGGCAGCTGGCGCGTCTCTGGAGATGGAAACGATGATGCGGGGGTGCGACAGTGTTATCACCCGATCTATTGTCCCGGTGTATCCGCATGGAATGGTACGGACGAGCTCGAGGGTCTCCCACTTATAGACCCCGAAGCCATCCGGACCACCCCGTAGTAGGAGCCCGCTTTCTATCGGACACGTGGCCCAGACTGGCCCTGAAGGCTGCTCGAGACGGGCGAGGCAGCGGGACTCGCCGGACTGCCCAGCCAGCGGCCAGAGCGTGCATGTGTCTGTCGAGACGACCAAGAACCGACTGTGTGATCCCGACACAAGCACTTGCCTCAGCACTCCCTGGCCGGGACACCGTATGTCAGCCCCCATGCCGTCCTCCACCACCCATGATCCCTTCGCACCGCTCTTTCCTTTGGCTTTGGCGATCTTGCGCACAGTCACCCGGCCGGACAAGTCGCCGCATGCGAGCATCAGGGGCTTCTCCTCGAGCGCCAAGTGATTAACCGCGCACTCTGCCGTCTGAACAAAAAGTGGCTGGCTCCGCGGCTCGCCTGCGATGTCGTAAACAGATACGGAACCGTCGTCCGTGGCGCAAAAGACGACGGGGAGGACGTTGCTACAGGTAACAGCTGTGATGGTGGAGACGTCACGTCGCTCATAGGATATTTCCTGAGGCCCTGTCGATATGGAGACGGTGTCGCTGTTCTCCTCGTCGAATTCGTCCTGGCGTATCAGCACGGTGGGCTCCCACACACGGCACTGGTTGCTCCGGATTTCGAGGAGCCGCCTGCTGTCGCCGGAGAAGACGAGCCCTTTCGGGACTATGTTTGTGTCAAACTGGATGCGGTACAGCGGCCGAAGCGTCTCGAAGTCGAAGAGTGTCAAGTTGCCCTGAGAATCAGCGCCTGCGAGGGTCCGTCCGTCGGGCGACCCTGCCAGCATGAGCGTGTTGACGCTGGGTATATCCGCCATCGGCATACCGTTTTCGGTGTCGTACAGGTGGAGGTCGCCGTCCGAATAGGTCGCGGCGAGGCGGGAAGTCTCGACCCCGTCACCGAAAGCGATTGCCCGGACATGCGAAGAGGCGCCTGTTTGGGACCCGTTGACGCTTGGGTACCTCTTAGACCCCGTCTCCTGCTCATAGATGTCATGGATACGGTCCTCCAACATGTCCCATAACACAATTCCCTCCCCCCTGTATATGACCGCCAGGAGCGAAGTCACAGGCGATATGGCGGCGAGGACCGGCGCCCGGAATTGGTAGGCCTCGTCCAAGTCCGCGGTCCAGGTGACTGGCTCCTCGCGGCAGAACTCGCAAGCCTCAAGGTCCCACTCGTAGAGCTGACTCTGCCTCGACGCCACTCGCAGAACTGTGTTGTTCTCGCAAAACACCATGGTGAGGCAGACAGAGGAGATTGGGAAGCCAGGCAGCTCCTTGCCCTCGCTCGTCTCCCAGATTCGAACACGCTTTGCCCCTCCGGTTGCCAGCAGGAGGCCGTCTTCGGTGAATGCCATCTTCCAAATCGGTTCGCCGTGATTGAGGGTGTGCACCTCCTGAAATATCGAGTCGTCGTAGAGAATGACCGAGCCATTCATCATGCCGACGGCGAAGAAGCCCTGTCCCGCGGCCACCGCATTGGGCTTCGTGCCTTTGGGGTAGGTCACCGTGGTAAGGCAGTCGTCCCATCCGGAGTCTGACAGCCCAAGGACATTTATACCACGAAAGCCGTTGGTAAACTGCTGCCGTATGGCGGAGTCTCGGGGGCAGAATGGTGGTATCAAGAGGTGGATAGACTGTGGTGACTGCCTTAGACGGCTCGAAAACTTGGTCGCTATGTGTACCAAATCATCTGCCCACTTTTCCAGCATGGAAAGCTTGTTGTGTGCCCTGTGTGCAAACTTCATGGGTGGCGAGTGCCGGGCCCGGCGGCTCAAGAGCGAGTTGACGGTTTTGCCGGCGTGGTAGACGGGTCGCAGGTCCCCAGTTTTGCTGATGAACTCTATCCAACGGAGAATAGCATTACTAGAAAAGAATTTCGATAGTGTGATAAAAACTTCGTCGTCGTTCGAGGAGACGAGGCCTAGATGATGGAAGAGAAAGGTGGATGCGTATGACGTGAAAGGCGGGACTTGTGCTTGGCCGTTCATCGAGTTGACCTCCGTGTCCGATCCCAGTCGCCTTGGCTTCTGCATATCGCTCTGCATCAGGTATTTAAGGCAGACCATTGCAATTCGACGGTGGCCCTCGACTTTGCTGGCGGTGAATTCTGACTCGAGATCCTTTCGGGTGAGGAACTCTCTTGCAGTCGAGTGGATGAGGTGGACTCGACTGTGAGTGTCGACGTAGACAAATTGACCACAGCACTTCGCGATGGATCGTTCTATATCGTCGACCTTGTCGTTGATATCCATCTCGATCGGGCTCTTGATTTCGGCTGTGCTGAGGGCACGAAAAGAGTAGGTTGTCCATGTCAAGATGGAATTTGCTAGATCCTTGCCGAAGCGGGCACTCGACATGTTGCGAAGAATTTGGGTATAAAGCGCATCCATGTTGGGAGGTATACCGTCTAGCACCTGGTCGATCTCTTTCTCTGTGTAGGCTTCCCGGAGTTCGGAGCATATTAGCGAAGCCCAGAGGAAGCAGCCCCCTGAGCTATTTGTAATCTTGGCAGCCATATCTGCGGGAGTAGACCATTTGGACGAGGGTGGGCAAGGGAGCAGCCCGATGTTGGAGGTAAGGAGGAGAGAGATATCGCGCTTAGTATCCTCGTCGCTGATTATTTCCGTCCGGATGTCGAGCTGAGGGTGCGTCGCGCTTCGGTGGGAGTCTGTGCTGTCTCGCGAAGTCACTAGGATCGAGATCGGCCAGCGTTCCTGTATCCGAGCCAAGAAGCTGATTATTTCTGTGCTGTTCTTGCACTCGTCGATACCGTCGATGACCCAGAACTGGGATCTGTTGAGTCGAACCTTGAGAATAGCCGAAAGGAAGACTTGACGCCATATGGCGTTGGTGTCCTTCTGCCCCAGAGGCTCGCACTTGAACCCCGAAGCAAGTTCCTTAATACTCGCAGTCACATCAGAGTGAAGCATGGCCATCTGCCACGCCAACGACCTCAAACATGCGCTGCTAGTGTTTTTGGTGTTGTCGCCTTGTTGAAAGAAAAAGAAGCAGCAGTCGGAGCCGTCTTCCCTCAGGCTGGTGATGGTTTGAGCGGCAAGGACACTCTTGCCTGCGCCGGGCCTCCCCTGGAGCCACAGGAACCTGGGATCGATGGATTTCCTCCATGAGCGGTAGTACTCTTTCTGCGTCAGCCATTCGCAGGAACCTGGCAGTCTAGCGGAGTCGACCGTGATCAGGTCGTCCTCAGGCGCCGCGGAGACGCCAAGAAAGCGGCTGACGGCAGCCGTATCCTCCAGATCGCCCACTTTGCTCTGTGACTTGTTTTCTTTCCGGCAGGAGCCGACGACGGTGGCGAGGGCGTTGCGGACGTCAAGGTACGTCTTGTCGTTGGGGGAGGCGAACATGGCAACGTGGCGATGGTCGGCATCGAGCGCCGTTCTCCGCTCGTTGGCCAGATTCAGGACCGCACTGGCCCTGTCCACGATCAGAGACTTGGTGACGCCAACAGACATTGGCCTCGACTCGAAAAACGACATGAGCTGGATGCCTGCGCATACTCTGGGAAAGTCTTCATTGATGGACAGCTGCGTCGCCGAATGGGGTATGAGGTCGTCGACAAAGGGCCGTCCACCCGGAAGCAGGGCGATAAGCCGCGATAGAGTCTGCGCGAGGGTCGATCCGTGGTGTGGCGTGGCGAGGAAGAAGATGGAGCTGACCCGCTCTACGACCGGCTGGAACTCTCGCTCCGCGTGTCCAATGGTGTAGGCCTTTTTGACCACCAGACCTCCCATGCTGTGCGCGACAAATATCAGCCGTGCCTATTGGCTTTGGTGTTAGCATGGACTCCTGGTATTAAGGAGGGAGCGTCCTAAAGGCGCATACATTGTCACCTGCTTGGTTCATGGTCGGGGAATCCTTGATCGCGGCGAGCAGAGAACGAGCAAAGTCGTGGATGCATAGGATGGACTCCCGATCTAGGCCCGACGAGTATCCAAAGGTGTGGATCCTGACATCCTCGAACGCCGGGTCTTTGGGGAGCCATTCCCGTGGCCAAAACAGGGACGGGACATTGCCTTTGCTCCAGGTGCTCTGGGACCCGCCGCCGAGGCCGTGGACAAAGACAACATCGGCGATGGCACCCTGCCCTCCAGCCGGCTCGTACAAGGTGGTGAGGCCCAGGGGCCCTTTGGGACTGCCGATGTTCTCGGGGTCGCTCTGGTCGGTGCCGCGACGAGTCAAAGTCCTCGCGATAAAGGTCCTGCTGGACCAAGACGCCGACGTCCCTGAACGACTGAGTGGCTCGGTGCCTGTCTCGCCAGTGTTCCCGCGAGACGGACGCATTTTTTGAGGGTGGCAGCGGAATAACCCGGGCCTCGTGGAGAGATCCAATCTAGATTGGTGACATGTGTAGATCGAATCCAGGTGACCGACCTAGCGGGAGAGATCGAGACTCCCGGCCGAGAGCACCAACATCCACGCGCGCGGGGGAAAGTGGGGTCTGATTGAGCGAGCCCAGGTCTGGTGGTTGGAAGGGAAGGGAACATAATGGCGAGGAAGGGGAAAGGCGCAGGATAAGACATTGGTACGCAGACGCCAACCGACCGTTTTGGTATCGCCCGTCTTCAGTTGGGTGCGCTGCGCCGCGCGAAACGGGCCATCTTGACTGGCTGATGCAAGCCAAAAATGGCACGTCGTCCGCGGCTATGCGGGCGGTCCACCAATCCTGACCCCTGGCGCTGGGAGCATGCAGGCGGCAGGAAGCCCGGACATCCATGAAGGACGGCTGGGGCGGGGTAAGCCTGTTGATAATAAAACAAGGCCTTGTCCCGTCGAGGCCTCAGTCCTCTCCTTCGTGGTTGGGGGGAGTTTCTGTGGAAATTTTGGGCACTTACATTAGTCTTTTTGTTTTGGAGCAAGCTCGCACAATGGCCGCCCAGGGAAGCATGGCCGACAAATGGGACAGGGAAATTCCTGTCCCCGCCCATGTGATAGGCTACGTCGATCCTGGGGTACAGAAGAGTAAGAATCCCCGTACCCCAGCGCCTGGAGACGGGACGTCTGCAAGGGATGAATTCAGGGGCAGGCACTGGCATGCTGACACTGGCCATTGGCCCAAAAGAGTTGCCTGCGGGGACCATCGTCCACGGCATCTCCCCCAGCGGAGCGTCGTTCTGGGCGAGGACCGCCAAGATCGAAGCGACAGACGCGGACGGAGCCGACACGCCCTTCTTTATCAAGGTTGGCCAACCCCTCGACCAGATTTGCATCCAACAATTTGTGCTAACTTCGATGCCAACAGGTGAACCAATTCCGGCATGGCAAGAACATGATCTCGTCCGAGTTCGACTCCATGACGAAGCTCCACTCCGTCATGCCCGAAATGGTCGCCGAGCCCATCGCATGGGGCGCCTACGAGGAAGAGGACGACATCTACTTCTTCGTCTGCCGCTTCGTCGAGATGTCGGGGGACATACCCGACGAGGACGACTTCCCCGCGCTGCTCGCCAAGATGCACCAGAGAGGCGCCTCCGCGAGCGGAGAGTTCGGGCTCCCGTACGTGACTTACAGCGGGCGCAACCCTCAGTTCTTCCCGCCGAGCCGCAGCTGGGAGGAGTGCTTCACGCTCGGCATCACGGCCGAGTTCGAGCTCGAGGAGGGCACCCACGGGCTGGACGAAGAGATGCGGCGCCTCCGCGACGGGGTCTTGACAAAGGTGATCCCCCGGCTCCTGCGGCCGCTGGAGACCGAGGGCAGGACCCTGGTTCCCACGCTTGTGCATGGCGATCTCTGGGACGGGAACGCATCGGTTGACACCGCCACCGGTCACCCGATGATCTATGATGCGGTGCCCATCTATGCACACAACGAATGTGGGCTCGCCTTTCGCTTCCGTTCCTCGCTTTGTTCAGATCTGGACTGACAAGGGGCCGTCTGCAGACGAGCTGGGCCCCTGGTGGGCTCCGCGCCACAGAATGACATCGGCGTACATCAACAAGTACAGCCTTTGCAACCCTCCCTCTGAGCCGGCAGACGACTTCAAGGGTCGTGGACTTCTCTATCGCTTGTAAGTCCATTCGGAGAGGGTGGACGTACCGTGGGGAAAACCGACTCTTTTTCCAGTTAACTAACAACACCAATCCACAAGGCGGTTCGATCTCCATGCCTCCTCCTTGTATCCGGGTTCCCTCCGACGCCGAGGACTGTAAGAGTTGTCCCAATACTTCCGGTCCGGAAATCTCAGCAGCAATGTACTAATCAATATCTGCGGCTTTGATCTGTTAGGGTCATGGATACGATGAGGGAGCTTTTGTCTAGATACCCGCGTGGCTACGAAGGGTACGCCCTCGACCACGGGTTGAGTCCTGGTTCTCTGCCTCCCCAGTCTCCCCCGAGTAGCGAGGAAGGCCCTGACGCGGAACTCCCGGAGTTCGAGCCTCCTAGTATGAGGGAGTCTGCAAGGGCGGACTTCCCGATAACTGCGCATGGAGAAACGGCTAGGGCAATTGATCGGCACTTAGCCACCTAAGCTAGAGTCTAGGCCTTGACTAGAAGGTTTGTTTGTTTGTTCTTTTGGATCTGCATTTGTCTCAGAGCATGTTCTTTCGTATCCAATGAATACCATGATCACCTGTGCTCAGCCGAACCCCCTGGGAGGCGTTCGCTCCTCCATCTGTGGCCCCATCGGTTTAGCACGATAACAGCAGCAACGCAAGTCACGGCCTCCACTAGCCCTAAAAGCGTGAAAACCCATCCGTATCCCATAGCCTGAACCATGGGATCCAGTACTGCGACGAAAAGTCCCGCCAGGGCACATCTGGTTATGTTCTTGGAAGCAGCGGCAGTGCCGGACTTCTCTGGGAAGACATCCACGATGAGAGCGCCATATATCTGGTGGAGGGTGGCACATTTGCAGCCAATGTATGCCTGCAAAATCAGGGGGATCGCAGGGTGAGCGACGAACTCGACGGCCCAGCCGTACCCAACGACAGCAAACATGGACACCAAGATGATGGTCACGGATCCGCGAGACCTGGCCTGCTCGATTGGGAAGTCCTTCATGTCATCGCCGCGGACTCGATCGATCGAGAAGCCGGCTTTCCTAGCGACATGCTTGTAGTTCCAGTCCATGAGCTTGCCAGACACAAAGCCGGCTGCAAGTACCCCGGCGCCCCCGGCAAGGAAGCAGAGCGAGACCTCTAGGATGTTGAACCCGTATCGCTGTGTGAATATCGGCGATATGGAAGTCTGAATGCAGAAGAGGATGGCCGATGGGAGGCCCGACAGCCAGAGAATAAGGAAGGTGTCGTGGTAGAAGACCAGACGCAACGATGCCAAAGGGTTGGGGACGACAAACTTCCCTTTCCCTGTCTTGCCAGTGTTTACATCGCACGCGGATTCTGAGGGGCTTGGATCTGTTCCACTGCCACCTGACGGGCTTGCTTGCGTCACCTTGGATGCGACGCGACGATAAACAAGATCCCGCCATGTTCTCCAGAGCCCCCACGCGGGGACGGCCCCGTTGCCCACAATGGACCGGCCAGTCTCGGGCATCAAAAACCCGACCAGCAGCGCCGAGCTCGCCCCAAAGATGAGGAGCACGCGAAAGCACCACCTCGGGTCCCCGGCGGCCATCGCCACGCCACCGCCGACCACGGGCCCTATGCAGGGGCCGACGTTGACGGTCGCCAGGAACGGCGCGAGGTACGAGCCGCGCTCCGAGTGGACAATCACGTCGGACACGGTGGCGTAGGCCAGGGAGACGACGGCGGAGCTGCCGAGGCTCTGCAGCGCCCTCAGCATGAGGAGTGCAGGGTAGTTCCTGTCGACGATGGACAGCCCCAGGGAGGCGGCAGTGAAGATGGCAAAGGTGACCAGGTAGACGGGCCGCCTGCCCCAGGAGTCGGACAAGGGGGACCAGAGCGAAGGGGTGATGCCCTGGACGACTATAAACATGGTTATGGTGAGGTTGATGGCTTGCGTTGAGACGGCATACCGCTCGGCCAACAGTTTGATGAGGGGGAAGTAGATGGTGGCGGTGAGAGATGACGCCAAGGCGAGATAGCCGAGCAAGCAAACGAGGAGGCGTCGGTTGCCAACGGACCAGGTTGTGTATGGCGTGTCCGTGGGCGCCTGACTGGCGTTTGGCGAAGCCGCCGCCAGCGAAGCGACTTTTTCTGACATCGTAATGCTGGCCTTCTTTCTAGAAGTGAGCGAGGTTTGTCGGCGTGTTTAGTCGGCCAGCCTGCCCAGGCCGTCCCTGTGTTGTCCATCCATCAGATGGATGCAAGGGGGTGGACTTGGTGGGGTACAGTGGGGGCTACCTATTCCAACATCGAGCCTCATTGTTTTTGTTCGTGCTGTTAGTGATATTGACTCAGCTCCTTCTTTGTCTAACAAAAAAAAAAAAAAAAAAAAAAAAAAAAAAAAAAAAGCGATGTTTGAAACAAAAAGAAGAAGAGGAAATGTCCCGAGAAGCCCGCACGAACCCCTAGAGAGGTCTTCATCACTGAAGCCAGAGCGATGTCACTGACACCGCGATGACTGTGGGGGTTGGGGTGTCTTTATTCTCACGAGCATGTTGATTTTGCTCTGATACGACCAACCAATAGGGATAGGATGTGGGAAGTTGGGCGTAGTGCGATCCATTGTCAGAAGCGAGCAATGGAAAAATACAGGTTCGACGCACGCGGGAGATCGACGAAATGCTCCTCCCCGTTGCCTCCCCAGAAGACAGCATTGATGACTAAGCCTGCAAGCCTCCCATCACGTGCGGAACGCCCAAGGTTGGGACCCCACGTCATGGGGTACCTGGCACGCGGCATCGAAGCTAAACCCCAGGCGCGGGGTCCTGCGATTCATTGAGCCCTCGAGCCAAGGTTCGAACAAGGTGCTTGTTGATCACCCGTCAACACCCAACTGCGCTCAGCCTTATGTCCTCACCGCAAAACGACGCGCTCCATTGCACCTCCAGCTTCCTTATCTGTTTCCAGCAGAGGGGATAATTGGAATCCCCCTGATCTTTTGACTTCTTGCTTCTACCAAACTCTTTGGGCTCTCGCCGGCGGCGCCTGTCACAGCCACCGCGCCGACCGACCAGACAGACGCTCCATCATCAACCACGTGCGGACTCAATTATACTTTGCTGTGAATTTACTACCGCGCTGCCTCCCATCACGACCCGCCTCTCTGCCCTCTCTGCCTGCAGCAATGGCCATTCCATAAGCCGGGCAACCGTCGCGAGGCTTTTCGCCCATCTGCCACCGAACCACCGCCCAGTCTGGCACCCAACTGCCGCCCTCGTGTCGCCTCGATCCATCCTGCACAACCGCCACCACTTCAATCAACCGCTCCGACCTCCGGCCTAATCTCCAGCCATGTCAGACCAGTACGGCACCGTGCCCGTGCGGAGGCCGCTCAGCGTGCCCGAGATCGTGGAACAGGCAGATAGCATCGACTACACTCCGGACGTCTCCCTGAAGCACTGGGTTGGCGCTGCCGAGAGGCTATATCGAGAGGTTCGTTCGGGAAACTCCAGGGGACTTCCCAGCAGCATCTTTGTCCGTCCAGTAAGCTGACAGCCTCGTACAGGGCCAGATATACATGGGCGAGGGCAACTCGGCCCAGGCCTACCTGCTCCTCGTTCGCCACTGCTCGCTCGTTCTTAGGAAGTTCCCGACGCACCCGGCCGCCAAGTCTCCCGAGGGGAAACGCCAGCTCAAGAGGCTGAACGACCGTATCCCAAGGATTCTCAGCCAGCTTGAGGAGCTGAAGCCTCACATCACCGCCGCCTACAACGAGTG
The DNA here is from genome assembly GCA_000733355.1 of Falciphora oryzae. Taxonomy (NCBI): domain Eukaryota; kingdom Fungi; phylum Ascomycota; class Sordariomycetes; order Magnaporthales; family Magnaporthaceae; genus Falciphora; species Falciphora oryzae. The sequence goes on from JNVV01000004.1 coordinate 268,645, forward strand.
GGAGCGTCTGTCCAAGGCCGGCCAGGTGTCGGAGCAGCGCGCTTCTACGGGAGACGCGAGGTACGACCAACTAGCCGCCAAGGACCCAGCCCTGTCGTGGAACAACCAAGCTCCGGCCCAGCTGCTAGATGCCGGCCGAAACCAGGAGCTCGCCATCCGCCTGGCCCAAGACGACTTCCACCGCCGCAACACCGCAAGGCGCTCCACGCGCCAAGCCGGCATCACGGAGCACGAGGAGCAGAGACGCCGCGGAGGCAGAGTGTGGGAGGACTGGGATGAGTGGGACAGCCCCCGCCCACGTGGAAACGTGACAGACGACTCGGACAGCCTGCAGAGACAGCTTCAAGAGACTAGACGGAGAATGGACAGGCCCGATGATCGTTCGGATGTTGTCGTCAACGATTTTAGCCGCGACAGATATCGCGGCGGCTCGCAGCGGCCGGCTGGGCCACGTGCCCAGCCATCCATCCCGTCTTATAGCTATCCCTCGATCCACAAATCCTCGTCGATCCACTACGAGCCGTCGTCGAGCCGGAGGGACAGGGAGCTGATCGGTCCTCAAAGCTACCCGTCTCGCCCGCCTAAGGAGCCGTACCCAAGCCCAGCCCCGTCCCTCCGGGATCCAGCACCACCGTCTAGGCCTCAGAAGGTTGCGGAATCAGACAGCATCGGCCCCGCAATTCCTCCAGCCGTGCCAGCCGTCCCTGCCAAGCTCCCAGAGCAGCAGGAGGCGACGGTAGGCCACGCAGTCAACGAGCTCAGTAAGCGAAAGAACGTGACGTTCCTCCCGGCGGGGTACACCGAGGGCGGCAAGCCGCTGCGGCCCATCTTCATCCCGCAGCGGCTCGAGGACGAGTTCCTGCGGATCGCGGCCCCCAACACGCGCAAGGGGCTTGAGCTCTGCGGGATTATCTGCGGACGGCCGATTAACAACGCGCTCTTCGCGTCGGGCCTGCTGATCCCCAACCAGGTCTGCACCTCGGATACGTGCGAGACCGAGGACGAGTTCCAGATATACGAGTTCTGCGAGCGTGAGAATATGATCATCATTGGCTGGATCCACACCCACCCGACCCAGACTTGCTTCATGAGCTCGCGCGATCTGCACACCCATGCCAGCTACCAGGCCATCTCGCCCGAGTCCATCGCCATTGTGTGCGCACCCAAGTTTGGCCAGTGAGTCTTGCCTTCTTTCTTCCTCCCTCGTCTCTTTCTAGTGAATGTCGCCTTCCGCTGACGGTGCCCCTACTCGTCTTTGCAGGTTCGGCGTCTTCCGTCTGACGGATCCCCCTGGCCTGCCGCACGTGCTCAGTTGCCCACACACCAACACCTTCCATCAGCACTCTCTCCCGGAGCAAGAGATATATAAGGACGCTATGCATCCGGCCAGCCACGTCTATCTGTCGGACCAGATAGAATTCGAAGTAACGGACTTGCGCCCACGTTAGAGGCGATACCTCGACTGGCTTGCCCAACCCGGATCCTTGAGGTTCAGGGCCAGGACACTGGCCAGGAGGCCAGCCCCTGCCAGCACCGCCCTGAACAACACGCAGGGCACCACGCGCGCACGTCGTTTTCCCTCCTGTTTTGCACCGTCTCCCACCAGTTCGATACCCCAGACCCCGTCCCCGACGTAACCGTGGCCGTGCCCTGTTGTTGTGTGTGGCCCCAAGGGCCCTGTGATTTTACATGTTGTTGTTTTGCGGGTTCCTCTGCCTTAGAGAAGGGTTGACTTTGGTCGATCCAGGAATACAAGGACTCCCCTCTCTCCGTTGGCTTCGCTGAGGGAGTATCTTTGGTTTTGGGCACACTACGGCTCCCAAGAAGCCATGAGAGGGGACGCATAGTTTCGGCGTTTCACGATGCACACTTCGCTTTCTACAAAGCTCACCCAGTTTGCCCCAACCCATCTTTTGCTCGCTCTTCCATGCTATCTCTCCTTCTTTTGATCAGAGAGGGCAAGAAACGGGCTTTAGAATTAATAACCACGGCACAAGGTGACATTCTTCAGCAGATTGTCGGGCATCCTCGCGGCGTTAGAACCAATTACCACCATCGTCGTTACCGTCCAGTGCAAGCACTCAGAATGGAGTAGACATGGGCTAGAAAAACCAAACACAAAGATCAATGAGGCGGTTCCCCCTCTCTCTGTAGGTATGCTCAATATATATTGGTTCTTTACTTGGTGAGCATGTCTCTCGCCTTTCCTGGTGTATCGTGCCTCCCATTGTCCTCGTCGTGGCATCGAAACTCGTGGGCCCGTCTATTCACAAGCCGACAATTGGGCTGGGCCCTTGGGATTCCGACTTTACCTCCGTCCCAAATCTCAGCATCTCCCTCAGCTTTTGCATCGTTTGTTCCTTGCACGACCTCCTCGCATCTCGCCAACTTCTGTCCCCGACTTTGTTTGGTTTGGCTGAGTCACCGCGAGCCCGGCCGTGCTTGGGGGGTCTCGTCTATCCAACTATCTCCATCCATAAAAGGCCAACCCCCCTCCCATCCTTCACTCACTTCCCTTCTTTCTTTCTCTCCCCACTCCTAATCACTAAGAGTCTGAATCACGGGCTGGACCTTGATCTCTTTCTTCTGATACCCAACTAGCACCGCGCGCGCGCGGCCTCACCTTCCCGCCCTCGCTCTTGACTGCGCGCACACGAGCTCGTTTTGCGCGTAGGTGCCTGTGTCGAGGGACGACCGATCGCAACCCGCTCCGCAACTCTCTATCTCAACCTGTCTGCTGATCGAGCCGTTGCAGAACTTTGCTTCGATTCAGACCGCCTGTCCCTTCCGGCCCGGCAACCCAGAAGAGCTTGGAGATTACGGCGTGGTAAGCTAGGTGCTTGGCCTCCCCTCGCGGCATCACCAGTTTGAGACCCCATCTCGTCACATCCCTCTCACTCGGCCCTGACCAAACCACCACCACCTCTTGCCCCTCCCCCAACAGCAACGCCGGCCACCAGCCAGCATGGCGTACCAGCCGGCGCCGGTCGACAACCCCTGGCACCCGCAATGGGACCCGCGGTACCTGCCTTGCCTGACCCGGCCGGACCCGCGCTACTACCGGTACGTTCCGGATCTTTCGTGCTACTTCGTGGTCGCCCACCACCAGAGCCCCGAGTGGCGGCCCGGCGAGGGCCACCCATCTTCCATCCGCTGGCTGCGCAACGCCGCGCCTGAGCTGGTCGCCTCCGACGGGCGCCTCGCCACCCCGGCCGACGACGTCACGCGCGGCCAGCCGGCCTCGGCGGCGGCGTCCACCGCAATCTTCGGGCCGCCGCCTCCGCCGCGCCAGTCCCGCCGCGTGAATGCGCCCTGTCCTCCGCCAGGCCCTCCAGAGGCGGCACGCTCGTGTGCCGACCCGCCCGAGACCCGTAGGGTGCCACCAGCGAGCGCGCCCAGGCAGCAGCCGCCCTTGTCGGAGCAGGGTGTAAGGGTGCCGCCTGATTGGGCTCAGTTTGTGCAGGAGCTCGAGCCTGAGAAGAACGTCCACAACCGCGCTGACCAGACCCATCGGGGCGTTCATTTTGACGCCCACGATCACTCTGACGACTGCCTCCCGACCGAGCAGGCCGACCAGCACGGCAGCCGTCAGTTCGACAGGCCAGTCCATGACCGCTCTAGCGACTCCCATAAGCAGCACCAGAAGCCTCCCAGCTGGGGCTCTCAGGGCCAGAATGGCATGGGCAGGCAGCGGTCGAGCGACCGAGAGAGCTATTGGACGCCCCAGCTCGCTTCTAACCCAACCCCCCGCCAGCGGGACGCCCAGCAGCACGCCCAGCAGCAGCAACCATGGGGACTGCGACCGCCTCAGCAAGACGAAGACGACCGGCGCGGCCGCCCGCGCGACTTCTCGGGCTCGTACGACTCGGACCACCAGCCGCACACGGCCACGACCGCGACGTCGAGGAAGGTCTCGGGCGGCAGCGGCGAGCAGGAGCACGGGTCCTCCGGGTTCTGGCCGGAGACGACCGAGATCTCGGCGCCCGACGAGGACCTGCGCCATGTTCATCACGTCGACCCGGACGTCCTCCGCAAGGCCCACAAGCTGCCTCTCGGCCACCCGGACAGCCCCTGGGGCTGGCCCGAGAACTCGGACACGCCGCCGTCGGCTGCTGATGCCCGGGCCGCGGAGGAGCAGGGACAGCAACGTCGTGGCGCATACGTGACGAGGGAGGAACAGTGAGTCTAGACATCCCTTTTTGCTTGTTCCCAGCAGCGCTAGATGCGCTGCTTTCCGCTCTCTACGAAAGCGCCGTTTCACTAACATCACAAGCCCCAGCAACGGCGACATCTCCAAGCGACCGAAATGCCCTCCCCGGACCTGCTCGTCCTCCGGCTACTGGCAACCCCACAACACCCCAGCTACCGACGCCTGCCGGCTGCACGAGCCCAAGCCTGACGAACAGCACCACCCAGACACTGTGCCCCCGACGCCCTCATCCCAGAACAGCGACCTGAGCTACCTGGCTGACTGCTACGAGCGCCTGGCGCTGCAGTGCCGCAACAAGACCCTCAGCGCCAGCGAGGCCCGCGCTGCTGCCGCTGCTACTGCTGCCAGCAGGGACAGCCGCCGGGACGGGAAGCCCCCCTCGCAGCCACAGCCGCTGACGAAGAACCGCGACGGTGACCATTATGACCGCGGCCGGGCCGCACCGCTCCCCGAGGGTGGCAGCTGGGGGAGCTTGCCGCCTTGGTCTAGCCACAGCGACAAGGGCGACTGGGGATCTGGCCGCCACGAGGGCCACGACGAGGATCGGGGATCGCGCCCCGACTACTCTCGTCCCTGGCGTGACAGTCGCGACGATTGGGACTCCCGCGGCTCGCCTTTTGGCCCCGCCGACTCCCGCTGCAACGACTGCCTCGACGACTACCCTGTGCATCGCCAGCGGCAGCCCATCAATCGCCCAGAACCTGCCCCTGCTCCCTGGGATGATCTTTTGCTCAACAGCCCCCCGCCTCCAGCGCCTTCCCCCCGGCAGAAAAGCTCCCAGGAAGTTCAAGAGTTCGTGTGGCCTAGGCCCGATGTGGCCCCTGGAGGCTGGGGGAGGAGCTCCCCTGGCTGGTAAAACGTGCCGTCGGAAAGCCTCGATAATCGGCACGATCCGCATCCGTACACAGCCACTGCTTTCCTCGAGCTTGCTCGGAGCACCTAGCTCCCGCACACGAAGCTGACAAGTATTAATTACTGCGAAAAAAAAAATCCGAAAGGGCACCACACGCAATCGTCCAAGGTTGTTGCTCATTGAGAGCCGACCCATGCCCAGCATGGTAAGCTCCAACATTGCCCCCTCACAAAATGAGGCCGAATTCAGCGTTGACATTTATCTACGATGCCTTCTTTTCCTTAAGCTCTATCCCCCACCTTACTTGCGCTATCTTCACACGATTCAATCGATGCATTTCACCAATCTTCAGACCATCACGATCAGGCGACGGAAGCCATCATCACATTCACATAACCCTTCCAGAACGGAGAGTTCACGATTTCACAATACCCTTTAACCTTGATCATTCTTATTATCAAAATCCGCTAGCAAAACAAGGAAAAAGAAAGCGGGTTAAAGAGTGAGGGAAAAGGGAAGGAGAAAAGGGAAATTGAAAAAGAAAAAGAAGAAAAAGGAAGGAGAAAAAAGGAAAAAGAAAACCCATCTAGAATGCTACAAGGCACCAGCAGCCATCAGCCCGCGAGGACTGACGGAAGCCACCCCTGGCTAGGGGAAAGTGGTGCCGGGATGGCTGGAATAATCTGCGATGAGTTTCTTATAATGAATGCATTTACTTGACTTCGTCGGGAGGAGCTAGGAAATGGAAGCCATTGAGAATCTTTGGCCTTGGTACTTTCTCCTTAATCAGCTATGGCTTCAGCCGCCTAGGTAGTCTCTAGAAATAGCTACTCAACCAAAAGCTGTCGCGTCAAAACACCACCGTAAAAGAAGTGAACCTGCTCGCAAGACCTGATTCTCGATCACTCTGCGCCTGAAACTGTTGCGTGCCACAGTCCCTATGACCCCGAAGTTCGTGGCAGCAAGACCGCCCGTCCCCCACACGGCCTTCACGACCGAACCACGCTCACGGGCCCAAGGGCGCAGGTGCTGAAGGTACCCACGGTGATGTTTTGGGAGCACCTGGTGTAGCCGAGATTTGAGGTGACGTGCAGCGGAAGCAGGGAGTCGGCGGGGAGTTGCAACTGGGCATGAGGGAGTGGTTTTGCGAGATTGATGTCTACTGTCAGCAGTGTCATACTTTTGAATCCATGATCAACATCCCTCGACGCATGAACGATGATGGAATAAACAACCGAGGTACGTTCCCCAAGTAAAAAAAGTCTGCAATCCCATGCGTGTCCGTAACAAGTGTGGACCGACCACAAACAGGAAAAGATGCAGGAAAGGAAATAGGAAAAAGACAAAGGAAGTAGGCAAAAGTATGGGAAGGGAAATAGGAGATAATTAGGAAAGGATCCATATAGGAAATAATTGGGACAGTTGGGGTTCCATTTGGCGTAGTCAGAACTGCAGACTTTTATTTGGGCACCGTGCGAGGGAAAGGGACGCGATGCTTACGATGTTACAAAACTCAATCTCTCCGCTCGCGCAGGTGTAGGCGTCGGGAACCCCGGCCGAGGTATCACGGGTCGCCGTGTTGCCTATTTCAGGGGCAGACATGTCCCAAACACGGCCGTCAACTCACAGGGGGCTTGAGGAAAGAAGGACATCAACAATTCGGGATTTTGCCCTGGGTACACTCACAGCTCTTGGCAATCACAACCCTCCCTGCCATGCGCTCCAGGATGCTGTCGCAGCAGCGTGCTCTGGTGCCCCCGGTGCACGAGAAGGCGGCCAACGCCCCGGGAGCCGCGGCGGCGAGGGCCAGGGCGGAGAGGGTGAGGCCTTGGAACCTCATGTTGTTCGGGGGACTTGTACAAGGAGTTGAGATGTGGAGATGGTATGGCCAGTAATTTGGTTAGGAGACGAGCTCGAGGACAAAGGACGAAGAACAAGGACAGTCTCGACAAACAGGGCTATTTATAAGAAAGCAAAGGCTATACAGAAGTGAGGGCGCTAACTATGGCTTGAAGACTAAAAAGATATCATCAAGTCCTGTGCTGCTACTGTCTCCATGATTCTTCAGATCTTTCGGAAGCTCGAGGTCCCGGGGGTACTTGTGAGACCTTGCACAATGACGAGACATTTGCAAGTGGCCGCTACTAGGTTGGAAATAGAACTGGCGAGCACATGCTGTTCCCAAGCCATTGTATAACAGCACTTCGACCAAAGTTGATAATTCCGGGAGGAGACATTATCTAGCTCCACCGTAAAGAGGTTGAGGCTGAGACTCAGCCTGGAGCGGAGGGAAAGGTGGGGATGTCTCGGTCGATCCTTGCTAGCAATCGATCAATCTTCCAAACTCCGAGCCAGTGAGGTTGACGGAAATGGTAGGACAAAAGTCCGATATGATTATAATGTGCAAATCCTGCATACCAATATTGCTCCCACCTGGGTAACCTGGGCAGGGTGCCACTTTGGCTAATGTGGCGCTGGAACAAAAAAAAGGGAGCTAAAGGGGAACAGGCAACCGGATGGAAGATGGAAACAAGACGGAGGAAGAGAAGGAAAAGGAGAGATATTGTTAGTAATAAGGAAGTCGACCGTTTTCTCCGAAGAGAACGTCATTTCTTGCAGAAATTCATCGCATATTTGGGTATAATCTCAGTCCTCGTCGATGTAATACAGCTCCTCACGCACCCAACTCCCAGCACTCAGACTTCGTAATAGGAACCTCGACAGAATACAGCGGCACGCGGTAGAACTGCGTCACAAACGCCACGACGCCAAACCAGAAGCGGCTCTCGTGCCACGCGCCGCTGGGGCAGCAGTCCCCCTCGCTCCTGCACTCGCTCGGCCTGCTCGGCTTCACGCCCGTCTCGCTGTCATACTCAAACTCAGTACCGACCACAAACGCGTTGACCATAGTCGGCCGCGCGCTCAGGCCCGCAGACAGGTCCAGCGTGCCCTCGAACAGGTTCACGCCGAGCGCCACGCTCAGGTCCGCGAACGGGTTCAGCTGAACCTCGACCTGCGCCGATACGTTTGCAGTACTGCGCGTGCGCGCCTCCCACCCCGTCGCGGAGCTGCCGTCTTGCTTGAGCAGGTCGAGGCGGGCCTTGGCGCCGTCAACTGTAGCCCCGTAGCTCACGGTCGCGTTGACGGGGCCCTGCGCCGCGACCTCCAGACCAAGAGTGAAGGAGGCCATGGGCCCGATGTCGATGATGCCGGGTATCTTGATGGCCGAGAAGGTGGCGGACAGCGGGCTGTACTTGACGGGGGTGACGGCGAGGCGGCTATCGATGCGGGCCGTGACGTTGAGGTTGAGGTCCAGGTCCAGCTCGAGCTCGACGTAGAACTCCTCAAGCTTCATGAGCAAGGGGTTGTAGTGCGCGTGCCCGTTCAGCTGCACCGTGCTCTTGATGGACGCCTCGTTGAACTTGACGGCCAGGGCGGACGTGTCGACCACGCTGTGGTTGGACACGTCCACCTCAAAGGTCTGGCTGACCCCGGGCCAGGCGCTGCTCGTCGTGCTGCTGGCCGTGACGTTGCCTCCCGAAGCGGGCGATCCAGAGTCCTCTCGGCGCCGGCTGAAGTCGATCACCACGTCGGCGATCTCCTCTCGGAACTGGCGCTTTTCTGCCGACGCAGTGAGGGTGAGGTTATCCGTGTTGAGCTCGAGGGAGGTAACAGAGAATACAGCGCGTTCGTTGCCACCGCTGCAGCCTGCATGCTCGTCGTTGGTAATAAGGAGCAAAGCACCAGGGCCGTCTAGCCGCCACAGCTCCTTGCTCTGGCGGAAGGCGCCAGCGTCGCCAAAGCGAATGACGACCGAGGCGTCGCTGCTGGGACAGCTCACGCTCTCGAGGGATGGTAGCGTCTCGAGCAGCACCGACGGCTTCTTCATGACAGCCTGGACGACGGCGGATGTGCCGTTCTGGTCCCGATATGGTAGGGCAACATCGGCCGACGGGGCGAAGGCCTGGTCCTGTTGAGGCGCCCTGGCTCGGATGGGGTACAGGATGTTCGCTGCGGCCGGCGCATCGGACGAGGCGGGCAGCGCGGCTGCGGGGCAAAGGCTGACCAGGGCCTGGGCCAGGAGGAGTGTCTTTGGCAGTCCCATATTCTTTTACCAAATAGCTGGATGGCGGGAGAGCTGTCGCAGGGGGATCGACCGGCCGGCAGATGGCTGTCGACGGGGACGGAAAGAAACCGAGCAAACCGGCCAGGGGCGGCGCTCAGTCTTGTTCTTGTAGCCATGGGGTGAAGAGAAGGGGGCCGCTAAGAGGCCGCCTGCTGCTGCACATGTGTGTCTATGCTCGGGGCGAAGTATCGAACTTCGAAGAGGAGGGCAAGGATAATCCACGACAAGGGGCTGCGAGTGTGCTTGCAGGATAAAAACCCCAGTCGGCCCCTAGTTCCCGACCCCGCGGTACGTTCAGGGGTTGCCTCGCCGCCACAAACTGACTCCACAGGACGAAATACGCCCAAATACGTTCGGCAACCTTTGGTTGCTTGCTTGGCACCTCCCCGCACCCTTAGGGCTGTTGCTCCCCTGCACGAGATATCCCTCTAGGACGGCTGTCGGAAAGGCGACTGGCGGGGATGCCGTTTGACATTAAATGGAAGCCCCGGAGGCGGGCACCCTGTCAGGTCCCCCAATTGCTGGCCCAACGGTTCGTGGGGTGAGCAGCTCGGTATATCCTTGCCGCTTTCGGCGTCTAGGAAGTCTTGGCTTTGACTGCCAGTGAACCACTCAGGTTCTCCAGCTCGGTTGCCACTCGTGGGCGTAAAATTATAAGGGGCCGGGCACAAATCTTTCTTGCAGGCTTGGATTGAGGAGCTTTGTACAGACCATCACCAAGTTGGTGAGCCCTTGATCGGGCCAGTTATTGCAAGCGGCCGGTCGAGGCTAACATGAATGCGTATAGAGGACATTTGCCAGTTTGTGGTAACCTAATACTTACCTAGGCAGGTAGCCTTTTCGTCTAATCCTTAGAGGGCTGATACTTTATTATAATTATAGAGGTTCGTGAATGCCCCCGGAACTGCTTGATAAATTGCTGGCATGGGACATGAAGCCTCGAAGGCTTAGGGATACCCACGCGAATGCGCAGAAAGGGTTTATAGACTAATTATGCGACTTACCAAAGCCTCCTCATCCCGAATTTACAGATTAAGAGGCAGTTCCTCTGCTTGACCTAGCCAGCCCCCATCTTCCTCCCATGTTCTCCACATTGTTCCCCTTGGCCCGTTGGCAGACACGTACATCCTACCCTTCACATCACTCAGCGCCTTGGGCGGTCCGCTTAGGTAAGTTGCCACAACGATCCAAGCCCCTGGGTTTGCGAGAGTCCCGCCCGAAAAAGTATAGGTTCGGTGCAGCAGCGAATTGTTGGCTTTCCCCCAGGCAAAAATGTCGATGCGTCCCTCGGTCCACGAAAATGGCGTCCGGCTCGCCAAGGATCTCGACGTCGGCATCGACCGTGGTCCAGTTCCCCCTCCCCCATCCTCCACCTCCGTCCCGCTCGTAGCAAGCCTTCCACCATGGCCTCCCGTCTCCGCCCCTGGCAAACACATCGACGTGTTTCGGGCCACGAGATACCATGGCTGGCTTCGTGGTGATAAATCCACCTAGACCCTCCATATACTGGCCGCCTGCACCGCCGTACTGGGTCCAGCCCTCCTGTGTGGCCGCGCCGTGGAGCAAGTGTCGGGTGCCATGAACGACGCAGAAGAAATGGAGCCCGTTTCCTGGATTGACGACTCGCGGGGTGAGCAGGGCCAGGACTGGCGATGAGAAGACCACCCCGCTATTAACCCAGAGATTCTCGCCACCATGGGCCGTGCCGTTGATTTTGACGGTCCCCACCTGCAGGGCCTCATTTGAGGTGCAGGTGAGGAACATAGCCACATAGCCATCCCACTCGCCCCTACTTGGTGCGAGCGTGATACTTTGCTTTTCTGCCTCCCACGCTTGAGCAGGAGGCTGCTCAGAAGTCCACCAGCTGGTTATGGTTTCGTTTAAGTACCAATTCCCATTGCTGTCCTGCGTTGCCCGGTGCAGAGCCCGATCCCGAAGGCAAAGTAACTCGGTCCAGTTTCTGCCCATACGGACCCGGGGCTGAACCGAGAATCGGAGCTCTTGGCCACGCGTTCCGTCCACCCTGGTGACTTCCGTAGAATTGTTGGCTTGTCTGGAGGAAAAATCCGTTGGTGAGGTAGCGTTGGAGTTGCGGCGGTGGGTTACGATCCTGTAGCTCAGCCAGCTTGGAGCATACTTAAAGACTTCTAGATGCGGTGGACCCCACGAAATAGCTGTTGGGACTGTGTAGGCGACGATGGATGTGGAAAAGCCCGTCATGGAGGCGGGGTTGGCGATGGTGTTCGTACCGGTGTTGCTCGGACCAGTGGATCTATTGCTATCCCGGTTGCTTCCAAACCACGGTCAGTTCCGTCCTTTCGGACGTGATGGGATCACAGGGAACCGCAGAAGCTACGTACCCTTCACCGTTGCTAGTCGGAGTTCCAGCCTTCAATAGACTCCCCAAGGTCCCGCCCAGAATAGCAGCCAGCGATGATAACAACCAAAGCCACCAAGCCAAGGACCAGTACCTTTCTCCTCTTCTTTTTTTCTTGGGTCTCGCCTTTATTCTCCTGTGGTCTTGCATCCTGACTCCCAGGGGCGGGTATTTTGTCATCTTTGGCGATGTGCATCAGCTCTGCGTTATCTGGCACCCTCGTTCCAGCCATGTCGCGCCGGCGGGGGCCGCTTCCAGACCAGGCGTGTCGCTCTCGACCTGCAGGCCTGGATTGTATTCCTCATATGCAATATCGTGGCTGGTAGCAACGGCATGAGAACTCGGTTGATCAGGGTCGGACATTATCGTAGGTCCTTGGCTCATCGAGCCTCGGTGATCCGACGTCGCCGGTTTTGGGCTAGCCTGAGACGCCATTGACCAATGTGGTCGTGATCTGTTTTGGCTTTGGCAAGCCAAGGTGACATGAGAATGAACGCGGAGAGAAAGGGGGAGAGGGGACGGAGCCGGCATCGTCGGCGGCGAGCGACCCGATGGCGCTGTTTTGTCAGCGACCGCCAAGACGAACGCAGCATGGAGTCTGCGGCCGATTTCAGAGGTCAGGCTATGGGACGGGCTATCATACATTCTGTACAGCATATGAACGGCGCGTAAGGGTTGCACTGCACTAATTGGCGGTTACACACCATATCCTTGGTGTCGAGGTCGCCACGGTAGGTGTTGCCATCATGGTGTTTCACCCCAAAGGATCTAGGAGCATGGCCGTGTGCTGTCAGGCGTCTCGCTCGAAGGATACCCACTAAGTGATATGCTCAATGAAGGAAAGAAAGGCGGAAAGGTATCGGTGTCACCTTGGCATCTTTTTCTGCGCTCCGCGACTCGCTGCCCGGTGTCGAAGACACTGATGCCGGTATCCGTCTAGAAGGGTTCATCACATATCCTTAGAGATTCCCTCCTTGTAAGCCGCCAGAGCCCTCTCCCGGCAGCCCTTGTGTTCCACCATCTGCCTCGGGTACCCCTTCTTCTGCGCCTCGGCCCCAGCCCCCCTCCCATACGGGTCGTGGATCGCCTTACCGCCCTTGATCCCCCTGAGCTCGGGCACCCACTTCCGTATGTAGTCACCGTCGGGGTCGAATTTCTCGCTCTGCAGCAGCGGGTTGAAGACGCGGAAGTAGGGCTGCGGATCGACACCGACGCTGGCCGCGAAGCCCCAGCCGCCGTTGTTGCTGGCAAAGTCGCCGTCGACGAGGTGCTCCATGAAGAAGCGCTCGCCCATGCGCCAATCGATCAGCAGGTCCTTGGCCAGGAACGAGGCCACAATCATGCGGCAGCGGTTGTGCATCCATCCTGTGCTTGCCAGTTGTCGCATTGCTGCGTCCACGATCGGGAAGCCCGTCTGGCCTTTGCACCAGGCCTCGAAATGCTCGCGGTTGTACGACCAAGAGATGTTGGAGTATTCAGGCTTGAATGGCTTGTTCATGCTGTCCGAGCAGATAGTTAGTCGTCTGTCCGCCTGCGGCTGTAGTACAGATCCAGGAAAAGAGAAAGAAACGGGAGTGGGACTGCCCACCAGACGTAAGGCCAATTGGCTAGAACATGCTTGTAGAAGTCCCGCCAGGCCACTTCGCTGATCCACGTCTGCACCCCCTGGGCACTCTCATCCAGTTTCCTGGTCTTGCCAGACTCTTGGGCGAGATGGACCGCCGTCCGAGCACTCAAAGCACCGCTCGCCAGGTAGGCTGAGATGGAGGACGTGCCATCTTCGGCTGGGAAGTCGCGATCCGCGGCGTACTGCCCGATGCGCGCCTTGCAAAATGCCTCGAGCCTCCTGCGGGCCTCGTGCTCCCCCGCAGGCCACAGCTGGCGTAACCTGTCTCGATTGTCTGGATCGAGCGTCTTTGTGCTAGGCGCGTCCGGAACCTCGGATTCGAACAGGCGTGAGAACTTCGCCCTCGCACTTACAGGGTTGTTGTGAGGAGGCCCGATGAGCTCGAGAAGCTTCGGGTTGGACCCGGTGTGCTTGAGCCAGGCGCGGAACCACGGCGAATAAACCGCGTACTGTTTGCCCGCGCCACTCTTGAGCCTTCCTGGTGGAACGATGCACGTGTCGTGAAGGACCTCCATCGACTTTCCATTCTCGGCCAGCATCCTGACGAGCTGAGCCTCCCTGCGCAGCTCGTCTACTTCATACTCCATATTGGCAAACAAATGACTGGCGCCCCAGCTCTCCATGAGGTCCAAAACACGTTGTGGAACCTGTCGCCTCTTCTCCACTGTCTCGATATGGAAAGGGATGTCCAGCTTCGCCAGATCGTGCTTCAGGATCTCGAGTGTCCGCAGAGTAAAATCGACCCTCACCGGCGACGTCAAGTGCGCCTCCCAGTCCTGCGGGCTGACGGTGTACAGGGCTAGCAGTGGGACGCCTGCGGCCTTGGCCTTGTCACTGGCCATGCGCAAGGCGGTGTTGTCGAACGTGCGCAGGTCCATCTTGAACCAGTGTACCACGGCATCCTGGACCTTCACTTTCTGTCGGATCTGGAGCGTCTGCGATAGGGCCTGTTGTAGACCCTGGATAGGGCGGGGCAGCTCTTCGGTGGCGTACGCGCGGGCGCGTTCGTTGCTCATCTCGTGGGGATAGAATCTCCGCAGGACGATGCCGCTATCCTCCGCCTCTTTATGGGACGGATGTGGCTGTCGCAGGCGATCTGTTGTCGGGGCTTGAACTATAGGAGGCTCAGGAGACTCCGAAGCTGTGCGAGCCTTCTTTGGGCCGGCTCCCTTGGCCTCCTCGACGGGGGCAGATTTGCGCTTGCTCTGTCTGGGAGGCATTGTGGAAAACGTGATAGTGGATGGCAAGATTGGGCGCGTGCAGGTGGTGGATGCTCCAGAATGGAGCAGCAAGACGAAGGAGCGGTGATTTGCGAGACGGATGGAGAGACAGGCGAGGCGTGAGGACGACATGGATGGAGATGAAACAAAGGAAAGAGCAGCGACAGCATTGTAGCAGCTCAAGTTCTTGACACGTCTTTGTATGGGATGGTATTTCGCTGATCTCGATTCGGCCGATCGCCTCTGCGTCATCGAAGTCTTGCGATCGCGGCGCCTTCCTGTGGCTTGTGCCTAGCGCAAACCAAGCTAGGGATCCCTGCAAAACCGACAATGGTCACTCAGCACTGGCTGGCACTGGCACGCACCCTGAACAAACGAGATCAGGTCTTGTCCAGCTCCGAGATGTTTACGCCTCCGATCAAAGCCAATCCACTCGCCCTTCCGCTTGCACAGACAACGACGAATACAGGGAATACTGCAGCTGAGTACTGAAAGTTCGAGAAACAAGAAGCAAGAAATGAACCATGTTAGGTGTGAGACCCGTATCTGTACTATGGCCAATTACTCCAAGGCCACAGCTTTTTGAAGGCCGTCGTTGATCTGCGGCACGGGGACTATCAAGTAGCCCCAGAGTCCTTGGACATGGAGACTGCACACGAGGTGCATCCGAAGACACTTTGCCAGCCGGGCATCCGCAGGATACAGCACACGAGAGATGGCATCGAAGGTCGTCTGGTCGCATCGAGAGTCGTGAACGAGGCGGAGATTTCCGGAGGACGTATGTGGGAAGTCTCGTCACAGATTCCGCAGAAAAGTCAGGGTAGTCATTCAGAGTTTCGAGCGAACCGCCAAGACAGAGTCCGCAGTCCTACCGACGAAATGCAAATCCATTGGCCCTGAATCCCGTTGATGTTCGCCGTTTTCCGAAATGCTCGATAGACCCAAAAGAAAACCTGTGCAGGAGGCGACGCAGCGGTGGTCAGCAGAAGGACTCCAATGGTCAGTGTCGACGGCCGGGGGCAGCATCCATACCATTCATGCCCATTCCCATCGTCCAGAACAAAAACCGTTTATCGTTGAGCGCTGAAGACGTTCTTGAGGAGACCATCCCTCTGGGCCAGCCTGTTCAGGGCATCGTCGCCCTCGCCCATAGCACGGACGAAACCGCAGAGGGCGTAGACGTGGTTCTCGCCCTGGACGGCACGGCCGTTCTCGTCGACCTTGGCGATCGAAATCTGCACCGAGGCGTGGTCCTGGGCCTTGATGATGCGGTTGGTGGCCGAGCACTTGCGGGGGACGTAGCTGCGAGGTGAGGGGGTTCGTCGGTCAGCGTTCTCCTTGGTGGTCCCCGCGGTCGCAACTCGTGTCGCCTGGCCGTGGTCGATTGCCAGCTCCTCCTCGTCTGCTCGTGTCGACTTACAGGTCGACGATCTCTCCCTTGTCGTTCTCCATTTTGGCGGACTTTGAGGTTGTTGGCTAAAAGTCGTTTGGGGTTTGGCTGCGCTGGGGGTTGGCTAAAGAAGGAAAGAGCCTCTTTTTTTTCTTCGTGATGGAATTTGACGTTTGGTTGACGAATTTCCCGCTGTGTGCTGGATGGCGGGTTTGTGGGGCGCCAGCGATCTGCCTTGGAAGTCTGGAAAGTCAAGCAACACGTGACGTCGCGTTGCTTCCGCGTTCATCAGCACGGGACCCGCTCGGCAGGCATTTGTTGACCCCGCAAACCCAATCCAGGATCCAAAGGCGCTGCATCAAAGTAGGGGCAGATCAACATCACGCCGACGCCATTCACAACCATCGCAACCCGCATCTAAACGAACCGAACTCTGCCAACCCATGACACCGACGACTCGCGATACTCGACGCTGTCGCTCCTCGCTCAACTTGGTTGCGCTCTGCGCAGGGACGCGGTGCGCTGTCGACTCGCGATGACGATGACCTCCCCTTCCAGGTTCCTCTCATCTTCACCACTGAGTGCAGACGCCTATGCGCCCCGGTCGTCGTCACCCGACCTCCCCTCTGTCGGCGAGCTTGTCGCCCGCTACGCGAGAGAGCCGCCGCTGCGATCCAGTAGCAATGCCGCGCCGATACCCACCGATGCAACCACCTCGTTCACGACTGCGTCGAGGCTGTTGATGGCAGCCCAGGCGACAGCTGTCGAGGCACAAACTTTTGACACCCGAAAGTCGCAGCCAAAGGCGACGCCGCAAAGATCCCCGGCTGCGCGCGAGATCATAGAGATATCACCGGATGTCTCGGTGGTAATGTCGGAGCCCGTGTCGCGAACAGAAGTGACGGCGAGGAACCCCCGTGCACCAACGGTTGTGGCGCCGAGAGCAGGAGAAGACCATGGCATCGAGGTGTTGGACACCACTCCCCCAAAAACCCAGCCTTGTAAAGCCTTCAAGTCTCCCCCGCCCAATGACGCCTGCGAAGTCCCACAACCCACCGTCCAAGCTCAGTCCAAGGTCGTCAAGCCTGCCGCCCGCAAGGCACCGGCGCCATCCAGACGCAAAAAGGCCGAGACCGTCAGCAGGCACTTTGCTCCTCCTGCCGCCGAACAGACTGCCCCTACGAAACCTGCCGAGCCGAAATCACGCCGCCTGAAGACCAGCAAAACGACCTCGAAAGCTAGCACCGCCCCCTCCGCCCCCGTCGCCCTCATCCCAGAGCCAAATCCTGTCGATGCTGAGGAGGTGGTCTGTCTTGAGCCGGCATTACCAAGGCGGCCGGACTGGACCCCGCCACGTGAAACGGCAGCACAGCAGACTCCATCAGACTCTTCAGGCCTTGGGCCTCTCGCATCTCCGGTAGACACGCAAGGAGCCACAACGACGGCATCGAGAGGGGTGTTTGAGACATTACAGGACACATTCGCCTGTCCCCTAGCCCAGCCGTTGAGCCGTAGCCACTCTCCCGAGAAGGATTTACCTCCCGTGGCGGTCTTGAAGAAGAGGAAAGCAATTCAACTCATCGGCCCATCCAGGGAAGCTCCTGCCTCGAAAGACCCGTCTCCCACCAAGTCCAAGGGCCCGAAGAAGAAGCCCAGAACAATCACAGAGCTTGCTACCGCAGCTTATGTCACCCCAGCATCGAACGGCGCCTCGGAAGCGGCCAAGCCCGACTCTATCCTGAACTATTTCGAACCAGAGCAAGGTGGTGAGCACGTCTTACAACATGGGCACCCAGTCTCGAGGCCACGGAAACCGGACAGAAAGAGAAAGGGGAAACAAGGACGCCGCCAGCTCCTGCTCTCTCCTGTATCCGCCATGGACCAGTCCTCACGGCAGGACTTTGTATTCGGAACATCCAGCCAACTGGCGCAGGAGCAGTCTCCCACGTTTCTAAAAGACTTGCAGCAGGTGCTCAAGGCATCCAATGAGCATCTAGACGACCCTTTTGCCACTCCCTTAGCAGCCCAGCCAGAAAAGGGGAGAAAACTATGGGCTGCTGGTGCTCGCGGCGAGGACGGCGACCTAGTCGACGTGGAAGTAATCGACCTCCTCGACTCTCCCGCCTTCCCGGAAGATCCGATGGCCATAATCATGGCAGAAATGCAGAAGAGTCCTTGTAGCAGGCCCGAGAAGGAAAACTCCAAGACAGCTACTGCCATAGACATCGAATCATCGGAGTCTGGCAGCGACAGCGAACCATCCATTGCGCTAACAATGGACACTCAGCCCAAGAGCATGTGCTTTGCGACGCAACGAACCTCTTCCGGGCCGCAACTGGCCTCGCAGCGACCGGAACCGCTCGTATCCAGACCACCCATGATGCCGACCGTTTTCTTGGATGAAGGTGCAGGCGATTATGAGCCGCCACCCAGCAACCAGGAAGCGCAACAGATACAGCAGCTACAGCAGCAAGAGCCGGAAAGTAGACACACCACGGCTCCCAGGCCAAATTTCGAGCTGATGACCGACGCCCAGCTGGCGAGCCAAGTCGCCAAGTATGGGTTTAAAGCCATAAAAAGACGCACGGCGATGGTTGCCTTACTTGAGCAGTGCTGGGTCAGCAAGACGGGAGGTTTTCCCGCAGCTACTGGCTCTGCTGCATCAATGTCGACCACGGCCACGATGGCACGGTCTGGCTCCAAGGAGCCCTCTAGTAAGGCCGTCACAACTTCACCAACAAAGAAACCCCGGGGCCGTCCGAGGAAAGATAGCTCCGCCCCTGCCGCCACGCTAGACTCGGCTTCCGACGTCGCTGTACCAGCTAAGCCAAGGGGAAGACCAAAGAAGACTGCAGCCACTGCGAGTAGCCCCAAGCCGAGGGGGAGGTCGAAAAAGACAGATTCTCCCGGAGCTAGTCCCAAGCCGCGGGGGAGGGCGAAGAAGACAGGTTCTCCCGAAGGTAGTCCCAAGCCACGGGGCAGGACAAAGAAGGCCTCATCTTCAGCTATAACCAGTACCAACTCCAAAGCGATCTCGGCCTCGATGCCCCCGCCCCCAGTCCCCGCGAGAGCCCGAACCCCCACGCGCGGCAAGGCAGCGACGCAGTCGGCGGTCGAGGTTGCAGACTCGGATGGCGAAGGCGCGCTCTCAATCAGTCCCTGCTCCTCCCCCGAGCACGTCTTCTCGTCACCTGGCGTCGTGGACCTGTCAATCAGCGAAGACACGGAAATGTCGCTTGCGGCGAGCCCCAGGACGACGGCTCAGCAGTCCGAGGTCTTCAGCTTCATCACCAAGGCGGTCAAGATGGCGCCGCGGTCCGATGACCCGGCGAACCCGTCGTGGCATGAGAAGATGCTCATGTACGACCCCATCGTGATTGAGGACATGGCGGCGTGGCTCAACTCGGGCCAGCTAGACCGCGTCGGGTTCGACGGCGAGGTCTCGTCGCAGGAGGTCAAGATGTGGTGCGAATCCAAGAGTGTCTGTTGTCTCTGGCGTGTAAATCTGCGCGGCAAGGAGCGCAAGAGATTTTGAGTGGTTGGGTTCGTGTTGAGACGGCCAGGGAGGGAGGGGAAAGGTTATGATTGATTGGGAAATGTCAGCGTCGCGCTCACTTTAGTTCTTTCCTTCTAAACGAGGCAACGATACCCGTGGCTTGGGACACTGCAAATCATTAAATTCTCAAATTCACACACTCGTTTTTTTTTTTTTTTTTTTTTTTTTTTTAATCCTATCATCGCCTGCTTGCGAGTACCATGTGGTGGCAGTGGTGGTAGTGCTGGCAGCTAAGGCAGGCGTCCGAGCACAGATTGGTGGCCGGCACTCGGCTGTCCGCCTGACGTCGTGCCTCGGCTTGTTTGCCGCTTGCTAACAGCCCCCGCGCTCACACCGTCGCAAGTCGACAACGGATTGAGCAGCCACGCAACGACCCCTTGAGATGAGGACCGTCGGATTCACTCAAATGTTGAGTGCCGCCAATGCACGCACTCTAATTCGTGGTCAAACGACAAAATCGGTTTTCAGGTGCTCCGAGTCTTGCTCGTCGAGTCGACTCGTTTCATCTTCATCCTCGAAGTCTACGTCAGCGACTGCCCGTGTCGTGTCGACGCAAAGGTTACAAATCCTCCCAGCACCGGCAACTCGTCACATCCAAGCCCGGACACAACGACGGGAAATGAGCCAATTACCCAAAGGCAAACAGTCCGAGAAGGCGGCCGCCCCGGCAAAGCCAAGACCAAGTGCGAGGTATGTCAGCCGAAGCCCCGAGACAACCCACTTACTTAACTTTATGTGTATGGAAGTCATGGGCGTTAACGTCAGAAAAATACAAAAGCATATTACTGGTGTCGCCAGCCAACGAGGTCCTCCTCCTGCACAGGGTGCAGACCTCGAGCGCCTTCCCCTCAGCCCACGTCTTCCCCGGCGGCAACCTCTCCACCTTCCACGAGAGCAGCCACGTCGAGCTCGAGGACCCGCTGGCCCAAGGCGACAGCGCCGAGTTCCGCGCGGCCGCGATCCGCGAGACGTTTGAGGAGAGCGGGATCCTTCTCGCCGTCGACGCCGCCACGCGCAGCAGGCCGGTCGAGCTCACCGGCGCCCAGCGGGATGCCGGGCGCAGGCGGGTGCACGCCAACGAAGTCACTTTCCCGCGCTGGCTCGAGGGCATCGGCGGCGTGCCAGACTTGGAAGGGTTGCACCCCTTCACCAGGTGGATCACGCCTGGTAACGTGCCGCGGCGGTTCAATACGCAGATGTACCTCTACTTGCTCCCTCTCACGGACAGTGAGGGGGAGGGAGCTACTTATTCTACTACCGGAGCTGCAGAGGATCGGCAGGTCGTGCTGGCGACGCCGGACGGTGGGCTGGAGCACACCGAGGCCGTGTTCGCGCCGCCGCGGACGTGGCTGGAGCGGGCGCGGCGGGGCGACATCGTCATGTTCCCGCCGCAGGTGTACCTGCTGTCGCTCGTGGCCGAGCACCTGCAGCCTCTAGACTCCAACAGCTCGTCCCCGACGGGGGCGACGCGGCAGCTTAGGCGGGAGTCGCTGCTGCGGTTCATCCAGGACACACCCCCGGACGGCGTGCCGTGGGCTGACAAGGTCATCAGCCCGTCGTTTATGGGGCCCGTGGACAAGACGGGGGATGACGGCGACGACCGGATCGTGCTGGGGCTGTCCAGGCCAAGGGGCGATCCGGATCGGGTTGTTCATGTCAAGCTGGAGAAGAGCGGGTCCAAGTTTGGCGAAGTGCGCAAGCATTCGAGGAGCAGCACTACAGGGAAGTTGTAGGCAGCTGGGAGTCTGGGACGGAGTCATAGGTCCACGTCTCCGAGCCTGCATGATCCTGAAACTATTTGCACTGCATGTTGACCTGTAAAGAAGGCCGGGGGCGTCTGCAGCAAGGTCCCCGCCTCATCTGCGTCGACTGGTGGAAATCAGGGAGCGGGAATTGGAGGGTCAGCCGAGGACACTGGCTTGCGTTTGAGGAGTTTGGTCGCCTTAGAATTGGCCGTGGAGCTGCGCGGTGGGGCTTGTTGTGTTCAGCTGCGCGAGGCGGTTGGCGGCTGCGCAGTTCCTGCATCGAGCAACAACGCACAGTGCCGTGCGTGAAATTCAGTGGGCCTGCTCTCGCAAGACCGGCCCACAACGGTTGCCAGGGGCGACACCAATTGGCAAACAAGCTCGACCAAAATAAACCAGGGTTCGACAGGCAGGGCTCAGCAAGCGAAGCGACGTGCCGCGTGAAGAGCGCAATGCACGCAACAGAGCTGCGCACAACGACGGGGAGAGACGTCACCACGGGCCTTGTCGACCCTTGACAACGAAACTCAACATCGCTCTGGTTTTGTTTTCCTCTTTGATCACAAGCAGTGCTGTGTTTGTCCTTCGACCTTCCCTCTGCCCAGCTTCTTTTGCATATTTCGGGCATCTCATCCCATCATCAACCACCACCCCATCCCTCCTCCCAAGTTGCTGTTCCATTTTGTTTACATGCAACCGCGAAACTCGACTTGGACATCCTAGGAGTCTGGCACGCAGGCGGAGGAAGCGCCTCCACGATTGCGCCCAGTTTATAGACAGCAAGAGCAGGAAACAGCAACCATGGCCGTCGGCGACCCCAACGCTTCGTCGATAAGCGTGACAGGTTCGTTCTGGGCGACGTTGGGAACCCAAGAGATCGCGGGGGAGAAGGCTGACATGAACCGCAACCTCCAGTCCGAGTGCGACCGTTCACAATACGCGAAGCCGCCCAACTGTAAACGCCCTCCTCGCCGAACCCCTCCTGACCGCCTTTCTTTCATGCTGACCTTTGGTGCGCACGCAGCGTGAAAACCGATGACGGCACCCTCTTCCTTGGCGATGGCTCGCTCGCCAGCGTACCAACACCAAAACTTAAGCAGCATGGCCTTCGATCCGTGATCAAGGTCGTTGACGACAGATGCCTGTATGTCTCCGCCACAATCCCCCAAGGAGCCTACCACCATCCGCCAGAGGCCGCTAACCGTGTCCAACGTGCAGCGTCTTCGACCCCCCAGAAGACAACCCGGTCCAAAAGTTCTCGCGGTCAGTGGTGCCCATGGGCAAGAAAGTCAAGGACCAGGTTTTCGCATTCGACCGGATATTCGACGACAACGTCTCGCAGACCGAGGTGTACGAGGGCACGACGAAGCCGCTGCTTGATAGCGTCCTGGACGGCTACAATGCGACCGTTTTCGCATACGGCGCCACGGGCTGCGGCAAGACGCACACCATCACGGGCACGTCGCAGCAGCCGGGCATCATCTTCCTGACCATGCAGGAGCTGTTCGAGAAGATCCAGGACCGCAACGACGAAAAGGTGACGGAGCTGTCGCTTTCATACCTCGAGATCTACAACGAGACCATCCGCGACCTGCTCGTGCCCGGCGGCAGCAAGACGGGCCTCATGCTGCGCGAGGACTCCAACCAGGCCGTGACCGTTTCGGGCCTGACCAGCCACCACCCCAGGGACGTCCAGGAGGTCATGGACATGATCGTCAAGGGCAACGAGTACCGCACCGTCTCGCCAACCGAGGCCAATGCGACCTCGTCGCGCTCCCATGCCGTGCTCCAGATCAACATCGCCCAGAAGGACCGCAACGCCGACGTCAACGAGCCGCACACCATGGCAACACTCAGTATCATCGATCTTGCGGGCAGCGAGCGTGCGAGTGCCACCAAGAACCGCGGCGAGCGCCTGATCGAGGGCGCCAACATCAACAAGTCGCTTTTGGCCCTGGGCAGCTGCATCAACGCACTCTGCGACCCGCGCAAGAAGAACCACGTGCCATATCGCAACAGCAAGCTGACGCGACTGCTCAAGTTCTCGCTGGGTGGCAACTGCAAGACTGTCATGATCGTCTGCGTCAGCCCGTCGAGCGCCCACTTCGACGAGACCCAGAACACCCTGCGGTACGCCAACCGGGCCAAGAACATCCAGACCAAGGTGACGCGCAACGTCTTCAACGTCAACCGCCACGTCAAGGACTTCCTCGTCAAGATCGACGAGCAGATCGCCCTGATCAACGAGCTCAAGGCCCAGCAGAAGGACGCCGAGAAGATATTCTACGCAAAGTTCCGCAAGCAGCTTGAGAAGCGTGATGGTGTCGCCCGCGAGGGCATGATGCGCATCCGCGCCGCCTACGAGAACGCGGCCCAGGAGCGCCAGGACAAGATAACCAACATGAAGAAGCTGCGCGCGTTCGAGCGCCGCATCGGCCTCCTGTCGGCATGGATTGCCGCCTTCGACAGCATTTGCGACGCGCGCTCCTCCGACCCCGAGGACGTCATGCCGGCCAGTCTGGTCGCTATGCGCAGGACCGCCCATGGCATCCTGACCGAGCTCGAGAACAGCCGCCAGCACCTTCACCAGAAGATCGAGAGGTCCAACTGGGAGAGGAGTATCGACTCGGCTCTGCAACACAGCATCACCCAGCTTTCGTCAGGCGACGGCGTTGTGGACAATGGCGAGGTCTCAAACCTCACCAGGGAGGTCGAGCTGCTCAAGTCCAACTTCATGAGGGAAGCCTACAGGGAGGTGATGGAGCAGGAGCGGGCGGGCGATGCAGCGACCGTACAGGTTCTGCTGAACGCGCAGTTCGAGATCCTGGCCTCGCTATCAGAGACCTTGGCAATGGAGGAGGAGGAGGCGGTGGCACATGCCAAGGCCATTATCAACCGCCTGCTTGAGGCCGGTTGCTCGGCGGCCTCACACGTTGTCAAGCCGGAGGGCGCTGTGATGCCTGTGGAGATGTTCCCGCCAACAAAACGTGGGACGCCCAAGAGGAAGAAGATTTCCAACGTGCACGTCAAGCCCCTGGCCGCCCCTGTCTTTTCCGCCTCCACGCTGTCGGTAGCGCAGCAGGAGGCGATTGCGTCACCGATGAAGAGCTCCCCTCGTCGGCGCAAGGCGGTGGTCGCGAAGAAGGGCGTGTCTTTCACGCCATCCAAGAAGAGGGTATCGGCCCCGGCGCGGTCGGTCCGGTGGCGCGACGACGAGACGGAGGAGGGCACCCTGGCCGACTTTGAGAAGACTCCCCAGAAGCTGTTCGAGTCCTCGCCCGAGCGCAACTCGCCTGAGAAGGAGGAGAAGGAGAAGGCGATGCCTCCGATGCCTGCGCTCCCATCATACCTCGCAGAGGATATGAGCATGAACGCAGATACCAGCAGCATCAGCAACGCCAACACCACCATCGACGACTCTATCTCCGAGTCTAGCCCATCATTTGTGGTGCCACAAGCCACAAGCCTGTCAGCCAAACCCAACCGTTTCCAGGCGGGCTTTCTGACCAAGGGGCGCGTGTCGTCCATCGGCAGCGTTGGCGGGTCCCCTCGCGCAGCGGGCAACCTGTCGGTTAACTACTCGTCCAGCCCAGACTGCGACAGGAGGACGTCGCCCCTTCGCGCTATCGACGCGGGCAAGGCGGCCAACTCGCTGTCGCCATCGGCGGGCGGCTCATTCGGGTTTAGAAAATCCAGCAGCCCCAAGCCACCGTCGACCCTCGGCTCGCTCGACGAGAATACCCCGATGACGGTCCCTGTGCACCGCCTCGGCACCGCCTCGGCATCGACGTCGTCGGGCTCGGACTCGGAGTCGACGATCGACACCGGCAAGCTGCGCGCCGCCATCCATAATGTGAAGCGGCGCGACAGGCTGTCCCTGATGGGCGGAGGACTGGGCGGCTTGGGAGCAGGCTCGGCGGCGTCGTCGGGCTCAAGGCGCATCTCGTCGCTCGGCACCACGGGCCACCACCGCGCATCGGCGTCGTACTCGGGCCCGGCGCTGGCCAGCTCGACCAACGGCATCTCGCGCCAGCGGTTCCGCCGCAACAGCTCCGACCGGCGTAACAGCGCCGAGCGGCGGCGCAGCCCGCCCATCTCGTGCTCGCTGCTCGCCGACACGGGCGCCAGTAGGGAGGCGTCGGGCGGGCCGTCTGGGTTCTCGCGGTCATTCACGCCCGGCCAGGCGAGGCGCATGAACCTGAGCAGCAGCGTGCAGAGGCACCGTGAGGATGTCGGCAACAACCACGGCGCCAACAGCCCCGGCGAGAGGATCCAGGGCAAATCTAGGAGAATCACCATTGGCACCGCCGGGATGGGGTCGCTGGGCGCCAGCAGCGCGCGCAAGGACGTCGCTCCGAGGCCGAGCATCGTGTGGCGGTAGAGGTGGCAGAGTCGTCAGCGGCTTTCGGATGGGATCATGATGCGCCAACGAACGAGATTGATTTTGTTATTGACTTTGCATGTATTTATTTTGCGGGAGGGATTTCCAGAGCCCCCCGTTGTTTTCTCCCTGTTTCTGTCTCCTGTCGTGTTTTTTCGCCTCCCGCCAGCCAAGGACAGTTGGACAAGCCGCCGTGTAACGTCCTAGCTGTCTGGCTGGCTTCTCTTTTATGCTTTCATTGGGCGATAGAGCCCGAGGAAGTGAACGATTTATTTTATGGGTTTTTTTTTTTTTTTTTTTTTTTTGGGGGGGTTTTTTTTCTTTCCATTGACGAAAGGGCACGAAGGATTGGAGATGATCCTGGCTAACTCAGTGCCGGTCCGTAATATTCATGCTCATGCGAGATGTCCAGATTGTATCGCTTTTCAGGGAGCAAGTCGAGTCTTCATTCCATCCAGAAGAACATGATGTGCTGCATGGAGCGTGGTCCGTGACCCAAGCCGGCGGGCAAATGGTGGGGCAATGCCTCTCCGCCATCAGCTTCTTATCGCCACGTGATTTATCATTTTGGCTCCTCTGCTCTAGGGTTTCCCACCCACATCTCCCTCTCGCTTTGTCTAGCCCGCCAATTTTTTTTGCGGCACCGAATTTGACGACGACATCCCCCAGCGCCAGCTTGACCACCGTTTTTCCTCAAGCAACCACCCCTTAACTCAGATAAAATGGCCAAGCTTTCGTGAGTATAGTCCCTACCGTCTTGACTGCCTTCTGGCAAAGCCATCGCCGTCCAGCCGAGAGAATGCCACGCAACCCGCCCGACCGACGACGCCAACCACCGATGCGCCGAAATCCCCGCGCACGAGCAGCAGAGATGGTGGAGGCTGGTGAGAAGGGGACCGGAGAGGGAAGCACCGGCAAAGAGGCACTGGGGAGGCTGTTTCCGACCAGGCAGCGGAGGGCCACCGTGAGACATAGCGGTGGTTGAAGTGCTGCTCAAATATTGGTCCGATGACACGACGAATTACGGCGAACCGACACGAGCGGATGAGTGTTGCGGGCATCCTCTCGGCGCACAACAACCCGGACGGCACGGCGTTTCGCTCCTCCAACGCGCGCGGTTTTGGCTGACCAGGCGCTGCTTTTTCCTCCAACAGTCGTGGTGCCCCTGGTGGCAAGCTTAAGATGACCCTGGGTCTCCCAGTGTACGTTGCGACTCCTCCCCTCAGACTCCCGACCGACCCTTTCTTCATCCCTCCCGTCCGACCCTAGGGATTGCATCGAGCAGGCGGAGGGCGGGGCGACTCTGCCGAGCGCGCAGCTGACAATCAGAACAGTGGTGCCATCATGAACTGCGCCGACAACTCGGGCGCCCGCAACCTGTACATCATCTCGGTCAAGGGTATCGGCGCCCGCCTGAACAGGCTGCCGGCCGGCGGTGTCGGCGACATGGTCATGGCGACCGTCAAGAAGGGCAAGCCCGAGCTGAGGAAGAAGGTCCACCCCGCCGTCATCGTCCGCCAGGCCAAGCCCTGGAAGCGCACCGACGGCGTCTTCCTGTACTTTGAGGACAACGCCGGCGTCGTAAGTTTCACACTCTCTGCGACGCTCTTTTCTGGTCATTGGTGGCTCTGGTAGAATTTTGGGCACCGCACCAAGTCCAGGCTCGGCCCTTGGTCGGAGCATGCACGACGACGAGGACATTGCGGTGGTCGTTGGAAGAGGATCACAAGGAGAACCACCACGGCTGTGCTAACATGTTTGTCCCTCGCAGATCGTCAACCCCAAGGGTGAGATGAAGGGCTCTGCCATCACCGGCCCCGTTGGCAAGGAGGCTGCTGAGCTGTGGCCCGTACGTCCCACCCCTCCCCATCACCCACTCTACCCATGTAGCCTCAGAGTCCACAACTGACATCCCTTCCAACAGCGTATTGCCAGCAACTCCGGTGTCGTCATGTAAATGGGTTTGTTTGTCGAATGGGATTTATAGACGAGCGGGCACCAACCACATTCCGCGGAGGAGAGCGTGGTTGGATGGATTGGTCTGGGCAGGAATAAAAGGCGATGTCGCCGGCCCTCTGGCAGTCCATGATCTCAGGGAGGAATTAAAGACGGAGGGATCTCGGGAAAGGATATCCCGAGACGGGGCCGGGACACCGAACCTCTCTTGCACCACACTTCTTTTTTGGCAGGGCTTTGCATTTCGGCTGGCTGGCGGCGTGTTACGGAAAACTCATTCATACCATTGCCAATGATTTCAGGGACGATCAAGACCAAAGGCCCTCTGGCTCAAGACTCATGATGATGCCAATGTCTCTTTTCATGTTGAATACTGTCTGTGGGTAAAAGGCGCCTCATGCACGCGTCAAATGAAGCAGCGTCAATGAGAAGAATCCCAAGGCACTGGTGCATGATATTCTATGCTCTACCATTCCTCTTATCCGTATAGATACGCACGCCCCTTGGCTAGGAGAGCGAGATCATATCAGCACCAAAAAGATATTGGCTTCTAGCGGCCTTTCACTCTCCATAGTGAAAGTTGTTTCGGTGGTAAAGCTTGTGACCGGAACGCAACCCTATTCCTATACGCATGCCGTTCGATATTATTTTAGGGGCCATTTATAAAACACGTAAAAATCGTTAACCAACACGTAAAATATAGAGGCCACAATGCAATATTCGACAGTATCGAATACCTTAAATGGTGTCGTAATTAGGTGGAAAAAAAAAAAAAAACACTGTGGCTTTCCTATTTTACATGCTGGTTAACGATTCCTACGTATTTGATAAATGACCCCTTATTTTATCTTTGGGAATGATGATTAGTGACAGAATCCTCGCAATAAAGAGATAGACGTTCTCCACGACTTTTGCAATCTCACATCTCAAAGACGCCATCCCCAAAAAGAAGCAAGGACAGAATTTGGTGTGACTATCTGACTCTTTCACTGCAGTTTTACATGCATTTATGTTCTTGAAGTGACTGTATCATAATACCAAAGATCTTTTATTCGGGTAAAGCTGAGTAGTGCTTTGAGCAATCGTGAAATGAGTCTCGTGTAGAGAAAATGGACATCAGGAAAAAAAAGTCACAGACTCCCCGTAAAAGCTCGCTTTCACACAACACAAATTGTGTTAAGATGTTGTTTCGTAATGGCTGACCAGACACTCAACTCATGAGCCTCTAGCTGAATCTCCCCCAAGTTCAGAGGCAGGCGTGTATCCGCGCCCAAGACTCAACACCGTGGTAGCATGGAGATGCCCCGAATATCTGGGCTGGCACGGAGCACGTTCACTCAACACGAGCAATGGTAGGAGCAGAGAATAGACAGATATTTTGTAGACATTAAAAGTAAAGACAAGAAAGCCGGAAGCATCACTCAAAGAACTTGAAGCTCCAGCCCTTGTTAGTGTTGTCGCCAGGGACGTTGGCGCGGCTGTAGGTGATGTCGGGCCCCCACCAGACGTACTGACCCGTGAACCACTCCCTGTTGTCCCACGCGTACGGCGTGCCCTTGGGAACGCCGTGGAACACAAAGTCCTTGCGGCTGGTGTGGTTGGGGATCGTCCCGTTACCGACAACGCCGTCCTCCAGCACCCAGGTGTGGTGTCCCGGCCCGTCGACCTGCAGCGTCGCGTCCCACCCCCTCATCATGTCGTTTTGGTGCGAGCCGAACAAGCACCCGTTGGACTTGTACCAGTCCCACACGTAGGTCGGGTCGCCTCCTTTTCTCAGGCGCAGGTCCGCGATGCAGTACTTGCTCTCCCAGCTCCCGTTGGCGGAATACACAATGTGCAGCTGCCCGTTGGGGTCCACGACCGGCTGCGGGCCTTCGTTGATCAGCGGCCGGCCGGACCCCTGCTCCCACGGCTCGCGCGGCTGCGAGATGACGAAGCGGGGACCCGTGGACTGGGTCGGCGAGGCCATGCGGCAGATGTACAGGTTCTGCTCGACGCCGCCCGTCGTCGAATCGCGCCACCCGGACCACACGAACCAGCGCTGACCCTCGAACGTGAGCGGCGCGCCGTCGATGGCCCACTGGTCGTCGGGGAGCGCGACCTTTGCGGCGGGCGTGTAGTCGCCGTAGGGGGCGTCGGCCGAGATGGCGTACATGCGGTGGGCGGCGGACCTCCCCGCGGAAAAGTAGATGTAGGTGCGTCCACCGTCCGTCGCGATTTCCGGCGCCCACACGTCGCCCATGTTTGCCGTGTCGGCCCACACGCGCTTGCGGTCGGCGTCGGCGGCTCCCAGCCCGAGGATGGACTTGGCGCGGCGCACGTGGATGCCGCCGCCGGCGGACTCGGCAGAGTAGTACGTGTCGCCGATCCTCATGATGGTCGGGTCCTGGCCGTGCCGGATCTTGGTCGCGGCCGCGGCGGGGGGCACGAGCAGGGCGAGGAGCGTCGTGGCTAGGGCCAGCAGGGCGACGGCGGCGGAGGGGCGCCGGGTCCTGGAGGGGGAGAAGATGGCGAGCATGATGGCGCGGGGTGTGTGCGCGTGCGTGTGGGGTGCAGTGAAGAAACGGGTTGTGAAGAATTCCTCCGATGAAGATGGAGGAGGGTCTAATGATTCCTCCAAGGTCTACGACGGCGAGAGTAGTGGTAGACCGACTCCCTTTCTTATTGTCTGTTGCAACAAAGAAGCCCCGTCGAGGTGGGCACGTCGTGCCGTCCCGACTTATTGTTCTCGAGACAAGACGCAAAGAAAGCAGCGACCTCGGAGGAGGAGGAGGAGGAGGACCGCCTTTTTATCACGAGGACACAAAGAGAGACCGAGTTGGGTATTGTTCCCCTCCCATTATCAAGAACGTTGGTCATAATATCAACGCGAGGCCGGGTTGTGACGTTTCTCTGTCGCACGCCGGCCCCCAATCCATTGGTGCAGAGGCGCCCGAGTCCCATCGTGACATCGGGTGTGGGCTGTACGGCAATCGTTTGCTGTTGCTGGCCTAGCGCTCATCCTGCCGGGTGGCCCTGATCTTCCCCTCTGAGCCTCCTCCCAGGCATACACGACAGGACATGTCGCAGGTTGAGTAGAGAGTGATGTGAGCTGACGGCGAAAGGCGGCCGCATCGGTGCGATGGGTGGACGGATGGCTGGGCAAAATCCTTCCATGGTCGCATCGAACACTCCAGCCGCTCTGTGTGCGCGAAGTCCCTCCGCAAGCGTTGGAGGCGGTGGCACGTTAGGGCAGGAATGGGTGGGCTCTTTGCTGCAGGGGTGATGCTGCGAGAACCCGACGCGGGAAGGGCTCTGCGGTTCGTCCAATCGCCAATCGCGGGAACTGACGGGATGGAAAGGGCAGATCGTCCAATCTCAGGAAATGACAGGATCAGCAAAGAAAAATCCTTGTGTGCGCTAGGCAAACCCGACCCGACAGGCTCGGACTTGTAACCTGACAGATCTGGCCATTCCCGATTCTGCATCGCCGATGGGTGGCGCTATCGAGGCCTCGGAGGACGGAAATAGAAGCCCCATTCCACCGCTGCGCCCCGGCAGTCTCCGCCAGGGCTGCTGCGGTTTTGTTCCTTTTATCGAACGCCGTCTTGGCCTTTACCCTCACCTGTCACTGCGCAAAAAAAATTGGGTAAAAAATAAGACCACGCCACCTTCGGTTTCCTATCGGAATGCCTTCTAACCCACGGCAAGAAAAAAACAAAGTCCAACAACTCCTACATGTTTGCCTCGCCCCGTGCGAGGCCTTGTTGCGCCCGCTGCAAATGCATCATGTCCGGCTGCTCCAAGGCCAGAAACAAGGGCCAAGCCCAGAGACTCGAGAGCATCGTGTGTCCATGCTGTAAACAGGAGGGGAAAAAAAAAGGGGGGAAAACAGAAGAGGGGAAGAAAGGGGCACAAACAAGACACGAGGAAGAAAAAAAAGCAATACAGAATTACAACATGATAGTGACGCTTCGTCCCTCCTTCAAATAGAGTCGTTGGCCGTGACGTGACAGAAAGGGAAAAAAAAAAAAAAAACAGCCAACTCGTGGTGGGCAGCTCTGGTGCCCCCTTCCTTTGTGCATGCATCCAGCAACAATCCCCAGTATCCCATCCCTTCGTCAAAACATCCCACCGCCCGGACCCCAGCCCTTTATACCCCAGGGCTCTCCTCCTGAACCATCTTTTACTTGGCGGCAGCGCCACCAAAAGCGGGCGTAGCGCCCTTCTTGCCCGGGCCGGGAGCCGGGGTCGCCGTGGCGGCGGCGGCGGCAGCGGGCGGAGGAGTCGCAGTGCTCGAGAAGTCGGCCTCGGCCTCTTGAGCCTTGGCCTTCTTGAGGCGCAGTGTCTCCTTCCGTTTGGCCACGGCGCCCTGCATCGAGCCATTCTTCCAGCGTGCTGTTATAGTAGTAAAAAGCCTTTGGGTCAGCGAGGACTCTGATGAAATACTCGCGTAGAGTACATAGATGTGAACAAAACTTACAGCGCATCGAGTAGCTCATCTTCTCGGACTTCGTCATTGAGGCGTAGTCCTTCTCTGGCTCGTCTCCGTTGGCGACGGACGGCGACGCGGCGCGCGAGGCTGCCCCTGATTCGCCCGACACAGACGCTGAAGCGAGCGACGCCGACGGCGCGCGGCCAACCATGGAGGGCGTGACGTGCTTGATCTTCAACTCGCGCTGCTTCTTGCCACCTCTTGGGCCAGGCGCCTGCTGCATCGGCTGCTGGTCCTGCAGAGATGGCTGTGCAAACGGCGCTCCCGAAGTCGGTGGCATCTGCATCTGCATCGGCATCGGCTGGCCCATGTTTACGCCGACTCCACCGGGGCCCAGCTGGAGGACTCCAAAGGCGCCGTGCTCGGCAGGCGAGTGCGGGTACTGCACCACGTGCTGGTGTGCAAACGCAGGCGGGCCAGGTCTCTGCTGCGGTGCCAGGTGCGGCTGCATGTGCGGGGGAACGGCTGGAGCCAGGGGCACAGGCTGTGCCGGGACAGACGAAGGCGGGACTCGCTTGCGACGACCACGCTTCTTGGGCTCCGTGTCCTTGGCCTCGTCGACCTCGACGCCGTCCTGAATGTCCTTAAAATTCCGGCCGCGCTTCGGGCGGAACGAGTAGTTGGAGCCCTCTGAAACCGTCTCGTTGGAGGAAGAGGTCGTCGGCCTCGAAGCCTCGCCGCTCTGGGGCGGCCTGGCGGCGCCTCCTGAAGAGTAAAAGTTGCCCGACGCAATCTCTGCTCGGGGCGGCCGGTTGGCGGGGCGTATCATGTTAGGATACGGAATCCGCTTGCGTACTCGCTTCGCCTCGGGCTCGGGCTCAGGCTCGTCGCCGTTGGCTGCCTCCTCGACTAGGGCATCTGCAGCGGCCTGGCCGCGGCGCCTCTTACGCGTCTTCGGCTCTTCCTCCTCAGCTGCCATTGTCTCCTGCACAGGCGGGTTTGACGGCGGGTGTTGCTGCGGCTTGGCACCACGCGGACGGCGACCGGGCTTGGATGGCTCTGGGAGAGCAGGAGCAGCGGGAGTGTCGTCTTCGTCTTCTCCATTCTCTGGCTCGGCAGGGGTGGAAGTCTCGGCAGCTGGCCTGCGACCGCGGCGCGTGAGCTTGACTGGCGGTGGGACGGGCGTGCTGGCTCTGCTCGGGTTGCGGCTCTCGTCGTCCAGAACGCGCCTCTTGCGAACCCGCTTGGAGTTCAGAATCACCGACTCCTCGGCCTCGGCCTCTGCCGCCTTAAGTGTCTTCGGCCGAGCTCTGGTGCGCGGTTTACTAGCGCCGTCACGCTGATCCAGCGGCTCCTGCTTGCCAATGATGTGCTCTCGGCTGTCGTACTCGAACCCGTACGCTTGCGCCATAACCTTGTCGTTGGCTCGGGCATCGGCCTTGACCTGGTCTCCGTCCTTATCAATCTCCATCACCCACCTCCGCGGATCCAGTGTCCGCCGGAGCTGGAACCCCTTGGGGCCCTGCCGGGTGTTGTTGTCGGGCACGTCGAGGTCGTAGACTCCTTGGGTCTTGAACCTCTCCAGAGCTCGAGCAATCCGCTCGTCCTCCTTGGGCTCGTCCGCACGGCGTCTGGGCGCGTTGTACTCTGCGTCAATGGTCTTTCGAAGCCCGACATACTCGGTCTGCCAAGCGGAAAGGCTTTTGTTGATGGTAGCAAGGCAGTTGAAGAGGTCATCGGTGCTCATCGACTTGAAGTCGGCGACAGCATCAACAAAGTCATCTGCCGACCGGAGATTCTTAAAGGCAAGCTGCTTGAACTTGCCATCCCGACCGGCATCGGATGCTGCTTCGGCCTCGAGCACTGCCTTCTGGGGTATCTGGCCTCCCTTTGCGGGGTCCGCCTGGGCGTCGTTTGGTGCTGAATCGTCAGACGTAGACTCAGTGGTCGGGGCCGCGGCAGGAGCCTCATTGGCGGTCTGGCTTGCTGATGGCGTCGATGGATGAGGTTCTTGAATCTCTGGGTGTCGAGTGGTTCCAGGGACATAGGGAGTCAGTCGGGTCCAAGGTCGCGAGTTATCAGTGACATTCGCCTCTGCCCCCTGCTCTGCCACTGCAGGTCTCTTTCTAAGAACACGGCCGGAGTAGGGCTTGGCGGGCATAGAGGGCTCGAGAACTGCGTCCTGCGTAGCGGGCGAGGCCTTTTCAGCCGCAGGCACAGCCTTGGGCTGAGGCTGCGGAGAAGGCGGCTCAGGCATGGCAGAGTCGATGGGAGTTATGGGCGTGAAGCGCAACGCGGGCTCTTCGCCATCGACGTCGGATGCCATTGTTTGATTTCCTTGATACACCGATGGAATCGGGGGAGAAGAAGGTGTTGGGGTACGAGTGGGTGTGGGCGCGGTGTCTTCGATGAGCTGCGGTGGAGTGAGAGTGGACTCGACCGTTGGGGTCAGACCATAGTCAACAGCCTGTGGCTGTGCGTCTTTGGACTCTTCAAAGGCTTCTGGGCTCCTCGATTTTGGCCTTGCAACCGGCAGCTCTGGTGGGGCGTTGCCTTGTTTGCTCGCCGCCTCGGGTTGGTCAGCCATGTTGTCTGCTGGGACTCGCTCAGACAGTCGTCCGGACAAAGTCTTGTTGGCCTGGTCCAGTGGCTCCACAACGCCCGCCACCTTTTCTGGCACTGGTGTCTCTGGAAAATGTGATATTCCAACAGCCTGGTCATCGTTAGACGCTTCCACACCGGGCTCAGAAACCACCTTCGCCACTTTGGCCGGAGAAATCTGAAGCGTCTCCTCGACAGGCCCATCTATCACCATCGCATCAGATGCAGGCTCTGCCAACGGTAAGCCGTCCGCCATGTCATCTACAGCCATGCCATCCGCAGATTTTTCCGTGGGGAGCAGGGCATCTGCGGGCTGCTCAACAGCCACAGATTGCTGGCCCGCCTCGCCTTCTTCCACTGACTGCTCTGTGGGCTCTTGCACGGTCATCGGCTCCGTGGCGGGCTCGTCGGCGTGGACAGGGCTTTCAATCACCGGTGCGTCCATATCCATAGACTGCATGCCCGTCGCGTCCTCAACAACAGCCTGTTCTGTCAACTCCTCGGATGGTCCCTTCGCATCTGGGTCGGACGTCTCCTTCTCTGAACGCTGAGGCTGGGCGGCGGCAGGCTCTGCCGATTCCTGGCCTGCGCCTACGGGAAGAGGAGACACAGGGTGCTCACATGCCTCATCAGCAGACTCTTGGAGGGGTTCCCTGGGCAGCTCCGCATCTGAATCTGGATCTCGATGCTCCGTCGAGGGTTTGTTTGATTTCTCAGCAGGCTCTTCAACCACAGGTGAGCTCTCCGTCCCCATTTCCAACGCTGCCGACGGCTCTTTTGCTGATGCAGTTGCGGGCTTGAACACCTCTTCTGATATTGGCTCTTGAGACAATGGGGCAGTGGCCTCGATAGGTGCCGTCTTTGTTGCAGAATCAACCAAAGAGTCTCCAGGAGAGACTGATGCGGGCAACTCGGCGAGCTCCTCTAACAGACCAGGGCCGTCAAGGTTCTCGCCCACATTCTCGGTCGCAGACTCGCTACCATCAGTCTTGACAGGCTCTTCAGGCTTATTGGGCGACCCATTAACACCATTTTTGAATTCCTCGGGCTCTGAGGCATCTCTAGGTGTAGGATCCTGAGCCTCTGTGGCCTCCGCCGCCGTGGTGGACTCGGCTGGCGGCTCTGGAGAATCTGGTTGTGGCGCCGGTGCCGGCGAATGCACATCTTCTGGAGTCTCATCTGGTTGGTCGACGATGGTAGGTTCAACAGGTTGAGGAGTTTGTACACCCGCCGACACGGGTTCCGGGGACAGGACATGCTCGACCTGCGAGATCGACTCTGGTTCTTCGACATCATCCCCGGGCAGCTCCTCTGGAGGCGCTGTGGAGAGCTGGTCTGTCTCTTCCTCAGCCTTCTCAGACTCGGGTGATGGGTCAGAGGCGGGAAGCAAAGATTTCAAAAACTCGGAGCTGGCGTAAAGGCGGACCATACGACTCTTGCCGGGCCTGTCGTCAACTATGCCGGCTTGTGAAGTGCCACGGCCAGGGGCCTCAGCCCGACGGCCGGAGCCACGGGCCGCCCCCCGCCCTCGTCGGCGTCCCCCGCGAGCCCCGCCTCGGCCCCTGACAGATTTCACCGGACTGGGCGAGTCTAGTGGCTCCGGAGAATTGTCGGAAGACGACGGAGACGACACAGCTGCGCTTTCCTCAGACGAAGATTCGAGCTCTTCCTCGTCATCATCCTCTTCACCACCCTGGTCGCTGTCATAAGGCTCAGGGGAATTCACAGCAACCTCGATTTCGTCCATGACCTCGGTCTTGGCATGCTCAGGAGAGGCCCCAGCCGGCCCAGGGGCAGAGCCGGTGGCAGTCCCACGGCGTCTGATACTGGTAGGGAGAGGCGTGTCCTTTACCTTGTTGGTCAGACGGGGCCTTTTGGCGGCAGTGGGGGTGACCGGGTCCGTCTCCCCAAAGGAGCCGCCGCGAGCAAGGGAGGTCATCTTGCGCTTCCGGCCACGTGAGGAGAATGAGATGGCAGGGTTGGTGACATCTGTCTTGGCGGCTGCAGCCGCTTCGGCGATGGCCTCCTGCATGTCTGGCTGGCTGTAGTCGACGCGGGTGCGCCTACGAAGTGAGTGACCGCCCTTGGAGTGTGAGCCTTTCTGGTCATCGGTGGGCGGCGCTGCGGGCACGTCCATGGTGCTACGACGCCTGCCACCACGCGCGCCGGCACCGCCCCGTGTCGAGGCGGCGGTAGGCTGAGACGGAGTCGAGAAGGTCAGAGAGTGGGCCAGACCTGAGGCCTTGGGAGGCTTCTCTGAGCGCGCCATGCGGGCCGGGGGCGAATTGCCGGGATGCATAGGGGTGGTGGTTACCGCCTTGGACCGACCGCCCCTTTGAGAGTTGGCAGCAGGCGTGCGTCCAGCGCTAGGAGAGGCTGGGGTGGCAGCAGTTATGTTGACGGTCCCGCTTGTTGCCGTGGGCGTGGTGCAGTTGCTCAGGGCATCGGCAACACCGTCACCTGCACCAGCACCATCGGCAGCGGCGCCAGCGAGCAGGGTGGAGTTGCTGGCATTGTTGGCGAGGGTGTTGTTTGTGCTGGCGTCAGCAGCGTCACCCTGACTGGAAAGGGCAGCGGGTGACGAAGAGGATGCGGCGGCTGCTGTTGCTGCTACTGCACCGCCTCGCCTGCGGGATCCGCCACGCCCTCCACGGCCACGGCCTCGGCCACGCTCCATGGCTCACGCTGCTGGTGTCGCTGCTGGCGCGGGCTCGTCGCGCACATTGATGACGCGGCTGCGAGCCCCGTAAAATACAGCAGGCGATACAGGGGAGCCGGGAAAACACAAAGGATTAAAAAAACAGGGGCCCAGCGAGTGCGGCTTGATGGCGTTGGGTCGCACAAGTCGGCTGTGCTGGCTGGATATTCCGCGTGAGAGGACTGACTTTGACGGGACGGGAGGGTTTGCTGGCCCGCTGGGGTCTGTCTCTGGCTTAGCGTGTCAGGAGACGGAAAAATGCGTGCTGGGCTCTACACGCCCAAAGCGGGAAGTTCTGGGGCTGCCCTGCCAGCGAGCGCGCCCACTGGAGCTGGAGCCAGGGCCACTCAGTGGCGCTCCACCGCGGCTGGGACTGGACTTGGACTTACATTGACGACGGGCGATCTGACCAAGATGCAATCTGCCTGGCTGCGCAGTGCACTTCTTTGATAGACAGACACTTGATAGACAGAGACGGATGTGTCTGCAGAGAAAAGGCAACAGCCCGCACATCAGTTTCATTCACAAGCGGCGTGGCAGGAAAGCCCGGCGGATCGCAGGCAGAAAGAACATGCACGGGTCAGAAATATTTTGACACGCACTCTCACGGCATCAATCATCATCATCACCCATCTCAGCTGGCCGCGGTGGACCAATCTCTGGCCTTGCCTTTGCTGGACGCTGCAATTTTTTCCGCCCCTGCTCTGTGGCCGCTCACTCAATAGGCCATCATTGAATAAGCCACATCCCTGACGCCCGACTGGCAAGAACAAAGGGCAGGTGGAGCCACGGGTGGATCCCTAGCACATTGAAGCCACATGCGAGGTGTCGCTTTGGGTAGGTGAGCCTCGCGCCCAATCAGCGCGCCCAGGCTGTCTAAGCGGGCGGGCGGCTGAGCCGTGAGGCCCCACCATAGAATTCCGTGACGCAGTTGCTTCATGTTTGGCTGGCGAGGTGACATGCAGACATGAACCGCCGACTGACTTTATTTCCACGCCGGAGCCAACACCACCACCACCCGGCCATATATCTGCTTCAACACATCACACAAGCCAGTATCCAATTCTAGTAGCTCGTTCTACTCGGTGAAGGCGTCGTCGCTGGCTGCGCGCCCCTTGCTTGCATTTCTTTCTTGCCCTCCTAGCTCCTCTCCCACCCCGCCGCCCCAGCCATGCCTCCCAAGCCCGCCGCAAAGCCCAAGGCCCGCGCCACCGACGATGAGCTCGACAACCTGTTCAAGGATATCGACGACGAAGCTCCCGTGAAGAAGCCCGCCGCCAAGTCCAAGGCTGCCCCCAAGGCCAAGCCCGTCGACGACGACGCCGACATCCTTGCCGAGCTCGAGGACCAGCTGGGCGAGGCTCCCGCAACCTCCCGTCCCCAGACCCCCCGCGTCAAGGAGACGCTCGCGAAGCGGCCTGCGTCCGATAAGGCGGGCTCCGACGATAAGACGTCGTCAGCCGCCGCCCGTAAGTCGGCCGACAGCTCCCGCGACTACCACTCCGCCTTCACCCCGAGCGCCTCCAGCTCCGATGTGCACGATGTCGATAAGAGGGACGCGGCACCCGCAGCCGCCGCTCCCGCAGCTGGTGGCAGCTGGTGGGGAGGCATCCTGGCCAGCGCGACTGCCACCGCCTCGGCTGCCATGAAGCAGGCCGAGGAGGCCGCCCGCCAGCTTCAACAGAGCGAGGAGGCCAAGAAGTGGGCAACCCAGGTCCAAAGCAATGTTGGCGCCATCCGGGGATTCGTCGGTGAGTAAAGCAGCCCAACAGACCGGGGCACCACAGCTTGCCAAAAAAGCAAAACGGCCTATGCTAACCGACGCCGACTCCAGGCGAGGAAATCCGACACCGCGCCCTGCCCACCTTCAGCGACATCCTTCACACGCTCGCGCCGCCCATCGCCTCACACGAGCGCCTCTCGATCCACATCACGCACGACCTCGTCGGCTACCCCTCGCTCGACCCGCTCGTCTACGCCGTCTTCTCGCGCGTCATGGCCCAGGTCGAGGGCGGCGACCTGGTCGTCATCCAGCGCGGCCAGGAAAACGTGGCCGCCCGTCCGCGCTCCGGCTCCCAGCTCTTTGCGTCCAGCGACCCCAACACCTACGGCTGGCGCGACGGCCCCTGGTGGCGCGCCGTCGACTCGCCCCGCGACCTGGGCGCCGTCCGCGGCCTGCCCGAGGGCACCAAGCTGTGCCGCGCCTCGGCCGAGGCCTACGCCTCCGAGTACTACGCCGCCCACGGCGGGCTCGAGCTCGCCCGCCAGCGCGCCATCGAGCCAGTGTCCGAGGACAACCCGGTCCGCAGCTCGGACCTGTTCCTCGCCCTGCAGGCCATCACCATCAAGAGCGACGACGACGAGCTCTTCACCGCCTCTGCCGCCGCCGCTGCCGAAGCCAAGGAGAAGGACGAAGACGACGACGACGATGACGATGAGGACGAGGAGCCAAGCGATAAGGAGCAGGTCGTCTTTGCTGTCTACGTGCTCGACCCCGTGCACGACATCTCGTTCCACGCCGTCAGCCAGGCCGTCCCCGCCGAGTGGGTGCGCTGGATGGACGCGGCGCCCCCGCTGACGCCGGCGAGCAGCGGCGGCGACGACCCCGAAGCGGGCGGCCACGGCGCCGGATTCCTGGAGCGTGTGCCCGAGGAGATCCGCGACGTGGTCGAGAGCGGCGGCGTCGACCCGCGCGAGTGGGTGGCCGAGTGGCTCGAGGAGCTGCTCAACCTCTCGGTCGGCGTCGTCGCCCAGCGCTACGTCGCCCGCCGCATGGGCGTCGGCCTCGGCGGGCTCGGCAAGGGCAAGAGGAGGACCGAGACCGTCGTGCAGGAGGGCGGTGGCGAGGCCGCACGCGCCGGGCTGATTTGAAATGGCGGGGGGAGGAAGGGGTGAGAGGAGTAGCTTGCAAGACATTTTTGTCCATTGATGCCTCGGTTCGGGGCCATGGACGCACGGAATTGTCTGGTTGTATTCCTCTTTTTCTGGGTCGCCATGTCGCTGGATCCGAGCACCCCTTAGTGCACCTCGGCTAGCAATAGCACGAACCGAGGACTGGGCAATCACACTTGTTCAGTCCCCTCGGCGCGTCCTTCTATTATCCAGCCCACCATGTTTCTGTCCTGGTTGGCTATTGTCTTTATTCTGCAATGATTCCCGAGTCCTCTGTTTATAACGAACCAATCAGGAGTTTACGCAGTAGTATTTCTGTCCTACCTAGCTTGAAGTCACTTCTTTTCTTCGTCCTTGAATCTCGGTCGAATGGGAATCTCATTGGTGTTTCTACTCGGATCTTGCACTACATACATGCCGTCTCGACCAACATCATATTATTTCATCAACCTAAACGCTCCATATTAACATCCTCATAGTCAACATAAGGCAACAGCCTCATCAGCTGAGCTTATGAGCTTGGGATGATCCATCAAGTTACTGATTACTTTTATCGGCTGTACCTCTAAAACGAATATGAATTCGGCCTATAATCCGCATTTAAGTTTTCTTCACGTGCGCCTGTTGTAGACACGGAAGTCACCGACAAAAGAAAATCAAAATTCAAAAGAAACATGGCTTATCCAATCCGTAGACGCGTCACTCATGGGATACCAGCGCAAGACATTTCGCAAGCCAGCCGAGCGAAGCCAACAGGTCTCCACGGAGGCTCTCCTCGACGTCCTCACAAAGCCCCCCCATGCGGGCCACGAGGGTCGGGAGCCCACCGATGACGCTTGCCGGGACGCCCACGGCCAGGTCAGCCTGCGCTTGGGCGGCCTCGAGGCTGGCGAGCACCCGCCTGCAGATACCGGGCAGCCGGAGCTCGGGCCGGAGCCGCTCGTAGGCCATGGCGTCGAGCTGGCGCCGCAGCCCGCCCTGCGCCGCCAGCACGCTGTCCATGGCCCGCGCGGGCCCGTCCGCCATGGTGCCGCGGTACCCGTCGACAACGAGCCGCTGCTGCGTCATGCGCCGGTCCCACTCGTCGCCGCTCAGCAGGTCCCGCGCCGCCCGGTGGAGGTTGTAGTACCCCTCGAAGGCCTCGTCGGCGTTGTCCACCCTCAGCCCCAGGAGGGCCGCCCTGGCGCGCCAGGACCAGACGGCCTCGGTGTGGGCCAGGTCGTGGGCGAGGTCGGAGAGGTCGTCCACCCGGCGCTCGAGGCTCTCGGCGCGCATGTTGAGCTCGAGCAGGAGCTCCGACATGCCGCGGTTGGTCTGGTGCACGTAGCGCACCCGCGAGGCCTCCTCGCACTGGCAGTCCGCGACCCGCTCGGGGGCGCCCGGCCGGTTGGGGTGGACGCACGCGGGCAAGAGGTCTCCGGTGAAGAATTGGCTCATTGTGCTGCGCTTGGATTGGGTCCGGTGATTAGCTGCTTGAAGGTCAGTAATGGTCGCAAAGTCGAGGTCGTCGATGTGCTGGCGCAAGATTGATAACGAGACTGTAGGAAACACCATCGAGCCTTTATAGATTTCGAGGTGAGGAACAAGAAAAGCCCGAGTTCTGAGTTTCTTTTGTTTGAGATGATGGCTCGAGAGTCTTGTTTTCTTTGGCACCCCTTTGTTGCCAAAAAAAAAATTATCCCTCCAACTTTGTCTTAGCTTAAGATCTCTTTGTCTCCATGGTCTGGATGTCTTTCATATCAACGGCAAATGAAGTAGGCGAGCTCTCTTTGGAAGTGCACGAAGGGACCTACTGGCAGGTCTGGGGCACTTGAGATCTAGATGCCTATCATTCAGAACAGATGTAATTAGCACAGCTCACTACGTGGGTTGGCTCCTTTGTTGATTATGAGATGGATGGGATATTGTGTTGCTTCGATTACGTATTGGACTCGCAAATTCCCGAGACTTCGAGGTTCGATTTGGTACGTTGTAACTCAGAGAGGGCAATGGTAATGCCTGAAATCATCAGCCAAGTCAACCGGCTTCTTCTTAAAGAGCCGCGCGGGGACAGGAGTGAAGCGTGTGTCATCATAATAACTCAGGACATCGAGCTGGTGTCAGGATT
Organism: Falciphora oryzae; assembly: GCA_000733355.1. Taxonomy (NCBI): domain Eukaryota; kingdom Fungi; phylum Ascomycota; class Sordariomycetes; order Magnaporthales; family Magnaporthaceae; genus Falciphora; species Falciphora oryzae. The sequence goes on from JNVV01000004.1 coordinate 310,798, forward strand.
CTCATCAGTTTTGTTATCATTGCTTGAGTAGATACTGTGAAAAAGTGAAGCGAATGAGATTGGATGATGCCTGAGTAAAAACAAACTCCGGAGCTAAATCCCAATGAACAAGCCAATGAGATGGCTAAATGCATAAACCACACAAACACGTTCGCGCGGAAGCATTGCTAGCATCAAACTGCTGACCCTTTCTCGCTGTAACTTGACTAGCATCGCAAAATCTTGTAGTTGGTGTTGTTGCGTGAAGAGGGCCTCCACTGAGAGCCTGTCCATCTTGCTATTTATGACATGACGGTCGGCCCGAGTATGTGATTACATGACGAAGGGGACGTTCTCGGTATCCAGCGGGTGGGAGCAGGACAGCTGGGGCTTCTGAGAGTACTCGTCCCGCAGGATGTCCCGGATGTTGTTCAGGAGCTCGAGGTATGTCACGTTCCTGTTGGCCCGGAGGGCAGCCACAAAGGCGTGGGACATGGCACCAGTGGCCTGGGACGCGATGGTCGCGTCGGCACTTGTTGGGTAGGTGTAATGTTAGCACCGGCTCTTGCGAATGGGCTGCTTGTGTGGGCGATCAACTTACGAGGTCTGGTCGTCCTTGCTGCCGGACCAGCTGATGACGTCGGCCGGCGATGTCTTGGTACGCATGGTCGTCTCGCGGGCCTTCCTGTCACTAAAGGCGCTCTTAGCGAACCCCATGATGCTGCTGGCCACGCCGCCCATGTCACCGCGGGCGTACGAGGTGACGGCGCCCAGAAGACCGACACCGGCCTCCTTGGCCAGGTTGGGCTCCTTGAGGACACCCTGGGTCGAGTAGACGTAAGGGAGATCCAGGGCAGTGCCCGAGTGGCACGAGTCGAAGATGGCCGTCAGGCGACAGCCGGGGGGCAGAGGCTTGACCATGATGTCATGCATGTCGTCGTCGACGATGTGGCCGGCCTGCTCGTAGTCCAGGGGAATGATGGTCTCGTCGAAGCCGTCGTCCTCGTCTCCGTCGAGGTCCTCGGTCTGCGAACCGTGGCCAGAGTAGTGGAAAAATAGCGAGTCGTTTGGCTGGGCGCCAGCGACAAGCCAGTGCATGGCGCGTAGCATGTTCTCCCTAGTGGGCATTGACTGGGGATTCGTCGAGTCGTCGGTGAGTTGGACCATCTGCGGTGGTTGTCTTTAGCAAGTTATCCATGCGCTGGTAACGGTCGCTTCTGCGGATCACGGGACCAGCAGCGACAGCCGGGGAGGCGATGCGACCTACATCCTCTTGGCGGTAGCCGTAAAACTCCATCAGGAAGTTGGACAGGTTGCGGACGTCGTTGATGCAGCCGCGCAGCTCACCCTTCTGGCCAAAGTAGTTGATGCCGATCAGCAGGGCCTTGCGCTTGCCGGTACACTGCGAATACTGGAAGGCGTAGTCGGCGGGCGCGCCATGGCCGAACTGCTGCATGCCCTGGGGCGGCAACTGACCATGGTATCCTTCAGGGCCCTGAAGAGAAGTGGCAGATGGCGTGTCAGCTGACCAATGCGCCGTACTTTGGGCTGTGAGTGCCGTGTTGAGACATGATACGGCTGGTTGGGAGCCTTACCGAGCGCGTTCCAGGCTGAGGAGGAGGGTAGTGTCCTTGTGGAGGGTACTGCCCCGGTGGCGGGTAGTGTCCCTGGGGCGGGTACTGGCCCTGCGGAGGAGGATATCCGCCCTGCGGAGGATACTGGTAGCCGCCATAGGGCGGCTGCTGGGGAGGGTAGCCATAGCCCGGGGGCGGGGGAGGGGGCCTGGGTGGGATCAGTCAGCATTCGGCGCTCAATACTCGTAGCACAGGGCCGAGACTTACGGCTGGTAGCCTCCCTGGGGTGGATATCCTTGGTATCCCGGGTAGCCTTGGCCGTAGCCTTGACCTTGGTAGCCTTGCCCCGGGTATCCGCTCATTGTCTCGGTTTCCGGGGATGGAGGGGATGGGTTTGGGTTGGGTGGGTGGCGCGCGCGGGATTGAGGAGGCACGAGCTTGGGTCAATTGATTCGCTGCCGATCGTGGTGGGGGTGGGAACAGGGCGATCCAGAGCGCCGCAGGGTCCAGCCGATAGCCGCGAAGAAAAAAAGCCGTCCAGGCGCCGCGATTCGCCGCGCCGGATCGTCAGCGAGGACTGGTGTTTATGAGGAGGGTTTCCGGCACAGCTTCTTGTTGACGTGTCGTTGAGTCAGGTGGAAGTCGGGCTGCCCACGCGACGCCCAGGTCGGTTGAGCGGCGTTTAGGCGCTGGCCTTTTGGCTTGGCTGGAAGTGGCACCTCTGGCGGCGGCGTGCTGGCTTGGCGCTGCTTCCATGTGGCTGAGCTGAGATGGTTTGGCGTCGCACGGACCGCGCGGCTTGTGCCGCTTGATCCGGACCCCACCTTCTGTGAAGCTGGCATTCCTAGCGCGCAGCTGGCGTCGCTCAGCTGTCATTCCTCAATATCGTTTGGGGCAAGTCTTTCGATCAGCTCGGCGCCCGGTCTGTGCGAATTGAGTGATAGCCCAATCGAAAAGCCTTGCTAATCACAAACTGATCCATTTGAATGCAGATGTGGACATTACATTTATGCATAATAGGCGCTACCAGATTCTGCGTGGGAGCCTGGGTGGCACGGTGCTCGTGTGCAGATGAAAGTTTGCAGTCCTGACCACGCTAATTGGACCCCATTGTCCTATCCTGTGTCCTCCCCATCCTTTTCGTGAATATTGAGAATATCTAGCCAGACCCCTCCATCCAGCTACGCAACCCTGTTGAGAAAATATTTGGTATGAGGTTGGCACGTTTCGAGTTGATAGGCGGCATCAGATGGCCGTGCATCCCATCGCACGCTTGAGCTGCAGCTGCTTGTTGGGGGGATCTATCTCGGCCTTGACGCGCCGTCCTAATGCCTCCATGATGCAATCGATAGTAACAACTATGTGAACGGTTCGAATCAGCAATCAAATCTATTGGAAAATGAACTTTGCAAAATAAGGAACGAGCTTTTTACCATCCATTTTGTCGGGGCCCTACGCCGTGTAAAGAAAGTCGAAATGAGTCGGATTTTGTCCTTAGCGAACAAACCTGTCGCTAAATCCGCCGACTAGGAAGGCTACGATCGAGGGCGACCCGCGACTAGCCCCGTGAAGAGCGAGGGTGCTAGAGATACTCCCAAGCTTGTCGGCATCACTCGCCTTTCGCTGGGCGGGAAGCTCAACGGGGCACACGACGACACCGAACGCCTCTACCCACCGGCATTCCTCAACCCGATCTGTCCCTCTCGCATCGAGCAGACTAGGCCCGACACCCCGATGGCGGCAGATATCGTCGCCCGGATCATCCGGAACCTGAAGTCCTGCTTCGATATAACGGGCAGCCCACTTCTCGACCCGCCGGATCTCATCATCAACACGGAACCGCCGAAGAACGCCAAGTGGCTCGATGCTCGAGACTATTTTGAGTTTTCTCTCCCCATTAGAGCGGACATTTTTCACCAAGAAGAGTTGGAGGAAGAAAGATGCAATGCTTGCCAGCGGCGGAATGATGTCGAAGCGAAAGCAGGCCGCGATTATACCGACGACGCCAGCTCGTCGTCCACCGCGATAGCCCACACCTGCCGCCCCCGCCGCTGCCTCGGCGCCCCCGAAGCGCACCGTTGATGCCAATGACGGCCTTGGTGCGTAGTTTCCTGCGGTCGATGGTCTCGTTGCGGTCCTCGGGCAGACCTAGGGCATGTAGGATCGGGTCGATGACATCCATGGAGACGATGTCCATGATCTGCTGAGAGAATCCCGGGATCAGCTCGCCTGTATAGATGTTCTAGAGCTTATACGGCTGGTCGGTAGCCAGGAGGCTATTGAGCGCACGGTGGAGTTAATTTTTTGCGGTGTGCGTCATTCTGTTGCTGATCAAGGCGATGGCATCTTGCTGGACGTGAGAGGGTCTCGTCGGACCGAACCTCATAATGACCCCGCCAAAAGCCGCGCCACAGAAACCAGGATGGCGATACTGACGGGGCACAACGGGCACGCTCGGCAGCTAGGTCTGCCTGCTGGTTGGGATTGTATAGATACGGGTCCATTCCGAAATACTTGCGTGGAACGCGCCTTGCTTCTGGATTTCCATGTGTCGCAGCTGTCTTGGATCTTCTGCCTGCGCACCTGGGTGCATTGCACCTTGATGTCGATGGGCTGATCGGCGAAGAAGTAGACAAGGAGCTTCTCGGACTCAAGCTTGTTGAGGTGGAAGAGGTAGTAGATCCGCGTCATGAGCTCGAGTGTCTTCGGCTCTAGGCGAGCGCTTGTTGTGGAGGCTGCCCTCCTTGAGGTAGGCCATGCCTTGTTGCAACTGATAGATCTTGTCGAGGAGGAGTGCAGCGCTGTAAACCGGAGACGCGCATGCCATCGCTTGATCCATCTTGGCGAGTCGATGGAGACGGAATTGGACTGATGTACAGTATGGGTGTAAATGGAGAACGCAAGCCTTGATGGTGGGATATGGGGGTCATGGAGGTGAGAAGAAGCAAAAAAGGGTTGGTTGGTGGAAGCAGAATTTTGACCTTGGACGCTGGCAGCGCGCGAGAAATGTAGAAATGCCTGCCTCATGGAAGGTGGAGGCACACCCATCACCAAAAGCTCCTGCCACCTACCGAGAACACCACTGGGCAGGTGACAAGAGGCTGGGGCTCTCCCAGGTCCTCCAGCTCCGGATGCGGTTCTTCCCATAGAATCCCTGGATGGCAGGAGCGAGCTGGTCAAAGTCGTGGCCGACGTTTGAGCAATGTCAGACCAGAAGCCGCTTACCCACGTTGCCTCGTGCCCGATGTCGATTTAGCCCTTGGCAATCTTGCCAGCGGGCAAATCGTAAACAGAGAAGAGCTAGTGCATGAGGAAGGCTGGCATAGCTAGTAGGACTCTAATCACTGTCATCCGAGGCGCCAGAACTTGGTATCGTGTTGAGCTCGACGAGCAGGTTCTAGTAAAACAGTCCTGATGGGCAGACCATGATCTTTTTGCCTCGCTGTGCAAATTCCCGTGCGCATATGCTCCAAGGCAAGAACATTATCAGCAGCTAATACACATAATAGTTCGTCTCGTTCGGGTTCTCCTCCTTCATCTTCTTGTTGTGCCTCTTGAGCGACAGCTTGAGCAGCCAAGCCAGCGCCATGCAGCCAGCCGAGAAGGCGATGCTGGCGAACCAGGGCGGCAGGTAGCGCGGGGCGAAGCGCTTGTCCCAGATATAGGGCATGTAGATGGACGACATGTTGCCGAGCGAGTTGGCGATGGCGAGCGAGACCGACTTCTTCTCATTTGTCTGCCCCAGCGTCGACGAGACCCAGCCGAGAATGATGTTGTTGATGCCAAAGGTGAAGCCGACGAACAAAAAGACGGCGAACAGGCGCGCGGTGTTGTTGTCGGTCGCGGCGGGTATGATGAAGCCGACGATGACAATGGACTTGCACACGGTGATGTGCCACGTCCGCTCGTTGAAGTGGCCGGAGCTGTGCGCCATGACGACGCCCATGATGGCGGCGAAGCAGTAGGGAGGGAAGGTCAGGACCAGGCTGAGGATTTTCCCGTGGCCCAGGGTCTCGATGACGGTCGGGAGGAAGTTCTGAAAGCTGATGGACGAGAGATGGAAGTTGTACATGAGCACCAGGACCCAGGTGCGCCAGTCGACGACGGCCTGCTTGAGTCCGATCCAGACGCTGGTGTCCTCGCTGATGTCGGTCGTATCCATGCAAATGCGGCTGTGAGCCAGCTGCCTTTCGTCATGCTTAAGCCATTTTGTTTTTAGCGGATGGTCGGGTAGCATGTAAAAAGCCGCGAAAGCGGTGACGATGGAAAGGGCGCCCTGGATAATAAACAGCCACTTCCAGCCGGCGAGGCCCCTGGCGCCGTCAAGCCCGGAAAACACACCAGCGGCGATGAGGGGAGAAAAGGCGCTGGCCAGCATGTTGGCGGTAAAAAACCACGACATTCGGGTGGCAACCTCCTTTCGGGTGTAGAACATGCTGATCAGGAACAGGGCGCCCGGGTAGAAGGGGGCCTCGGTGACGCCGAGCAGGAACCGGAAGATAACCATTGTGGTGTAGTCGTGGGCGAGGTATGTCAGAAGGCTGATGATGGACCAGGCCAGACAGAAGCCAGCCATGTACAGCGACGGCCTGACGCGGGTGAGGATCATGTTGGAGGGGATTTGTCCCGCGATATAGCTGTTGGGTGTTTTTTTCCTGGTCAGCATCGCGATCAGTGAAGTATGTCTAGTTGAGAATTGGACCATAACGTGAGGCAAGGGGCTGCAATTACCCGACAAAGAGAATGGAGACGCAGGTGTTGTATTGCGTTCCGACAAGACCGAGCTCAGCCTCGAGATTGTTGAGCCTGGCGTTGACCAGCGCATTCCTGTCGAGGTAGTTGAATAGATACATGAGCCACAGAATGGGCTTGTATAGAGGCAGATTTTGAGCGTCAGCATACGCAGGACGTGATAGGTAGGCAAGCAGACGGGTAAACGGGTGCATACCAAGATGTGCCAATCGAGCTTTCGCACTAGCGCAATCTCCCTCGGGTCCGTCTTTGCGTGGGCGCCGAACTCGTCCACCTTGTCAACCACAGGTCCCTTTTGGAAGACGCCCTCCTCCGGGACCGTGTCCTGCCGGGCGAGGCCCTCATCGTGGCGGACCGAGGCAATGTTATCCCCTTGTCCGAGGTAGTCGCCGGACTTGTTGTCGGCGGAGGCCATCTTGTACACGGTAGGCGAGTTTGAGGAGAAGGAGCCTGGGTGATGGGAAGAATGATGACACGGAGAGTAACACAAATACGGGAGGAAGAGGGTAAGCTGGGGCTCCCTACCTTATCTACCCCTCGGGGCCTCCAAAAACGTGGGGGACGGGACGAGCAGAGAGCTCCAACTCAGGGTACTGGCGGAATGCCTGCAACATGCCCTTTGTGGCAAGTGAGCGACCATCCACATGGCTGGGGTTGCAGCGGCTCGCAGGCAGGGCCATGCTTTATTACGTAGGTCTCGGTACGAAGCCCGTAGTTGCCGAGATGATCAGCCTCCATGGCACCAAGACTCCCTAAGACCACAAGCGTTCTAGTCGACTAGTGCGTGGGGGAACGACTGGTCCCGAGCATGGCAATTCATGGTCAGGGGAAGAGCCAAGGAGGACGACTTTGGAGTGTAGGGCCTCCATCACAGATCCACCGACAAGCTGAAGATGGGGAAGTGGGACGAAAGTCGTGGTTTTGGTTGGGGTTTGTGGGGGTTTGGTCGCGCTGAGTGCGGGGAAACAGGGGAGCTACACGAAATCCGGGGAGGAATCCACGGGGTCACCTCCCTCATGTCCGAGGAGGAGGATGAAGCTGTTAGCCGCTTGGGTAGGAGCCGGTCGCGCTGACTCGTCGTATACAGATCGATGCAGCGGAGAAATATTCCCAGAGATGGGGCAGGAAATGGATCCGGGGTCTTCGGCTTCCAATGATAGACGGATTCGCCAAAGGTCTGGTCTCGTGGCATACGGCCGTGTCTGGGGACGATGGGTTGCCATTTTATCCGGTTGCCCGCTTGAGTCATGGAAATCGTGCCTCATCGTGTGTGTGCAGCTCCGCACCAAATCTGGTCCTGTGTCGCCTTGTGTTGGAGGCTGGGAGAAAGTACAGAGTAAGCGGTGAGCGAGGGGAGCCGCACCACGGCAAGATCCCCTCCTTAAGAAGAGTGGAAGGGGCCCATTCCTTCCGTCGGATTCTGGAAAATACCAGTCAGCCGGCCGAGGAGTCCGTCAGATGCCATCATGGCCAAGTCGAACCAAGGAAGCCAAGTCGGTCGCCGCTCGGTAGTCGCGGATTGTGCGGCCGTTGGCTGCGGCAACTAAAGGCTTGCTTTCGTGAGGTGGCGAGAAAGAGACGATGTTATGGCTTGCTGGCTTGGCCCCGTCGAATGCAGAGTCCGAGGACCGGATGCGCGCAGTGCTTGGGGAGATGTTGTTGCATGGAGGGGTCGGATTATGTCAATTGGAGTTGGGTGACGCGGAGAACGCGCTGGACTGCTGACTCCATGCACGTTGACGTCTGGTGCGGGCGCGGCCATCAATTCTATCCCCGCACGGTGTTGGCAGGAGGCGTGGTGAGCTTCTTCCAGACCGAGAAGGCGCAACCCAATCGGCCCCTCGAAGGTAAACTTGATCAAGGGCACGGAGATGCAATAGTGTGGCCAACCTGCGAGGTGAGGAACTGCAAAGTAGTGAGAATAAAATCACCTCATATACAACTAAGGTCACACAACGACCGAGGGCCCCTTCATCTGCTACTCCATGACAGTGGTCACGCCAAGCCCACCCCCAACAGCCTTGACCCTCGCCCCGATCTCCAGCGGGTCCCCTTCCCAGACGACAAAGTGATCTCCGCCACCCTCCCTCCCTAAAGAACCCTCCTCGATCCCAAGCATCTTGTACACATTCCCCGAAACAAGCGCCAGCGCCTCGCGCCGCCCGATGCGCCCACCACTGTTCCGCCTCGCAATCCCAGCCTGCAGGCCGAGCATGCGGACGCGCCAGTCCTCCTCGAGCCCGACAGCCACAGTGACGCCCGCGCCCACCAGCGCGTCGACCGCCGTGCCGTTGGTCAGCGGCGCCCCCGTCAGGCACCGCCGCTGCTCCCACTCGGCGCAGAACGACTCGAACGGCGCCAGCACCACGCCCACGCCCGCGCCCGCCAGCTCCGCCGCCAGCATGTGCGACTCGGCGCCGCCGATGATGGCGACCCTGAGCTTCTTGCTGCTACTGGTAGAGGCGATGAGGGCCTTCTCGACCTCGGCCTTGACGCGCAGGATTGCCGCGATGGAGTCGGCGCTCTGCGCTGTCAGCACGAGCGGCATCTCGCCCCTGACGACCTTGGCGAGGAACGTCTTCTCCGTAAACGCATCTGCTGCAGAAGCAGTAGCCGTGCTGTTAAGCGCATCCACCGCGCCCAGTAGCGCGGCACGCAGGTTGCCAGCCGCTTCAGAGGCAGACGAGGCCTTCCCGCGCCGGGCCGACCAGGACAGGGTGTAGTGGGCGGCAACGTCCTCGCCAGAAACGGCGCCAGGCACCAACGCGTGCGCGGCGCCCGTCAGGAACGCGGCGCTGGTGCCGTGGTGCGTCATGGCGCCCGCGAGCCTCGGGGCCGAGACGGCGCGCGTAACGCCGTAGGCGTGCGCCGTGCGCAGCTTCTTGTCGTCGAGAGCGAGGCCGTCGACGGCGCGCGTGAAGGGCTGCTTGTTGTCGCCGTTGTCGGTCGTGTCCTCGGCGTCGATGGCGTTGAGGCCGAGGCCCGACCCGAACGCCGTGAACCCGTCCGTGACGTGTCCGTTGCGGAGTTTGACTGTCTTGAACGCGGCTGCCTGGGCTAACTCCGCGGTGCAAGGGCCGACGCAGGTCACGCGACCGTCGGAGACGACCATGTTCACAGGATCGGCGAGGGTCTCGTCTGACGAGAGATCATCGCCGTGGCTGCCCGAAAGGATGACGCTTGTGATGCCGGTAAAGACGACGTTCTTGGCCTTAACCTCTGCCCCAGGGGTCTCAGCCAGCGACAGGTCTGGCGAGATGGGGCCCTTGAGAGGCTTCTCGAGCCCGACGGGATCCTCAAACTGCGCGGCACCGTCGATCCAAACCTGCGAGGGCGCAGCCCCGACGCTGAGCGGATCGCTGTCCCAAACAACGACATCGGCGTCGAACCCAGCCTTCACCTTGCCGATGCGCTCGCCTAGGCCGAGGTACCAGGCCGGCGTCGACGTGACCGATGAAAGGGCCGCGTGGTAGGGCAGTCCATAGCCGTAAGCCCTGGCAGCCTCAAACAGCACGTGCTGGGCGTTGAGAACTGGGTTGTCGCTAACGTAGACGACGTCTAAATCATCATTGTACAGCGACTTGCCGGCGAACTCGGACCCGATGTAAGCCTCATCCTTGTACCACATGTTATCGGCGAAGAGGGCCGACGCAGGGTAGACGCCGCCGTAGACGCGCTTGAGGATCTCGGGAACCAGGAACGTCTGGTGCGCGTGGTGGAAGGCCCGCACGGGGAACTTGAACTCGTTGGTGTGGTCGATGAAAGCCTCGAGGTCCGGCACCGTGTAGCAGTGCGTGTTGACGTGGACCTGCCCGCGCAGCACCGCGCCCAGAGCTTCCCAGCGCAGCTCCTGCGGCAGGTAGGCACGCATGTGCTCGACGCCGACCGCGTCGGCCTCAGCGCACCAGTCGTCCTGGCGGCGGTTCAGCTCAGCGGCCTGCTCAAAGGCGTGCCGGAACTCCCACGACTCGCCCAGGCGGCTCGTGGGGCCGTGCTCGCCGGGCCGGCCGTAGACGCGCTTGGCGTTCTCGCCGCACGCCATCTTCATGTAGCGCCAGTTCCCGTCTGGGTCTGCGAGCATGTCGGCCGCGCTCAGCTCGGGCCTGCCGTCGCGGCGGCCCGCGGCATGCTTGATGACGTAGGCCTCGCCGCCGATGTTGTTGGCCGAGCCGGGCAGCACGAGGCTCGTAGTGACGCCGCCCGACTTGATGACCTGGATCTGCGGGTCGTAGGGCTTAATGCCGTCGATGGAGCGCACGTAGGGCGTGATGTCCTCGGCCATCTCGTTGGTATCGTTGTTGCCGTCTCCTTCCGGCAGCTGGTTGACCCCCGCGTGGCTGTGCATGTCGACGATTCCCGCCGTGAGCTGCCTCCCGCGCGCGTCGTAAACAATGGCGTCGTCGGGCAGCGACGAGACGGGGATGCCGCCGCCCGCGCGGACCTCCTGTATTAAGCCAAACTGCAGGAAGATGTCGGCACCTGGGAGCCACTCGTAGCCCACTCCCCGTCGCGTGTCCTCGGCCGACGTGCCCTTGGCCGGCTCGCCGACCCAGACGGTGGCGTTGCGGATCAACGTGGGGCGCGCGCTGTCGACGTGGCGCGCGTTGCGCTCCCTGCCCGGGCCAGCCGGGTCTTGTGGTTTGCGGCGGAGCCTGGCGCACGTCTCGGCGTCGGCCCGCAGGCGCTCGATCGACAGCGTCGGCGACGCGCTGCCCCCACGGACCTGCCGCCACTGCGCGTACGCGATGAAGGCCAGGCAGCCGAGCACCAGGAGGCGCACCGCCCGCGAGCGGCGGACGCCGGCGCGGCCGCGGCGGTGTTGTTGCCAAGCCAGCGGAGGCGGCAACGAGGTGGGCTCGCTGAGCAGACTGGCCTTTTCCATCTTGTCCTTTCTCTCTCTCTTTCCCTGTTTTGCTGCCCTCTAGATCGACGAAAGAACATGGAGGGACGGAAAACTCGAGGGGAGAGATAAGCCCAAAAGGTCATTACGCACGGCAATGTCGCAATCGCATCCCCACCGCTTCGCACGTGACGGGCACGGGGATGAACTCAAAGAACATGGTCAAATTAAAGTGACTGGGCTCAAACCATCCCGCGAACCGGCCCTTTCCATTCCCGTCTGGCGACTTATCAATTATCGAAAACACTGGAATTAGTTTGGGCGATCCACCAGGCACAACTGGGAGAACTGCAGATCCAAGAGCTCCGCCTGCTTCGTTTTCGGCTTCGAATCGACGAGGCAGTCACAAAAAGGCACCATGGTCGACAAACGGGCTACTGCATGGCTGCCCGCCCTCGACCCCCCTTATCCAAGGATATCACTCGGCGGGATCTCCTACGACACCTGCCGTTTCCTTCAATTATTCAATAGGGCTACACCGCAAGCTAACATGTGCCAGAGCTCCGCTCGCCGAGCTCTGTTTCCTAAGTGGGCGGGCAGATCCTGGTCAGTGATAAGACGAGGACAGCCTTCGCTGACGCTAACCGAATTAGGCAATTGTATCCCGACACCACCACCCCCAGCTCGTTTTCCCAGAAGTTTGGCTTTCTTTCGAACGGGAGTTCCCTCCCATGACCGGACCGGGCGCACAGAAGCAGAGAGGATCTCGAAAGATTCCATCGAACTCTATCGATTCGTCTTCTATAAACAAACCAGCGGTGGAAAGGCGATGTCTGCGTCGACCGCTTCATTATTCGTATGCTGTCATAAAGGTCGTGACGGGCCGATTAGGGAGACACCTGGGTTGTCACACCCCAGGCCGCAGGGGCTATGGCCTGCGGTGTCGGTGATGCTACCGAGAGTTTCCCCATGCATGGGTAGAAAACTGGGCAGCCAACATCGGGCGGTCAAAAGCGGGAGGTTTGCTCCTCACCACGGGTAGCTCCGCGCCTCGTCCTCCCGTTCGAGGTCCAGCCCCCGCTCAACCTGCCTCTGGTGCTCGCGGTCGAGGTACTCGAGCAGCACGCCCTGATACTTGTCCCGGCCCTTGTACGCGCCCACGTCCGGGCCCCAGCTCCTGACGGCGCTGGCCAGCCTGCCGGGTACGTAGTCCTCGCGCGCGACGTCGGCGACGGGGTGGAAATAGGTCCGGATCGTAAAACAGACGGCGCCCGAGCGGGGCAGGCGCCTTAATGACTGCCGCTCGGACCGGAACCAGCACTCCTTCGCGTCGACGCAGACCTCGGCGGTGCCCCAGCTGGTGTTGGGGTCGTCCTCTTCGCCGATGCTGGGGCTCCAGCCCAGGCCTGGGTCCAGCTGCAGGAAGTAGTTGTTGCGCGCGTACAGCTCCGGCGGGGCCAGGCGCAGGAAGAACTTGGACATGCCGCACTCGAGCTTCTCGCGGAACTGGGGCACGTCGCCCGAGGTGTGGACGCGCGACAGCGGCATGCCGAACTTGTCGCCCAGCCGCCAGAAGCCCGGGAGCAGGATCGAGCCGGCGAGGAGGTAGTACTGGCCATCGGGGCGCTCGATCATGAGCGCGAGGTCGTCCTGCACCAGGCGGCCGCACATTGCCATGGGGTCCTCGCGGAGCGGCCGCTCGGAGATGTTGAAGGACTCTCCGGACCAGAGGTTGTCGACCCCGACGGCTGTGCGGCGGAACAGGGTCGGGTAGCGTGCAGGGAGGTAGTCGGCCAGCTCCCCGAGTAGTTCTATGGCAGCCGGGTAGGCCTCCGGGTCCGTGGCGCAGCACTTGTCACCGCGCTCGGCGATGCGGCGGGTCTTCTCGGCGTGATACTTTGGGTAGTCGCTGTCCAGCTGGATCCAGTCCTCGGGCTTGACGGACCGCAAGCCCATGGTCACGTTGTACTTGGGGCCGTGGCGGAATGCCCGGTAGGGAAGCGGTTTGGTGGTTTGCATGTCCCACGATGGATAGGGAGGCGGCGTGGGGAATCGATAGCTGCTTGGGACCCATTGTCCCGGGATGCGGGACCTCGGGCTGGGGCTACCGCTGGCCGGCTTTTCCACCGGTCTGCTCGGGGGGCGGCGGCTGGTCTTTGAACGGAGCCATGACCAGATGACGGCGACGGATGCCAGGAGGAGGATGGACCCGAGCAACGCCTTGCGCTCCTGGAAAAGGAGCACGGTAGTGTTGATAATCATATAGCCGAGGAAATTGCCCAGAGCCGGAAGTAGAAAAAGGGGGATGAGACAATGGAATGTGCAATGTAATGGGGAGGGCTTCGGATTTCAAGGAGGGAGGAGATGGTGGCGAGAAATAAGGGCGAGCCGGGCCGGGTGACTGTGGTCCAGCGGCATGGCTTCGTTATGTGTATGCGCAGCGGATGTCGACGGTGATAGGCCTGACTGGATATGCGGGCGTTTTTTTTTTCCATCAAGAACATGGAAGCCGAGCAGCAAGCATGGCTGCGTGTAATGTCCAGGTAGGGGAGGGAGAAGGGGGCATCCAGTGGAGATGTAGCACCCGGTGGGTCTCGATATTTATATCGGCAGGGTGGCGCCTATGAGGTCGGGACATGGACCGTCGAGCAGCGGACGATAGCGGCAGTTGGTTGAGCCAGCTGGGGGCCGTCTTCTCTTTTGCAGCACCCTGGCTGGGTTTTCCTGATTTGGCATGAGGTGTCTGTGATCCACCTGCACGGGTTCTCGTGCAGCTGCACAAGGCAAGTTCCCCGCGTCGACAGCGAGTGCCTCCTTCCTTGAACTGATCCAGGAGGGGCGTGTACCGGTGTCCTGTCCTCCACCGCATGGCAGCCACCGTGGGGTTGAAACGCCCGAGACTTCCCCCCAGGCAAGGATTTCTTATCTTGGACGGGTGGTTCCCCGCAGTGGCCCGAGCGCCCTGGGCCAAGGCTGCCAGGGATCACACGCGTGGGAAGGCTTGGGAGTCGACAAAGTCCACTTTCTGCGGTCCACCCGAGATTTGCTTTCTCGAATTCCCTCGCGTCTTTTGTTCTGGCGCCAGGCCGTTACCCGCTACGCATCGGGGCATTTCTTGCATTCGTATTACGTACGAGCGAGCTGCCGCCCCAGGAGGGCAATTCTTCCCGCTTTGCTGAGTACACTCACAGGCCTCGCGAGCCCACGCTGGGCAATGTAACCGGGCCCAGCAGCGAGTCGATCCCAGGAGCTGGGCTGGAGAGCGCTCCAGCTGACTGTGCTGGCAAGCTCCGCCGAGACACCCGCCACGTCCCGTAGTCGCACCAGCACTGAGCCGTCACACCACCGGCCCGCAGCGGCCACACGCGCCGCCCGCCTTCCCGGGGCCGCCTTCCCCGGGGCCGCCTGCCTGCGGTGCACAAGCAGGCTTCGTCGCATCGCATGGCTCGGCCCGCCATGTCGTCGCTCTCGTCAAGCAGCAGTGCTGGCCCCTCCCGCCGCGCCCAGGGCGTGCCGCCCAAGCAGAAGAAGACGAGGTCGAGGAACGGCTGTCCGCAGTGCAAGCTGAAGCGGGTATGTTTTAGAGAGCGCTTTTATTCGATTTCTTGTTCCTTCAGAATGTTGTTTGCTGTTATCCACCCATGTCTCGAGGGACTCCGCCCACTCAGTGTTTCACCTCCATCGCCCATTGTCCTGTTCCTCTTGCTGATGATGTCTGCCCTGCCACGTAACCCCCCAAACAGCTCAAATGTGACGAGACCAGGCCTGCCTGCCTCATGTGCACCAGGGCCGGGCGGAAATGTCCCGGCTACAGCCAGGAGTTTCGCTGGTCCACAAAGCACGAAAAGGCTCTGGACTCGGCGGCGTCACGCGAGCCCTCGAGCTTCGGCACCCTTCTCACGGCTGTGTCCAAGGTCTTGACCACAGACCCAGCACCTGCCGGCCAGCAGCGCGCAGCTCAGGACCATGTCGCCCAGCAGCCGTTGCCTAGTCGCGTGCCGCAGCCGCAGCCGCAGCCGCCACGGTCCCTTCCCATCCAGATCAACGCTGCCGCTGCCGCCCCTCCGCCTGCTGTTTTCCCACAACTGCAGACGCCCCTTTCCTCGTGTGCAGATGTCGACCTCATGTCACCCACGAGCTCTGCTGCTGCCACTCTAGGCCTATCCACGCCAAGCCCCGAGACGTATCCAGCCGAGAACATACAGCTACCACTGCCAACTTTCCAATGCCATTCCTGGGACACGATCCTTCCCGATGATGATGCCACCGCCTTGGGGACCGTCGGCATGTACAGTGATAGCCTGCAGATGATCCCTGCCCAGCCGGTGGTGAGGCCGTCATTTCAGCTACAGTACGATACATCGCAACCCCTGGTCACCGAGACTGCTAGACGGCCCCCTGATGCCTTCATGCCTTGGATCCCACGCTCCGTCATGGACCGCAACTCGATGCTGGTCGAGGAGTGGTTCAAGCATGTCTGCACCATCTGGTCGTGCTTCGACTCGGATCTCAATCTCAACCGCAAGATCGCCGCCGATGCCTGGGCCCGGTCCGAGTCCGTCATGAGGTGCATGCAGAGCATGGCTGCCACCTGTCTCTCGTCGCAGATGCCCCAGATGCGTCGTGTCGCCATCGCCTCGCTCAAGAGTGCCATCGCTTCCATCAAGGCGGAACTGCGGCTCGCCGGCCCCGCCCTCGCCCGCGGCGTCTTCCCTACCGACCTGCTGCTCTCGCTCTGCTGCGTCGGCACTGCCGCCTGCTGGATCGACACCAAGCAGCTGGCCGCCCAGTTCCTCCGCGAGGCCCGCAGCATCATGCACCGCCTCAACCGCGACGCCAACGCCGGCTTCTTGCGGCCTGAGGACCGCGAAGCCCTGGAGTTCTTCAATAACAGCATCATTTACTGGGATATGTTGGTCGCCGTTGTCTCCGATGATGATCACGACACCTCCTCGGGCGATCCTGACAACGAGGGCAACCTTCTCCTCCTCCGGGCTGGCTATTCCCCAGATCGTTCAGGTCTTATTATCCCACACCCTTGGACCGGCACCTGCGCCGCCGCCCAGCGCCTGTTTGCTCGCTCCATCCGCCTCTGCCGTCGCTTCCGTAGCCACCTTCGCGGCCGCTCCATCTCGATGGGTGCCGCCCTGCGCACGGCTCTCCGCTACATTGCCGAGGCTCAAGGCCTCGAGGAAGAGCTGCTAGGCCTCGAACAGATCGGCGTCGACCGCGTCGCAGAGACGGGCGACCGCCTCACCCCGCGCGAGCACATGGTCGACGTCGCTGAGGGCTACCGCTTGGCCTCGCTGCTGCAACTTTACCAAACTTTCCCGGATCTTGTTGTCCGCCGCCTGCCCGAGGACGTAAGCGGAGACGGTCACGTCGTGCCGTGGGATCGCTGGGTGGTGCCCTTGAGCCTCAGGCTGATCGGGACGCTCAGGAGGGTGCCGCCGGACTCTGGCACCCGATGCATCCAGCCGTTGTTATATCTCTCTGCAAGCACAGGACTCAAGTTCGACATTGAAACGATGACTTCGGGATTACAACAACGTCAACAGCCTGTACAGCAGCAGCAGCAACAGCAGCAAATCCGGCAGGAACAAGCAATGTCAGCCGCTCCACTAGACGAGTCTGTCAGGGACCCAATTTTGCCCCAGGGTGTCGTGGATCTTCCCATAGCACCGATTGCCGAGACTGAGGCTGCCGATATCGAGTTAGATCAGGCGCTCTCCTCTCTGGATGCTTCTGCGGACGACAATGAACCATCGGCAACATTGGAAGCGGAGGCAGTGGCGGCGATGGGCGAGCATCGCGACGACAAGAACAACGACGAAGACATCAACTCCCTCTTGCAGGCGCCGCTGACCAAAATGGCGATCGAGGTCAGCCACGCTCGCCGGTTCGTCCTGGAGCGGCTCAGCGCGCTGGAGCATAGTCTCCCTCCGGCGCCCGTGCGCGTGGCCAGGGACCTCGTCACTGCCGTTTGGGCGGCCTACGACGCGGAACCGCCCGGGTCCAACCACACGCACTGGATCGATGTCATGGAGGACCAGGATCTGAAGACTATTTTTGGTTGATGGGAACCATTTGTTGATTCGACTGGCAACTTTGCCACGGGACTGATTCTCCACGCTGTGGAGGTAGTGCCCCTTTTTCCATTCGCTGACGCACTGGACGCAAAAGGAGGAATTATGGAATGGGATGGCTATTTGGGTTTTTTCGGGAGTTGGAATATTTTGGACAGGCATGGGACACATACCCGGGATATGTATGATGATTGTTTGGACCGAGGCTTTGATAGTCTCCATGGATACACCATTTTATCCAACCCATTGGCCTCAACGCCAATTGGGTTGTCAGCGTTCCTAAAAAAAAAAAAAAATCTCTTGTAATGATTTCACGTTAATTCTTTAGCGATAGGTATTTAGCTAGGCTGTCCAGAACATGACCAGTATCTACCGCTCGAACTCGTTCATCTCGTGATGTGAAGTGCATGGCCTTGTACGTCCAAAGCAGGCCCTAGTAATTATTAAAAGCTAAATCCAAAATCCTCCTTCAGACGCCACGGGCCCTTGACGGTTACCGCGCCCGTCTCCCTGTCGAACGTCGACCCCGGGATCCCAGGATCCCTCCGCTGGCCGAGCACGACGACCTCCTCGACCGCAAGGCTCGTCTCGAAGCCCCACCTGCCCGAGACGGCCGCGGCCGAGAACGCCGACCCGTCCCACGAAAACGCCAGGTCCGTTACCGCCCCGCCCGGTTCCAGGCTCTCGCCGTCGTCCAGGTACAGCGACCCCTTGGCCGTGCCGTCCATCCCCGGCGCGACTAGCAGCACGAAGTCCTCTTTTTTCCTAAGCTGCGCCGTCGAGTTGGCCTCCCCGCGCGCGCGCATCGGCACGACGGAACCGCCGCGCACGTGGACGGGGATCTCGTCCCAGTCGACATTTTCCCGCTTCACCATCTCCCCCTTACCTCTAACAGGCTTGCGGGTCCAAAAGTCGTAGAACAGGTCGTCGGGCAGGTAGAACTCAACCGAGGTGGCGTCGTCATCCACGACGGGCGACACCAGCAGCGCGTCGGACAGGAACCACTGCGTCTCTATTCCGACACAGCGCGCGTCGGCCGGGTACACAAACCACAGCGGGCGGATGAGCGGGTCGCCGTCGACCATCGTCTGCCGGCGCAGCGCCGTGTACATAAAGTCGAGCAGGCGGTAGCGCGCACTGATCGCCTTCCTAGCTGCGGCGGCGACCAGCGGCCACAGGTAAAACTCCTGGTGCGGGTCGTTGAGGTCGGCATGGTTGCGAAAGAAGGGCTGGAACGCCGCGGCGGTAGCCCACCGCGCGCACATGTGCTCCTGGGCCGTCCCGCCGAAGCCGCACACGTCGGAGCCGACGAGGGGCATCTGCTGCAGGGCGACAGCGCTCAGCATCTGGGAGATGGACAGGCGGTAGTCACGCCAGGTGGAGCGGTTGTCGCCGAACCAGTGCGCGGCGGCGCGCCCGGAGCCCGAAAAGGTGCTGCGCGTCAACACAAAGGGGCGGACGCCGGGACGCCGGGCCAGCAGGGCGTTGCGGGTGGCGACGGCGACCATGGCGCCGTAGAGGTTGTGGGTGTCGTACTGTGTCGTGCCGTCGGCGTTGGTGACGTTGGTGTAGATGGTCTTGTCGCTCAGCTCGCCCTTGCGGTTCTCGATCCGGTAGGGGGGTGTCAGGAGGTCGCGGCCGGGGATGCCCTTCATCTGGCCCCTGGGGGTCTCGGGTTGTGGAGTGGTCGAGCGAGAGAAGAATCCGGTCTCCCGAGAGGCTTCGTCGATTACTTTCGCTCCTCGAACGATAGTAGCCTTGCTGCCCGGCTGGAACTCGGGCGGGAACCCGGCGATGGGGCGGCCAGTGTTGGGACGCGGGGCATGGATTGGAGCGGGCGGGTTATTCTCGTCCTTGGCCACCTTTTCGGGGATGCAGTAGACGTCGTGGCAAAAGTTGGAGGCCTCGTTCATGTCGTTCCACAGGCCATCAACGTCCATGCCCGTATCCGGGTTAAACCAGCGCAATATCTCGTCGGTCCACCAGTCCTGGGCGCCTGGCGCAAAGAAGTCGGGCCAGACTGCCACGCCGGGCCACTGG
Source organism: Falciphora oryzae (assembly GCA_000733355.1). Taxonomy (NCBI): domain Eukaryota; kingdom Fungi; phylum Ascomycota; class Sordariomycetes; order Magnaporthales; family Magnaporthaceae; genus Falciphora; species Falciphora oryzae. The sequence continues at coordinate 330,069 of JNVV01000004.1, forward strand.
ACACCTAGATAGCCACTACCGTCAGCGGCCTTGAGGAACGCGTCCTTGGCACGCCCGCGCTTGTACGGGGAGTAGTCGTCAGCGCGGGCAATGCCGGCGTCTAGCATTGTGACGAAACGCTGGCCGCGAGAGTGCAGCGTGTCTACCAGGAGACGCATCATGTGCAGGGGGAACCGCTCGGGGTCGAGGGTGAAATCGCGGCGGAGATCCATCGAGTCGATGTCGGACCAGAGCACGTCGAGGGGAATGTTGGCGGCGGACGAGTTGGCGACGACCTCGGCCAGCATGAAGACGTCCCAGTAGCCGTACTTGCACTGGTGGATGCCGAGGGCCCAGTACGGCTGCATGGCCGGCAGGCCGACGGCCTCTGCGTACTGCCTGCTGGCCTCGGCTGGGGTCGGCCCTGCCAGGAAGTAAAAGTCCAGCACCCCGCCGAGGAGGACGTACTCAAGATACTGACCGTCCTCGGGGGTGCGGCGGGTCTTGACATCCATGCCGTTGGCGTTGCGGAGGAAGACAGCATGCGTGCCAGAACCGGGTCTATGGTCGTAGTACACGGGGTGAGAGCCGTAGAGGTTGTATTCGGGGGGAGTGAAAGCAAAGTCGGCGTTCCACAGCGTGCGGCTGTAGTCCTCGGTCGGCATGCGGAACGAGCCCGCGTACTCGCCCAGGCCGTACAGGTTCGGGTCGTCGGGCAGGGCGGTGCGGAGGCGGACCAGCTGGGTCTCGAAGACCAGAGGTTCCCTAGACGTGTTGAATAGGACCTCGCCTGACGCGGCCCTGGTAATGGCGAAGGAGAAGGGCCGCTCGACGAGGTGGAAGCGGAGGTGGGAGTCTCCTGCTGGGCTCTCGGTGTTCTCTGGGCTCGGCAGCACCGCTTCCTGGATCTGGTAGACGTCCAGGCCCGCGTCGTAGACCTTGACGTGCAGTCTCCGGTCGGTTTGGTACTGCACCAGCAGCTTCAGCTCCGTAATATCTTGCCCGAAGGCATTGCAGCCAGGGCCGGCCAGGCTCAGGTCGGCGGTGAGAGAGGAGTCGGTCTGGACAACATTGGACGCCTCGTAGCCTGGGCAATTGGCAATGACCGCGACAAAGTCGCCGGAAGGGGGGTCCTTCCTAGGGACGCTGCCGGAGGGGAAGACGGGATGGCTAAGGGCTGATGGTGAGAAGAGACACCAAGAAATTACAGTCGCGCCCAGGGCAAAGGCAGCCAGCCGTGCCATCCTCCTCCCCTGCTTCCGCGAGGTCGTCTCTCTCCATGTCGAGTGGTCCTCGCCCAATCTCGCACCAGCGTCGTCGTCGTCAACAAGGCGGTACCCGCCGCGGGTCTTGCTGTCCGCCATGTCTCGGGTTGGACTGAAGGGCTTGCTTACCAGTTGGAATAACCGTAAAGCCCTGGGCATTTGATCCTTGAGCCAGACGGGATTTAAAGGCCGGGCGGATGGGTCAATGGATGTGGATGTGCGGGTTGCCACACATGGTCCGGGTTCCAGTCTTGGCCCACCGTGCCCCTCATGATCGGCGACTCCCCAGTGGTGATCCCAGCGTCTTGCAGCGCTAAGCGAGGCGGGGAGCGCCTGTGGAGTGTCGGGGTTACAGCGCAGGGCTGGGACGTGAGGCCGTTGGATGATGCAGAGGGCAGGCAACGAAGGCCTCGAAGAGATGCGCACACCAAAATGAAGACACGATTATCCGAGGTCAACAACACAATTCAGTGTCGGGGATATTGTCCGAGTGTTCAAACTCAATTCAACTCGGACTCGAAGACGATTTCCCTCTTGTCTTGTTCACCATGTGCTCACCGACGGCCCGAAAGATGTCTAAACCATGCAGAGCCAGCGATGCGGGCGACTAAGACATTGATTCTTGACGAGGTCACTTGACAGCGAAATTCTTGGAGACATCGAGCTGCAGACCAACCCAAGAATCCAACACAACAAAGCAGCCGCCAGGCAGAGCAAGAGAGGATCGTCGCTCCCAATACAACGTCAATCTCTGGCTCCGTTCCAACACTCCGTCATCCAAGAACGATCATTTCCGATTCCACATGCGGCAACTGCATGCCTTCGCCCATCATGAGCCCCACGATGATGCACTCGCCGACAAGATGGTAACGGCCGCCGGCCGCAGGACGGATGGCATAGGGCAGCTCCATGCCGTGAAAAACACAGATCAAGTCGCCTTCCTCGGCGATTGGAGGTAGCCAACCTAGTTTCCCTCTCTCCGTGCCGCCGAATCGCCGGTGCATCCTTTCCCTGAACGTATTTTCTAGGAGACTAGTCGATTCAAGGCTCCAAGCTGCCGCGCAAGCAGAGAATAATCCGGCATCATCGTTATCTCGGCTTTCCAAAGACGCATATGAGTAAGAAATTCTCTCTCGACCACTGCAAAACTCAGAGGCGCCTTCTGCTTGATGAGATTATCATTCAGCAGCGCGTCTCGGAAAGCTTCCTCGGCGTTGGTGCTGCTCGTGGTTCTCGCAACGTCAAGGCATTCTTCCAGCCACCGTTGCCTCTGTCTCCACCACGCTCCCATTTCTCTTCCAAACGCACCGGGATTCCCGTTTATCGCCGTTCTGAGAACACTAGAGGCGTCGTCGAGGCCTCGGTTGTCCGATACAAGACGCCGTAGCTTGTCGACGATGCGGACCCGGATCATCAGCTTACCCTCGCCGTCATCCCGGCGCGTGTCCAGGACCGAGTTCCCGGATGCGCTGTAATCTTTGTGCTGTTGTACTGTGAACTGAGAGGACAAGACACTTGCATCCTTGCTCGGCGCCGCGTTTTTGACGTTAGGCACCCAGGAACGCACCCGGCGCTCTAGTGGCGTGAGGGAGACAAGAGACTACAGCAGCTTGAGGTTCACGCTGTCGGGCACACAAGCATACGCAAGCTGTCGGCAGACCTTCTCAATTGGGCTTCTGTAGTCGATAAGATCGAAGTGGTCCGCATCGGATGCGATCCCCACCAGCGCGAAGATGTGATCGCGGGGGTTGCCGCATCCGAATCCCAGCGTGCTCGCCACGAGATGCAGCAACGATCTCTTCTCCGAGGCCGCGATCCGTGTCAGGAGCGTAGCCCGCAGCATGTTTATTCCGAGCAACTTCGCGTCAGCCTTTGAAGGCATCGGGATCAACAGCGTGAACTCGTCCTTGAGGGCGGGACACGGCTGGAGGAAGGCCATCCAGGAATCCAATAGTGCCCACCGGAGACGTTCTCTGCCAGTCACCAACAGTGGCCTCTGCGACTGGACCAGCTCCTGGATGATCCACTTTCGTGTAAACCACGGACGGCTGAGCAGCATCCAGATGTTTCGAAAGGCACTCGCCCGGCGCGTGCCGAACGCGGCCTGCAATATCCCCTCGGCGCGATTCCTGGAGATGAACCCCGGGTCGTCTTGCGGCGCCGGCGGATTCGACTTGAACCAGTCTCGACGGGCGGTGTCGAATCCGTGTAGCCATCCAAAAGCCATCTTGACCTCGTCCGACTCTTCGCCGAGCCAGAGTGCCGTCCAGGTTGCCGCGGCGTAGATATCACCCATGATCTTGACCTGCTGGTTGCGCTCCGGGATGTCCTCTTGGTTGATACAAAGTGCATCCGCCCAGACCGAGCATTCGCGGTCGGCAAGTCGGAGATGCTGCAAGGCGCTGTGCAAGCTGGGCCCGATCTCGGCTTTGAGGCCACTGAAGTAGATTGGCTTCCGGGGCTCCGCGTCACCCCATACATAAGACAACGCGACGAAGGATGGCGCCTCGTCGAGCGCCGTCGTGATCAGCTCTCCGGATAGAACATCCGCACCTGCACCGAGATGGAGCTTCAGGAGGCGGATTTGGCGAGGCCCTGAGAGGCGACTGTACTGGTATTTTTCCATTCCGTGTACTTGCTGAGAGGTGATCTCTTTGCCATGCGTGGGAGAGAAGGAGGATAGCAGAGTTGGAATGGACGTAATCGGGCACAGGCTAGAGAAAGGCTGCCAGGCAACAGCGTCAGGTTAAGAGGGGGCGGAGCTCAGGACGGAACCCCTCCCATATCCAGGGCTTCCAATCAGTCGTCGAGCTGGTGCCATCCAGTCCGGGCGACAAGCAACAAGGTGGTATGCATACATTCATACCATTCATAAACTAGGTCAATATGGCCATGGCCAAAATCCCCGAGCCCAGCTCACGGGCTCGCATTCCAAGGGGCTCCCCGTACACAAGAATCGTCGACCTCGCTCGAGCTGATGTTAACGGCCACCCTCCCCCTCCACGCGAACCGCATCATGGGCCCGCCCTGCAGCGACCCCGTCGTCTGCGGCAGCCACCCACGCCTGCGCAGCCCGTCGACCGGGTCCGAGATGAAGGCCAGCACGTAGTCCTGCAGCGCCTCGCTGACCCGCGTCTGCTCCGCCGCGTCCGGGCCAGGCCCGCCTTCATCCTTAAACCGGCGCGTGTACGTCCCAAACAGCAGCGGCAGATCGATGCCGTGGAACGCGCCCATCCACGGCAGCGGGCCCAGGCTACCAGTATAGTTGCCCGCGAACTGGTACCTGTACGTCTCCAGGCCGCCCCTAGCCCGCGCGTCCGTCGTGTTGCTGACCACGCAGTTGAACCCCACCGTGCCCTTGTCGACCTCGGTCTTGTTCGGTCCCTTGGCCACGTCGTCCTTGGGGTAGCGGATCAGCGCAACCTGCTCGTTGGTCGTCGTCGACACGATGGCCGGCACGCGCGCCATCTTTCCCGCATCGGCGCGCGCCGTGTTGTTGGAAAAAACGACGACCTCGTCCGCGCGCGGCTTGAAGTTGAGCGCCGGCTCGGTGCGCTTGTCGCCGTAGCGCCCGATCACATTGGTCAGCAGCGCCGCGGGCACCTGCCGCATGCACTCGAGCTCGGCCGCGCCGCCGTCGTCCTCGTCGGAGGCAAAGTCGCAGCCCACCCTGCGCGCCACAAAGGTGAAGTTCGTGTGCTCCGGGTCGTCAGTTCCAGGCTTCGCCATGCCCGTGCCAGACATGAGGAACATGCCCGCGGCGAGAAAGTCGTCGGGATACGCAAAGTTGAGCAGGTCGGCCAGCACACCCCCCGCGCTCTGGCCCCAGATGGTGATGCGGTCCCTGCCCCCGCCAAACGCGGCCACGTTGGCGTACACCCACTCCAGCGCGGCGCGGACGTCGAGGACCCCCACGTTGTTGCTGCCGTCCGCCTCCCCCGCCAGCCCTGCCGCGTTGGGGTACCCGTAAATGCCGAGGCGGTACTGCGCGATGACGGCAATGTGCGCCTGCGACCGCGCCACCCACGGCGCCGGGTTCTGGTAGGGGATGTCGATGCCGCCGACGGTGAAGCTGCCGCCGGGGATGAACAGGATCACTGGCAGGCCGGCGTCGGCGCGCACGTCGAGCGGCGTCCACACGGCCAGCGACAGGCAGTCCTCGGACGACGACTGGGCGCTGACGCCCGCCGTGTACGCCTGGCCCTCGCCCAGCCGGATCTGGAAGTCGGTCATGTTGGCGTTCCACAGCGACTCCTGCGCCGACGAGAACTGCGCGCACGGCGGCGGGAACCGGCGCGAGAAGCGGTGCCTGCCGCCCCGTGATGGCGGCGCAGGCACGGGTGGCCGCCAGCGCCGGTTGCCCGTCGGCGGGAGCGCGTAGGGGATGTTGCGGAACTCGCGCACGTTGCCATGCTCTGGGTTCTGCATGCCGATGTACGTCCCCGTCGTCGTCCGGACTGTGAGCTGGGCCCGCGAGGGAGGAGTGACGTCTGCCGCGAGGACTCCCCACACGAGCGCAAGAAAAGGTAGTGTTGACAACCTCATAATTACTTCTGATTTTCCCAAGCAAGGGATCTTGTTTTTTTGGGGCCACTGTTTCTATCTGCATACAGCTTTTGCTTCAGTGGTTTGGTTCCCAGTGTGGTCACCGGCAATTTTTATAAACCCTTCACTACCGTCGCTCTGGTCGCCGCGGCTGCATCGTCCATACGACGGGTGGTGTCCCTGACCAGCCCTCGTTGAGCTGGCAATGGCTTGCCATGTCGTCGGCATCGACAGCATCAAAATTCTGCCGTTCTTCCATGCCAGCGGTCGCGTGCCGCTCGAGTTCCCGTCTCACGACATCAACCTCCAGTCGCGAGCCACCCAGAGGTGCGGGGAAAGACGCAGGCAATATCGCGAGCGTCCTGGTCACGGCTTTGCATCTGCGCCAGGCTTCCCATGAAGCGCGGTGCCAGGAATAGTATCACCCCCAAGCTCGCCGCCGAGCTTAGCCTGAAACTAAAAAGCGACCCTGCCATGCAGCTGCCGGTGCCCAGCTGACCCCCCAAACACTGCCACTTGTGGAAGGAGGGTGGTTTCGGCATCGGCTTGCGCAACCCAAGAAATGCTCCGGCTTCTCACGCCCATTCGTCCTAATTCTCCTGCCTCCCTGCCAGCTGGATGTCCAACTACCAGGCACTGAGCTACCTATGCAGTCTCCAGTTCCAACCGACATTCGGCCAAGTCAGTTACGAGTCCTTGGTCTCCTTCCTCCTCGCCAATACCCTCGCATATGCCTTCCAGCCACTGCTCAACGGTCTCTGTCAGCGAGAAGCTTTCCAATATTTCACCAGTCCCTTCGCTATATACTTTCAGGTCGCCCGATGGGTAAGCGCGCAAAAGGCGATTACCCATATTCCAATTACCATAAGCGGCATCGAAGGGGTCAGGTCGCCTCAAGAGACCCCAGGTCAGGTCTTCGCTGTGGCACTCGTCGTATTTGACGTCGCTCGTGTCGCTCAGACTATCGAAGGCACGATGAAGAACCTTCCAATCTCGCCTGGACTCCGATGCTTCATTTTCCTGTGCCTCCTCTAGGTCCCCATCCACCGAGTGCCCTAGACATCCCTCGGGATCGTCGCAGTCAACAGTAGCGACGCATGACCGCTCGTTCAAGCCGGGCGCCTCCTCGTCGGGCAGGTCCTCGCGGCAGGGGGCATTCCGTAACCTCTGGAGGACCCGCTGACTGGGCTTTCCATCGAACTGGACCATGGGCCAAAATTGAATGTCTGCAAACATGTCGAAGAAGTCCTCCTCTATCCGCCGCCTTCCGTCATACTCCTCGACCATTTGTATCAGTGGAACCATAGGAGGGCGTACTTGGGTGTTGGCGAACTCGGGGTCGCCATCTGGATCAGGCCAGACAGTGGTGACAGAGATCTGGCGGGTTCGACCATATGCGACCCGTGCCGATCCAGCGGTCGTATGGGCGTTGACCGCGTCTGCGGAGCCGCACCAGTGGATATCCCTGAGGGCGTGGGCTCTGTGATCCAAAAGGCAGTAAAGTGTCTTCAGGTTCTTGAACGTTCCAATGAAATTCCAGATGAGCACTTTGTTGAGGGTATCGTCGCCCTCCATACTTTGAACAAGGCCTTCACTGTCGATTTTGACCCCGTCAACGGCGAGGCGCTCGACGTTATCCGAAAATCCGGGGACTATGCAGTCGGCATTCCGAACGAGAAAGGGTCCTCGCTCTCGCATAACTCTGGGAGTACAGTTGTCGCTCAGATGTCCATAGATGGCGATGATTCGTGCAACCACGACATCCTTGGTCTTGTTGAAGCGAACCAGCCCGCTCGTCTTCTCCCCCTGGATGGCGAGCGTGTCGGGAAACGCCTTGAGCGCAAAATTGCGACACTCGCGATTGACCGCAAGCGCTGCATTGGCCGAGCGTACCCGGACGGACAAGTAGCGGCCGGGAAGGACACTCCAGCTGCACTCCGCCCAGATGGACGCGGGCCGGAACTGGAAGTCCAAGACGCGCGGTTCCGCGGCTATCGTGGCACAAAAATAGCACCAGATGCGATCCCGAAGCTCCGCCGGCAAAAGCGCAAACTGCGGAAAGCCGGTGGTGCTAGGGCCATCGCCGCCGCCGTCGGATCCGGATATGGATGGCTCGGAGGCTGCGGTGTCGTGGCCCGCGCGGGGAGATCTGCCAGTGTCAGGGCCGCGGCTGGAGATCATGGTCTTCTTCTCCTGGCAGGTAGGTAGTCGCTCCTTCGGGACAGGCCGCGACGAGGTGGTCCATGAGGGGTTTATTTTGGGCTGAGAGGTTGAGGCTCAGCAAAACCTAACGGCGATACCGGAAAGTGGGTCAAAGGGACCGTTTACGACAAAGAAGAGCGCCCCGATGCACACTTCGAGGTCCTTGGCCCTGAGCAGATTGCAAAAGCAAATGCACCCCAAAACAGCAGGATTGATGGCTCCTTTACTCTGAAGGGAGCCATCAGGATCTACAAGCTTGACAAGGTCAAAGAGGTGAAAGCTATGATTCTCACCAAAGCCGACGGGTGAGAGTTATCAGCCTACTTTTCTTTATTCCAGCTTACCTATATATCCGTGCTAACAGCATAACCCCCTACGTCACAGCCTACAGAACTGGAAGCCTCAGACCGACGAAGGTGCTACCTGGAGAGTGTCAAAGGACGGAGGGTTAGTACCAACTTTGCCCCCCAATCTTTGCAAGTGCAAAAATCAGCTGCTAAAATAACCGGTTCCACGCAACAGGATCCCCACCAAGTTGGCCAAATACGAGTCCAAGATCAAGCTACTTGCAAAGACGATGGCCCAGCTTTGCAATCAAGGGGGGAAACTAGCGGGTGCTGACGGCAGGAGGCTTGAGAAGCCCCCGGGCTCGTCTAGTACAGTTTCTGACACGGTCAAGCAGCCCACTCCCCCCACCAGACAGACCGAAAGTTCAAGCAAAAGAAGCAGACGACCGAAGAGGAGGACTTGTTGAGCGGGATTGTTCAAGGCATGTTCAAAGTTTCCCTCTCCGAGAGCAATCCCCCCCCCCCGAGAATAAGAATTGCGACGGAGGGGCCATCGCGGATCTGGTCGAAGTCGTTACATATATCGGAGAGCGGGAGGAAAGCACGCTCGACGAGGATGTCAACGGCATCACCATCGTCGACTACTCGCCACACCACGAACATTTGGGTCGAGGGGCGCCTAACGCCAGCACTCGCTATAACCTAGCCCGCCTTGAGACCCAACCAAGTACCACCAAAGGGTACGTGTAAGCGGGGCCTTCTTGATGGAAGGGATACTTCGCCAAACTCCCCTGGTAAGTCTGCAATCCAAAGAACTCACCGTGTTCCCGACAAACGACAGATAAGCCAACCAGAGATGGTTTGTTCGATTTCCCAGTCGCCTGCCAGGCTAAGCCCCAGTCGAACCCTACTTCGGGGCTCGAGGGGGTGCGGCCGGTCCTAGTTCGAAGGACCCCGCCGCTCCCAGTCCCAAAAAGCCTACTTCTGGAACTCGAGGGGGTACCACTGGTCCGACCACGAAGAATCCTCCCGCTGCTGGTCCGCAAAGTCCTATTTCTGTTGGAAAGTCGACTACTGGAAAAAAGAAGCAGAGCCCCTCGAAACCTGCCGCCGTCGATCAAACGAAGCCCGCCGCTGTCAGCCAGCCAAAGACCGGCACTGGGAAAAAGAGTAAAGGCCCCGTGAAGGCTGCCGCTCTCCCTGCCTAAGGTAATCTTTGGGTCTGGGGGAGAGATTGGGGGTTAAGGAGTAAGCACACTCGCAGGCAATGTTGGCGTCGTCGTCGATGTTGACAGGTTAAGTTGTTTCGCAAAGTATTTGCAGCATGGGCATAAGAGTTTAACGTTTACCAGATAGAAGATTGAGAAAAAGAATTTGCCTCAAATAAGTCTGCTTGCATCGTTCTGTCTGGCGCATTTGGTGCAGCAGCTGCCTGGGATTTCCGTCCTGTCAGTGGCCAGGCTCGCCTGCCTACAGCGAACGAGGTGTCGCTTTAACCTGAAGTAATTATGTAGAGGAGCCACATAGCCATCCTGTTTATTGCTTAGTCGAGGTTCCCATATGATGATGTCGAAATATTTTCTGGACTCTTTTCTTGCGGGAACATCCTGGGAGCCGAGCGAGCCGAACCAGCCTCTTAGGCTTTTCCCACCTCTTCTAAATGGGCAACCAGTCGTGGGGTTCTGATAGGAAAAGATGGGCTCGTCGGTCTCGGGCGTTTTCCTACCGATCGTGAATCCTTGTGGTGTTCAACCCGGCCTCCTTTGATCATGTCGCAACACAAGAAGCACTTGGATGCGGTCCTGACTGTGGCAAGCTTGGCGCTTCGGACGAGATAGCCCCTGGCTTCCAACGCCCTGACATGCATCCGCAAACGTTCGAGTCAGCGCCATCAGATGAAGAACGAGACACGAAGAGTTTTCTTGCATTTGGGTGAGGCTAACGGGATAGATTACCAGCCTGAATCTCTCCGATCTGGCCCCGAGATCACCATGCATGTCTTCCAAGCCTGTCATTGCGCTTGGTTCCATCACAGCTGCTCCTCTCATTTCTCCCGCTGCGGCGCTTTGACGCCCGCACCTTGGAGCTCGCGGCCGACGGTTGACAGAAACCGTTCATCCCAAGTAGGCGAGCGCCGAAGAAAAAGGAAAAGGCAGCGAGAGGGGGGGCCACGTGCAAGCAAGCTTTTCGTTTTCTTGTTGCTGACCATGTGCCTTCGAGACGGTCTCGAAGCCCTGCTCTTGCTCGCTCCCTTATGCCCACTCCACCCCTCCAACCCAGCAACCTCTGAACCAGCTACTCGGGCTGCTGTCACAACCCTACCCACACCGACGGTCGCTCATGGGGCGGCAGCCAGCGACCTCGCCACCCCCACTACTAGCATGCTGCCGCAATCTCTCCGAGCCCCGGCTACCCTGGCCATCATCGTCGCGGCGGCGGTAGCGTCGTCATCGTCATCAGTATCCGTAGGAGCGTGGGCTCACCAACAACAGAAACATGCCAGCAATACCCCATTAGCCGCCCGGTCGCTAGGCGTCCCGGTAGCGGGGAACTACACAGGCGCGCTCCGGCCGCAGGTGCACTTCTCGGCACCGCAAAACTTCATGAACGACCCCAACGGCATGTTCCTAGACGTCCAGGGGCTCTGGCACGCCTACTACCAGTACAACCCGACGGGGCTGGCGGCGGGCAACCAGCACTGGGGCCACGCGACGAGCCGGGACCTGTACCACTGGGAGAACCAGCCGGTGGCGCTGTCGCCGCCGCGGGACCGAGTGTTCGTCTTCTCGGGCAGCGTCATCACGGACCCCAACAACACGTCGGGCTTCTTCCCGGACCGTGACAGCGGCGTGGTCGCCATGTTCACGCTGGCCGAGTACGCCGAGGACGGCACCCCCGGCCCGCAGACGCAGGCGCTGGCCTACTCGCTCGACGGCGGCTACTCGTTCCGGCACTACGACCGCAACCCGGTCATCGACAGCGACAGCAGCCAGTTCCGCGACCCGAAGGTGATTTGGTTCCAGGACCGCTGGGTCATGGTGCTCGCGTACTCGCAGGAGTTCACCGTCGGCGTCTACTCGAGCCCGGACCTGCGCCACTGGACGCACGAGTCCAACTTTTCGCGGCACGGCCTGCTGGGCGCGCAGTGGGAGTGCCCGAACCTGGTGCAGATGCAGGTGCGCGACGGCGCGGGCGGGAACCCGACGGGGCGGCAGGCCTGGGTGCTGGTGGTGTCGGTGCAGCCGGGCGCGCCGCAGGGAGGGTCGGCGACGCAGTACTTCATCGGCGACTTCAACGGGACGCACTTTGAGCCGTGGGACGGCGCGACGCGCCTGGCCGACTTTGCGAAGGACAATTACGCCGCGCAGTACTTCTACGGCCTGCCAGAGGGGTCGGACGCCGTCAACATGGGCTGGGCGTCCAACTGGCAGTACGCCGAGCGCGTGCCGACGGGCCAGCTGGAGGGCTGGCGCGGCGGCTTCACGCTGCCGCGCGTCAACTACCTAGTTAAGGCGCCGCGCATCGGCTGGGTCATGGTCAACGAGATCCACGGCGGACTGAGGCCGGTCCTGGGCGGGGGGAAGGACAACCAGCAGCCATCGACGCCTCCACCGCCACCGCTCGGCAACTGCAGCTTCGATGGTGGTGGGCCAGCAGGGGCGGGCGGACCGGGAGACAAGCAGACGGCGGACCTCGGACAGTGGGCGTCCGGGCCGTACTACATCGACGCCAACGTGACGGGGCTGGACGCGTCGAGGCTGGGGCCGGACGCGCACCTCAACTTCTCGCTGTCGTCGCCGTCGACGGGCGAGGCGCTGCGGTGGGGCATGGACTTTGGCGGCGACATGCCGTTCTGGATCGACCGTGCGGACGCGCGGGCGCTGTTTGAGGACGACGTCTTCTTCACGGACAAGTTCTCCATCGCCGACGTGTGGAACAGCACTCCCGGGGCGCCGGCGTGGCGGATGCAGGCGGTGGTGGACCGGAGCATCTTCGAGGTCTTTGTCGACGGTGGCATCCACGCGGGGACGGCGCTGATCTTCCCGGCGAGGCCATTGGCGGTGTTCGAAGTGAAGGTTGGGGGGCTCTCGCCGGACGCCAAGGTCAGCATCGCCGTGAACGGCTTGGAGAGTGTGTGGAAAAGCTAGGCCCACGGGACTTTTTGATCTCAGAGAGGATGAAAGATAAAGACCGGAAGATGTATGTATGATATAGCTGAGAGTGTCATGTTTTGCAGTTTTGCATGGAGCGTGTGTATTTGTTCGCAGGTAGAAAATTTTGGATTTCATGTTGGCTGCCCTGCGTCCCGCAGATAAAAAGAACGAGCGTCCATTTTACATGGCGAGGTCCCAGGTAGAATTAGAATGGTGCAGCCAAGGATCGTTGCGATACGCTGGTATACAGCAAAGAAAACAAAAAGTGTTCAAGTCAACTGCCCCCACCCAGGATCGAACTAGGGACCTTCGGTTTGAATGAATCGACGATACAAGACCGACGCGCTACCACTACGCCATAAGGGCCAATCATTGACTGATGATGGCAGGGCTCCCACGGTCAAATTATGTACGGAGCGGGTCTCTCTCTGACACTTAGTTATGTAAGGATGGATACCCTTGTCCACAGTCGAGACGGCAGCTCTTCTCGGTTCACATGATGGGATCATGGGTTCATATTGACAGAAACTGAACTCAACGCAATCTTTAACTGCCCCATGACGCTTGGTTGCCACCTTTCGCTTGGAATACGCTATACCTACATACTGGCTGAACCTTGGCTGGGGAGTGCAGTTTTTGCGCACGAGCCATCCATGCCGTTGAACAGCGGGTTCAGCGTGGATGCTGTCACGATGAGCCTACAAATTTCATCGCCTGCGCCCTCAAACAGTTTGGCCGTTTGGATTATCCACAAAGAAGCCGCACATCAATTCATGGGCTAGAATTTTGAGGCAAGTAGACGGCCTCCGGTCCGCATCCATCAGCATCCCGTCGAAGTGAGGGATATTTCCCTCTGGCAGCCAAAGCCACCCCTGCGCAGCTTGTGCTTAGATGATTGGCCCCGAGTCCCCAAACCATTGGAACAGCGGGGAATGGCGTCTGAGCCTGGTCAGGGCGCAACGAGCCCAAGCTTCTAGAACGGGTGGGAGGGAGCTTGGGCCCCATCTGGTGCTCTGGGTGCTGGGCGTTTCTGTGGAGCACGCAACGCAGACAGCTTCCCCCAGCTTTTTGCCATGCCGGGAAGTTATCGTGGCAGCGCGCGACGCTGAAGTGACCGGCCCGTTTGGCTAATAGCGGGACAGGCGAGCGCGTGCTCGATCGGCTGCTGTAAGACGTGCATTAATGACGGCCTGGCGTGGTCTGGCCTGGCGGTTCCGTGCCGGCCAGCCAATGCGATTTGAGACTCGGGGAATCGAGGATGGGAGATTCCACAGACTGCGAGAATACTTAGTAGCGCGCTTTCCCGCGGGCAGCAACCCCTTGTAGGTTGGGAGTCAACATTACGTAGTAGACGTCCAGATTTCTCCTTCCCCGTCCGCGAGCATCCCCACCATTCATCGCTTGCGCCGCGCGAGCCCATCTCTCCACCAGACCGCAGCAGCTTCCCACCCTCTGCTGCTGATGTCGGCTGCTATCTTCCTGTGACCTCGCTCTGCATCTGCTGTGAGAGCCGAACGATTTCTCGCGCACCTGGATTTTCGTTCTCCAGCCGTAGGCGACAAGCACCCGGGATCGTCGCATTGTTTGTAAGTCGCGAACCTCCCCTGTCAGCACCTCCCGTTGTGCTTCAAGTTCTTTTTTGGGGAGCACCGATTACCCCGCCATCCTCCTTTCCGTTGTGCCGCCGCTGCCTCCGCGCCCTCGACGCCAACCTCGCCCAAACACGGCATCCATTTTTGTCGCAGTTCTTGCCACCCCGTCGGTCCATTCTCGGCTCGGCTTAATATTGAATTGCTTGCATCTAACGAAGCCCGCGCAGCTAATTCGAAGCTCTTCCCACAGCTCTTCGCTTGCTATTGCCGCGCCCCAGAGCTAGCTCGCCCCTCAGATATAGCTCTCTCCGCCCCGCGCCCCTAAGCCATCGTCGGCGTCGGCGACAGAACCCCTTTCATTTCGACCAGTCCCCTCGCCTCGACCCCCTCGACCCTCCCCTCAAACGCCAGCGCCACAATGGGCAGCGTCGACGGAGACCAGACTGCGCTCGGAGGCCGGCTCCTGCTGATATCCAACCGCCTCCCCATCACCATCAAGCGCTCCGACGATGGCCAGTACAGCTTCTCCATGTCCTCGGGTGGCCTCGTCACCGGCCTGAGCGGTCTGTCCAAAGCAACCAGCTTCCAGTGGTACGGCTGGCCCGGGCTCGAGGTTCCCGACGCCGAGGCCGGTCCGCTCGTCAAGCGGCTGAAGGACGAGTACGGCGCCCACCCCGTCTTTGTTGATGACGAGCTCGCCGACAGGCATTACAATGGATTCTCAAGTGCGTGTCGACTAGCCCACCCAAACCCCATTGCATGAGCCTGTCTGCGACTGACCATGTTCAAACTCTCCACGAGCAGACTCTATCCTGTGGCCGCTCTTCCATTACCACCCTGGCGAGATCACCTTCGACGAGTCGGCTTGGGCTGCTTACAAGGAGGTGAACCGGCTGTTCGCTCAGACCGTCATCAAGGACGTCCAGGACGGTGACATGATCTGGGTTCACGACTACCACCTCATGCTGCTGCCCGAGATGCTCCGCGAGGAGATTGGCGACTCCAAGAAGGACGTCAAGATCGGCTTCTTCCTCCACACCCCCTTCCCCTCCTCCGAGATTTACCGCATTCTGCCCGTCCGCGAGGCCCTGCTCAGGGGCGTCCTTCACTGCGACTTGCTGGGCTTCCACACCTACGACTATGCCCGCCATTTCCTCAGCTCCTGCTCTCGCATCCTGTGAGTCGCCTTCTATCCCTTCAAACCTCCACATCTGCCTTTTTTTTCTCCCGGCGAAATCCGTATGACTAACCAAGAGACAGCTCGGCACCTACAACCCCCAACGGCGTCGAGTTCGCCGGCCGTTTTGTTACTGTTGGCGCATTCCCCATCGGCATCGACCCGGAAAAGTTCGTCGATGGCCTCAAGAAGCCCAAGGTCATGGAGCGTATCGCGGCACTGACGCGCAAGTTCGAGGGTGTCAAGCTGATTGTCGGCGTCGACCGGCTTGACTACATCAAGGGCGTGCCGCAGAAGCTGCACGCGCTCGAGGTGTTCTTGACAGAGCACCCGGAGTGGATCGGCAAGATCGTGCTGGTCCAGGTGGCCGTGCCCAGCCGGCAAGATGTGGAGGAATACCAGAACCTGCGCGCCGTCGTCAACGAGCTGGTGGGGCGCATCAACGGCAAGTTCGGCACCATCGAGTTCATGCCCATCCACTTTTTGCACCAGTCGGTCAGCTTTGACGAACTGGCAGCCCTGTACGCCGTCTCGGACGTGTGCCTGGTCAGCTCGACGCGTGACGGCATGAACCTGGTCAGCTACGAGTACATCGCCACGCAGCGCGACCGCCATGGCGTCATGATCCTGTCCGAGTTCACAGGCGCGGCGCAGAGCCTGAGCGGCTCGCTCATCGTCAACCCCTGGAACACGGAAGAGCTGGCCAACGCGATCCACGACGCCGTCACCATGGGCCCCGAGCAGCGCGAGGTCAACTACAAGAAGCTCGAGCGCTACGTCTTCAAGTACACGAGCGCCTGGTGGGGCCAGAGCTTCGTCACGGAGCTCAACCGGATCGCCGATGTCGAGGTTGAGTCCAAGGCAAAGCTCGCCCTGCGCAGCGCTACCGACGCCGTCACGAGCGGGGCCCAAAAAGCTGCCGATGCCGTTTCTGGCGCCGTCTCGAGCGCTGTTGGTGGGAGCAGCTGAGTGGAGAGGGGCAACAATATTAAAAAAGGGGAAAGCGCCAAGAGTAAGAGTGGCGGCAACAGAACGCAGTGGACGAAGAATTATGACCGGCTTTCCTTCTTGCTTTTCTGCCTTGCTAGATAGACTTGCCGCCTCCTTTTGTTACTTTCTTAATTTCCTCGGGAGGGCAGGAAGGCAAGACGTGCGGATCCACGGGCCTCACTCTCGACGTCTGCCCGACGCACCAAACGCAGATTGTCGATGCCTACGCCCAATTTCCTTTGTTTCCTTAACTCTTGGCTTCAGCGTTGAGACGCCTGCACATTTGCCACCGCGACGTCACTTTGTATTTATTTTTCATTTTACGGTAGTATCTAGGCGTTGGTTTCACAATAGTATAATCACATTACTGGGACTAGGACGAGCCCTTGGTCACCGGGCTCTGGGTGTATCGCCATGTATGCTAACACTGCTCAAAGAGAGTTGGGATCTCGAGAGAGGCAGCCCAAGGAGACGACTGACACACGACCCAGGTGGAGTTTTCTTTCTCGATCTGAGTCACATGAGGGCCACTAGGCGCAAGAGCGCCTGGCCCTGGCCGAGGCAGTGTTCATGGAAGGCCACCCACCCACCATTCGGGCTCGAATACCTTGCATGTTGGTTGTCGGCTAGAACACCTCGTGCCTGGTTTCAGCATGTTCCCCAGTCTTGCTGGTACAGCGCAAGACCCGGCAGCCCCGAGACGTGGGGTATTGGTCGTTTCAAACAGGGGGCATCGCCTCGGTCTGGGGGACCTCGTGGGCGGCCACAGCCGCCTGCAGAATTCCGCAGCACATCATCTCGATAGACAGCGGCAAGAAATTCCCCCACGAGGGCGAGGGAAAGTCCAAGCTTTCGTAATAGAATCCCATTCCTGTCGATTCGCAGGCTTCTCGAAGAACCCTCCTGGGGCCTGCAGGCGGTCGACCATTGGTTACCGACTGTGTGGATTCGAGTGCTGAAGCGCGAGCCAGCACGGGGATCGCCGCTAGCACCAGTCAATCGCCCAACATCCACATCGACACCTGTGACTGCCCAAGAAAACAAAACACATGAACGCCCCCAAATGTGATGATTTCTTCGAGATGGCACTTTCGGTCGCGCCGTCGTCTATTCGGATGTGCGATTTCCCACAAGTTCTCAGGGTTGACCCGGACTGCAGCACATGTACGCGCTCGTGCTTTCGACCTTTTCGCCCGGCCGCTGATTCTGGCCGCTCTGGGAGGGAGACGACGGCCGCAGCCAAGACCGAGATGGCTGAGCACTGGGGAATTTTGGAGTTCGTGACCTTTTCGGGCCAACGGTGAGGTCTGCAAACACGCCAAGCAGAGGGATCCAGTCCGCTATTGATGGCATATAAGTGCGTGTCGTTGCCCTTGCCATCCTCGAATGTGGATTTGGCCGACACACGCATTTACACACGCGCGTCCACACAATCACTCGCTTACATACCACCCTACACAAAAACAAACCAACAGCACGCATCCCAACATCGTCAAGCAAAACTACTTACAAGGAGCGTCGAGTATCGCCACGGAATCTCGGATACTCGTCGCCGTCACTCGCCATCCCGGCCGGGGGGCAAGTCAAGTCTTGGGCTCTGTCGAGGGGTTCCGGACAAGCAACCCCAACAACCACACACGAATTCCCAACACCCCAAGCAAGACACGACCTTGACTATCACCCCGAAATCCTTTATCGTTAACGCAGCGCACACAACTACCTACAGCCTTCACACCAAACCCCCGAAGCATCAACTTGATACTCTCCGACATGATCCAATGCCCATTCTGCGGATTCGACTACCCTGCCAGCCAGTCAGGCTGCCCCTGGGACACCATCGCCCCAAGCTGGGGCAGATCCACAACAAGTAAGCCCCACCTAAGATACGCCCCATGACTTCTTCAAGCCCGCGCAGGCTGACAAGACTCTCCCCAGACAATCGAGGCTGGGGACCCAGCTGGGAAGACACCTGGGGACGTGGCTACGAGGAGGCCTTCCACAGAGCCGCTGCGTGGGTCTACGACCTGGTCGACGAAGACTTGGATGTGGAGATATACGATTTAGTTGACGAGGGGATGGATGGGGAAGTCTACGAAGCACCCGAAGAGGAAGACAGCGGCGGTTCTCGGATCTACGAGCTGCCCAGAGAGGGAGACATCGAGGAGCCCCGGATCTACGAACTGCCTGGCGACGAGGTCGAGGACACTGGCATCTCTAGGGCCTGCGAGGATACTGGGGGACCTGAGGCCCGCGAGCTGCCTGGCGAGGAAGATACCGGAAATCCTCGGGCCGATACAGTCTTGGATCACAAAGACAATGACAGCCCCCAGGTCTACGATCTGGATGACAGCAACGAGGCCGGGGAGCCCCAGGCTTCCGAGCCGGCTGCCAAGATAGACAGCGAAGGCCCTCGGGCTTGCCAGATAACCGATGAACAAGACACTTGGGATCGAGGCCAGTGTGTCCGCCAACCGGCCCCTGAGAGAGACATTGCGCGGGGCTGTCCTTCTAAAGGAGTGTACCGGCGCTCTTCAAGACCTCAGATGAAGGTTTTCAGGAGTGGTGGATGTCAGGAACCATTCCTCTGGGAGACCCGGGGCTTGGGAGACGTCGAGGACTGGTCGTGGATTTCAGGGGCTGTCGACGTGGGAGGATCAAGCCCAGGGCCTAATGATGAGGTGACCTTGGTCTTCAGCGTGGCCTTATCCTTGAGGAGCTAAACTCTCCGCTACCTGGGGACGTGTTCATGTCAAGGAATAAGGGCTCTTATAGAAGTGTAAGATGGGGAAAAGGGCGACTTTTCGGGGTTTTGTATCGGGGACTTTCGGATTACATTTTTTCCCCATAGATCTTCATAGATTGCTTTAGAACAGACCCAGATGGCTGCGTTGGCGCGATCCAGCTTTAACACTGACGTTTTGGCGAGGGAGTAAACGGAAATGTCGAGCTTCGGTACTCGCTTGTCACCAGTTGTCTACGCAGGAACATGTTCACATATCTAAGGGTGGAGGGGTGAAGTGATTGCGGTTTAGAGTATCACGGGTCGAGCCTCGATTTTCCGGAATATGGCGAACGTTATTGTAAACTTTGTTCATGAGGTAATAGGAAATGCTAAGATGGAATTCATTTTGTGTTGCCTTGTCCGTAAAACGTCAACCTGTGAGAAAAGCCCCGAGATAGAGCCGGCCCTCGGGTAATTAGATAAGCAATTTGGAAAACCCTTTGGCTGAAAAGAGAAACCCATCCACCCATTCGACAAGTGACGGCGGAACGCCAAGAGCGATCCCTCCCGCGGCGTCCAATGAGCCAGCGCCCTTTGCATGCTCCTATTGGTTGGTGGACGGCCAGGCGGACAGTCCGGGTTGCCTAACCTAGAACATGCATCTTTCGGGCGGTAGTGCCTGCACCGGTCGTGACAGCATGACGTGAGTGGTCAATTATTGTAGATCCCCGCATCACGTTCGAACTGAGCGAAGCGCTCCTCGTGCTCAGCCCGCATCGTGGCAATGTCATCCTTTATGCTGGCGATGGCAAACTTCATGCTGGACATGTTGCGACGGATGTCCTGAAGAAGTTTCAACATCAAGACATCCCTATAAGGCATGTGATATTAATTAATTATCCCGTCCCGTCCTCCTTTCTCCTTCCTTTTTATTTTTATTTTTATTATGTAAGTCGACATACCTCTGAGACGCTTGTGTACTTGCGTCCTCGCTTTGCTGGTATGACTGTCTGCGACTCCGCTGGTTGAAAGCTGCTGGTGGCTGCTACCAATTGATAATGGTTAGGTCAATTGAGACATTATCGTGGTGGGCAAATGCAATAGTGCGGGTAACATCGTGCCTGAAAGTCCGCGGGTTGAAATCCGCTCAGTTGCACGGTTGGGTGCGACTGCGAAGGCTGGAAAGCAGATAGATTCGAATGGGTTGGGTGGTAAGGCTGTTGATGCAACTGATGGTTCGGATGGTGGTCCTGGAAGTCTGACATAAGCTGTCCTTGATCGGAATGCAGCTGCTGGAGTTGGTGGGTCTGGCCTCCCATAGGAATTATGAAAGGAACGTCATCTTGGGTGACATCTTGGGCGACGGAGAGTTGCGGTCCCTGGTACAAAGCATGCGGGATCGGAGATAATTCTAGCTGCGGGAAAGGGGAAGCAGGCGGCAGTTGGGTGGGGGAGCCCTGGGTCTCGGCGGTCCCGAGCGATACGGGAGCCTGTGCGTCCATGGCAAGTTACCTATCGACGGTGTTGCCACTGGTTTGTGGTCTGCTGTTCCCATTATCAGAGGGTGGAAGGTGAAGTGGGCTGGCCGATTTTAAAACTGTTTGGCACGCCGGTATTGCGAACCATTGCGAACCTGCTTTGAGGCAACCAGCCCACAATGTACCAATGTACCCAAACGGTTTCTTTCACCCTGTTGTTTGTCCGCTCTTCCACTCCCCTCCCCTGTTTGTCCGCTCTTCCACCCCCCCTAAAACGTTCCGCATCTCTATGGACACACACGTTCATTCTACTGTTAGTATGGGTCTGAGACAGTGGCTCAACCCTCGTCCGCCCTGTGCAGCAAGCGGGAGGGTGTTCGATGGGCCGGGGGGGATTGAGGTCACGCAGCAGTCGGCTAGCAAGGTTTGTCAGCTGTGCTCTTCTTGGGTGAAAGGAAGATTCCGCAGTACGACCAGGTACCACCACGCACCGCCACCGATCTCTCCTTTATGTACTGCATTTATGGAGTTCGTTCGGAAGTTGGAATTCCCATTGCTAACCTCCATATCACATGGCTTAAACTTCCAGCGACAGACTTGACAACACACATAGTCCGCAGAGATGTAGGTCAAGGAGAAAGTAAAGGTTCGATACACAAAGGACGACGACCACCGAAAAGCTGCAGTATTAAGCAAGATTTCGCTACAACTGAAAAGACATGCCCAATCTCGAACCCTTGCCATGATAGCCTAACTCCAACCCATCACCATAATACCCCATCCTGTTCCATTTCCCTTGCACTCATTCAGTACTCCTCCACAATGTCATCCTTGCCGAGCTTGTACCGTCCGCTCGCCCGCGTGCCGATGCGCGCCGAGGACCGCCGCCCACCGCCACCGAGAGAAATGATGGCATCGCCAGCTATGCTCTCGCGCGTCGGCCGCTTGAGCGACTTGTTGCTCACCATGTTGACCTCGTGGGGCAGCGCCATGATGATGTTCCTGTCGGACCCGTACTTGAAGTCGTCGGCCTTGACGTCGTCCGAGTACCTGCGGATCTTGTACGGCTCCTTCGAGCCTGCCAGCACCTTCTTGAGACTCCACTCGACCACGTAAGGACCCGTGGCCGTGATGATCTGCGTCTCCTCCTGTCCAGAGCCGGTGTTGAACTTGGCCGGCGTCATCGAGACACCCTTGCCTGTCTCGTGCGCAAACTGGGCCACGTGCTCAGGCCGGAGCGCCAGCCGCCTCGGCTGTGGTTTGTCTGTGGCCGCGAAGCTCTTCTCGAAGCCGAGCTTGCCCTCATTCTTGCCGCTCTTCTGCATCGCGTCGATAAGTAGTAGGTACGTACGACATGTGCCTAGCACCCAGCGTCCGTCGGCCGATACGTCGAGGCCGATGATGGGCTCGCCTAGGGCCGGGATATGCGTCTTCGCGTTGATGCCCAGCCGGTCGAATAACCGGATGTCGCCCTTGTTGGACGCCACGGCGATGTGACCCTTCTCTGTCGTAGCAACTGACGAGAAGTCGTTCTTGCTCACGTACTGCTTCAGCTGGCTGTCCACGAGCTTGGTTCCCGACAGGCGCGGGTCAATACGGTAGAGGGCGTTGCGCGAGATTCCCAAGAAGGTCGGCTCGTGGGTCATCTGCGCGAATTTGTTCTCCGGGGCGAAGGTCACGACGGGGATGTCTTCGTGCACATTCCACTCGTCCACAACCTTGCCGTACTCGAGATCCATACGGAAGAGCTTGTTCGGGTCTGCCTCGTTCTGCAAGATCATGTTTCGATCCTCGTTGTGGAGCATGACCTTCTTGGGGCTGAAAAGTTTGCCGTCTGGTGTCTCGACCTTGGAAATGTTGGTCGAAAACTCGAGCTTGTTGCTGGGCGTGTGCTTGAACACGCCAATCTGCGAGCCGCGCACGACGAATGACCTGTCGTGCTTGTAGCCCACTGCCAGAGACTTGTTGACGGCTGTGTCCTTGGGCTTGACGTCAACATCATCGTCTTCTTCGTCGCTATCGTAGTGCTCACTCCGGGGAGCGTCGTCCTCCTCATCTTCCTCCTCTTCCTCCGCTTCCTCCTCCTCTTGCTGTAGCTGCGCGGCCGCCTCGTCTTCCTCAATGTCATCCATGGCAAGCTCGGCAAAGGCATCCGTGATGTAGTCCTGGTCCTTCTCTTTCATCTTAGCCCACTTTGTCTCGTTCAGCTTCTCCCAGATACCCCTGAGGAGTCCCTCCTGGAAGCGCTCCATAGTGTCCTGGTCCTTGAAGCGGATGAGCCATGAGTATGCCTGTCCCTCGCCGACAAACTGGTTGAAGATGAAGGACAGGAACTCGAAGTTGAAGACCGGGTTTATATCGCCAGATATATCAATGCCCACCCAATCCCGGTCCTCGCTCGATATCTGAAGCCAGTACTGCCAGTCTCCCGTCTCCGAGACCACAGCCCTGACAGAGGCATCCTGCAACAGGAAGGAGCCGGACACAAAGTCGAAGAAATGCAGCTCGCCAAGCTCGGCGGCCAGTATCTCCCTGGCCTCGGGCTGCTCGGTAGGCGCCATGGGGGCAGGGGTGCTCTTAGCCTTTCCCTTATCTTTTGACGGGGTGGCTTGGGGACTGGAGGTGGCAGCCGTGACCGGGGACGAGGCTTCTGGGGATGCGGGCGCTGCCTTTGCCGCCGATCTCTTGACCGGGGTGTTGGCGAGGACGTTCTTGCTCGAGAACATTGAGTCGGACGATTCGATTGAGCGGGTCAAGGTCGGGCCGTGCAGAGGACTGGCAGGTGGAATGGGCTGCTCGTCGAACTCGAACTGGAGTAGATCGTCTTCGGACGCGGTGGTATGAGGCTTCCGGTGCTTTCGTTCGTACTGGCACTGCCGGGCGATGCGTACGAAGGCGTCGACTTGCGCGGGTGAGGTGTCGGTGCGGTCGCAGACGAACTCGTAGACGTCACCTGCGTCACCACTGAGGTCGCGCCAGCAGAGAACCTTCTCGCCACCGCCGCCGCGGTTCTCAAATCGGAAATGGAGGGCCTCGTCGAGCAAAAACGTCTTTTCGTCGCGTTCTGAGGCAAGGGCGTCCTCCTCAGCTTCGTCGCCTTCCTCCTCGGCCAGAAGCTCGGCCTCTCCTTCCTCGTAGGCGCGCTGGACGACGAGCTGGTACTGGAAATCTTGGCCGGTTTTTCGGATGCGAGCGGCAGCGTCCTTGAAGATGAGCTCCGAGTAGCCCTTGGGGGAAAGCGGTCGGACGAGGTAGAGTTGGCCCTGGGGCAGCTCGGAAAGCGACTCCTGGCTGCTGGAGCCGAAGATGAGCTTGGCGGCTGGGGAGGATGGAAATGTCAGTGCCTGGTGGGGAGTTGCAGGGATCGCGGAGGAATGATGGGCTAAGCGAAGAGGGAAATGCGAGGCTGCAACGGGGCGCCGGCTGGCCTGAGAGGAAAAAATACTGCAAATGGGAACCTCGCACGGGACGTCATGGGTCGGCGCATATCAACAAACTGGGGGAAAGGGACAGGCAAAGGACGGAGGAAGCACGTCGGGGGATGGCGGCACCTACCGTTTCGCACCAAAAACATTTTCGCTTGCAGGTGCAGAAAGCACTCCTCTGCTGGTCAAGTTGGCTGTGGATTGGGTAGCGTCGACGGACGGCTTGCGTGCGGGCGTGCGGGACGGAGTTTATATCGGCGCGCTGGTCATCGTATTTTGGCGGGCTGTCTGTCCGGGAGCCTGTGCTGGTGCTCGCTGCCCGGCTTCAAAGATACTTTGAGGCAGCAACAGCCTGACCTTGCTTCTGCGGGCACACACCTGACTTCTAGCTGCAACTGCGTCATAACAAAAATGCTTGGGAAATTTGGGTGATGGAGGGGTAACAAGGGCCGTGGCGGTGCATTTCAAGACGCCACCTCCACGGCGATTGGATAGGCAGGCAAGCCACAGCCTCCACCAGCATGGGAGCTCTGCGTCACCTCCAGGTCCGTGATGGAAGTCATTGGCGCGTGACCTTTTGATGCCCGTCGCCAGCTCGTTTGCCACGCCAGTAGCGTCAACACAGAGGACAACATTTCTTACGGTCCCAGTGGAATCCTTTCCGCGCCAGTCCAGAATACCTGCCCGTGGTGAAGGGTTTGTTTCACATGATTGATGGAACACACTCTTTTTTCCTAGCAGTTTTCCACAGCAAATCGGCCGCCAGCATGCAGGATTGTGAATAGATGCCCATGACAATGCACAGCTAATCTTGGCTAACCAACCCGCCTAACTTGCGAGCCTGCCAATAATCCTAGCATTCCGCGTCGCTAGCTTTCGAACGTTCCCTCACCGACTCATTTGTCAATATCAGGCCAGGGAGCCCTTGTTCTGGCCGGCCAGGATACCAGGCTACATGCATGCCGCTCTTTTTTGCTGTCACCTCTAGCAGGTCCTTTGTTATGTCTCCCACTGTCTCAGTCCTGTCCGCCTAGAACAGCCTGCCGCTCATCGTCATCCAGCGGACCAGGCATCATCTGGGAGCCATTGGCATTTTCTCTGGCTTTGAAGGAGAGAATCACATCGTCCACCAGCAGCCTCGCCACGTTCTTGCCCATCAGCGCGCTCGTCTCCATTGTCGAGATGAAGCTCTCAATCCCAGAGGTGTAATAGAGACCGTTGCCCAGAACCGGGTCCTGGAAGGTGACACGCGGCAGTCCCTTGGGGTACGAATGGAAGACGTGAGGGTAGATCCATGAGATGGGCTCGACCGCTTCTGTTTGCGCCTCGCCCTTGGCTTGGCCGGTGAAGGTTTCCGGTACAGGCACGCCAAGCAGCGAGGACAGGAACTCGGTCGTGACCTTCTCCGGCGAAAATATCTTGTATAGATATTCGACGCCTCCTGTTTTGGGATTTTTCAGCGTTCTGAGCGTGCTGAGCGAAAAGAAGCCAGCCTTCCCTGCCCCTGAGGCTCCAGATGAGCCATCCTCCCCCTCGGCCAACGTTGTCAACACGGTCGTTGGGGCCGTGGTGCCAGGCGCGAGGCCGAAGAATTCGGCGTTCAGGCGGAATGGGGACGTGAATAAGGTGACGTGCAGCTTGACATATGGAATCTCGTCGATGGTTTGCTTCAGGACGTCGTCGCCGGCCTCGATGTTGCTGAATTGGTAAGGGTTCGCGAGGATGACCCTGTCGAAGACGAGTGTCTCTGCAGCGTCTGGGGAATTTTCGGCTGCAGGGTCTGACGACTTTGTTCTGATGAGATACCTGGAACTGGCGTCCTCTTTCCACTTTTCCGATTCCAGTCCGATGTAGTCAACGGAGGAGTTGAACTGGATGGAAGCCCCTGAGTCCTTGACCATGGCGGCAAAGATCCGCCAGTTCCCACCAGCTACCTGAGATGCGCCATCAGGGGCAATTGAGACCTGCAATAGTGACGTTAGCATGCCATTATACCAGAAATAGGGTAAACGGTATCTTGGCCTCTTACCATGGTCTCCAGCCCGTGGATTTTCTCAAGATTAGAAGCATAGTTGACACGTGTAGCAGCCTGAACGAGATCGTGTGCAAAACGAGGGTCGATCTGTGGAGGGGACGTTAGACAAGGTACAGAGACGAAACGGAATGAGAGGGACGCAAAGCACGAACGTTGTTTTGAGCCAGGAATTGGTCCCCGGTCAATGCCGTAAAATAGGTGAGGTTGAGCTCATAGGAGGCGGTCGTCAGGGAGCGAAAAGGGAAGTTGGGGGCTTCATAGAGCTTGAGGAACTGGGCGACGGTGCTCTGCATGAGCTTCTGGGTCCTGTATGGGGCGAGGCCGTATTTCCAGAACAGCTTGGCCAGGTTCCACCAGTCATACTGCGAACTGTCCTGCTGGTATACAAAGCTGTCGCCATCCCAAATGGCGAGTAGCTCATCCTCCTCGGAGCCTGGGACCCGAAGCGAGAGGTTGAACCGGTGGACCGCATCCCAGAGGATGTGGTTAAGCTGGATGAAGATGGACGCCCCGAGCTCCACAGGAATGCTGGGATCATCGTACACACCCACGGTCAAGGTGCGCCCGCCTACGCGGTCCGTCTTCTCGAAGATGGTGACATTGATGGGGATACTTGCCTCGGCGGCAAACTTGCGGATATGGTATGCGGCCGATGAGCCCGCGGCGCCGGCGCCTGTTCGGGAGTCAATAAATACGGCCAGCCAGTAGGACGACACACACGTTTCATATTTGAAACCATTCAAGATCCCGGCATGGTAGGAACCGCACGCCAGCCGAGGCGCGCCGGATGATGGCACCACTAACCGATAATCGCAACCTGTTGAGGCTTCGAGCTGGTCGATTCAGCTTGGGCAAGGGACAGGAAACCGCCCAAGCCCAGTAATGTCAAGCTCCGACAGAGCTTCATGTTGCCGACCGGTTCAGAAGCAACGTGGAATACCAGTAGAATTCAGGGCGGGAAAGGGCGGCACGAAGCTCATGGGTCAACGAGGCTCGAGAAAAATGCGAGGAACAATTTGCTACAGTTCCGGTCAAAGAGGCGACGGCAGACGCGGGAGCATAATCTGCCCGACCGAAGCTAGGAGGTCGTGGTTGCCCGGGATCCGGGGCCAGTGGCGTTCAGGCTTGTCAGCAAACGGGTGGCCCTCACGGGCTTGATTGATGTCAGCTTGCCCTGAGGCTCGCTTTAGACCACAGAATGCAACTTCACACGGATAGGAGATCGTGCTTGTTGCGGTCTGAACGACAACATGAAGAAGCACCACCCTGGCCCGATGTGTCCAGGAACCTGAAGGCGAGGGACGGGGTACAAGCTCTCCCACTCGTTTATGGACGTGTGAAATGTACCGGTGCCCCACAAAGGAAATCCGTCTCTGATTGGTCAAAGCTCACTGTCCCCTGTCGCCGCTCTCCAGGTTGCGAGGCGGGCAGGCAGCACAGGCACAAAAAAAGTCGGTTGTCCCGCTATCGCGGTGGCTGCCAAAACATTGGGAGAGCATCGGTAACGGCAAGTCTTAGAGGGGCACCAACCGACCAGCTTTGACGGCCCCATACACCCAACCGCGCCTCCAGAACAAAGACATACGCCATGTCTGCCGCCCAGCTCCTCAACCCCAAGGCCGAGTCGAGGGTATGTCGGTCCTGCTCGCGTGGTTTGGAAGGTCCCGTTCCATATTGACATTTTGGTGCGGGCAGCGGCGGGGTGAGGCTCTCCGAGTCAATATCGGCGCGGGCGAAGGTCTCCAGGATGTCCTGAAGTCCAACCTCGGTCCCCTGGGGACCATCAAAATGTAAGTAATCATAATTCTCACTTCTAGCGAGGTATATCCCACTAACCCTCTCTTCTCGCCCAGGCTTGTCGACGGCGCGGGACAGGTAACCGAAGCTTCCATCGACTCTCCACCACCTCCTCCCCGATCAAGCCGCACCACCCGCCCCGAACATGCGCCGCCCTCCTGCTAACCGCCGACGCGCCAGATCAAACTCACCAAGGATGGCAATGTCCTGCTCCGCGAGATGCAAATACAAAATCCCACTGCTGTCATGATTGCCCGAGCTGCGACCGCCCAAGACGACATCTGCGGAGACGGAACCACCTCGGTTGTCCTGCTGGTCGGCGAGCTGCTGAAGCAGGCTGAGAGGCATATCCAAGAGGGCCTGCACCCCAGGATCATTGCCGATGGTTTCGAAGTTGCGAAGAACGAGGCGCTCAAGGTATGGCTGCCGCTGCCCGCCTTGCCCAGGAGAGACATGCCCATGCCCATGCCAACTTGCGACTGACCATGACCACCCGCCCGTGCAGTTCCTCGACACGTTCAGAATCCCCAAGCCTGCCGACAGGGAGCTTCTTATCAGTGTGGCCAGGACATCGCTGGCCACCAAGCTGAACGCAACACTCGCCAACAAGCTCACGCCCGATATTGTCGATGCCGTCCTCGCTATATACAAGGCCCCGGCCAAGCCCGACCTGCACATGGTTGAAATCATGAAGATGCAGCACCGCACGGCCTCGGAGACTCAGATGATCAAGGGACTGGTTCTGGACCATGGCGCGAGGCACCCAGACATGCCGAAGCGTCTCGAGAACGCCTTCATCCTGACGCTTAACGTCGGCCTCGAGTACGAGAAGTCGGAGATCAACTCTGGGTTTTTCTACAACAGTGCCGAGCAGCGCGACAAGCTGGTTGAGAGCGAGCGGAGACACGTCGATGCCAAGCTCAAGAAGATCGTCGATCTCAAGAAGGAGGTCTGCGGCAACGACCCCAAGAAGAGCTTCGTGATTGTGAACCAGAAGGGCATCGACCCCCTGTCACTGGACGTGCTGGCCAAGAACGGCATCTTTGCGCTACGGAGAGCCAAGCGGCGCAACATGGAGCGCCTGCAGCTCATCGCCGGCGGTGTGGCACAGAACAGCGTCGAGGACCTCTCGCCTGAGATCCTCGGTTGGGCCGGCCTGGTGTATGAGCAGCAGCTCGGCGAGGAGAAGTACACCTTCATCGAGGAGGTCAAGGATCCCAAGTCGGTCACCATCCTGATCAAGGGCCCCAACGCCCATACCATCACGCAAATCACCGACGCCGTGCGCGACGGCCTGCGCAGCGTTTATAACGCCATCGTCGATAAGAGTGTCGTGCCAGGCGGTGGCGCGTTCCAGGTCGCGTGCGCCTCCCACCTCCGAAGCGATGCCTTCTCGCGGACCGTCAAGGGCAAGGGCAAGTGGGGTGTCCAGGCCTTTGCGGACGCTCTACTCATTATCCCCAAGACCCTCGCCGCCAACGCTGGGCACGACATCCAGGAGTCCTGTATGCGGACCCTCGTACCCCCGCGGATATATGTGTTTCCTTGTCTCAAACTTGCTAACACCTGCTTTTACTCGATTCTAGTGGCTGCCCTTCAGGATGACTATGCCGAGGGCAATGCGTTCGGTCTGGACCTGCAATCTGGTGGCACAATGGACCCCACCCTGGAGGGTGTCTACGACTCGTTCCGTGTGCTGAGGAACTGCATAGCGTCTAGCACCGGAATTGCATCTAACCTGCTGCTGTGCGACGAGATGCTCAAGGCGCGGCAGATGGGAAGGCAAGGAGGGCCAGGCCCCGGCATGGACGGACCCGAGGAGTAAGCCGGTTTTGGACTCGCCCTAGATACGATACCATTCTCCGTACCCATACTATCGGAACTGGCTACTGGATCTCGAGGTGTTTGACGGTAGACGTGAATAAAAGTTTGGGTCACATAGATCATTTGTCCCTTAACAAGAATGCAGGTTGCTCCAGAAGTTGGGCAACCCCTGGTCTGGGCGAGGTTGCTCCCTCTATCGCAGAAAAAATCCATCTGCGCGCGCACTGCGGGACACTTTTTTTCGTCATTGTGCCCCGCGATTGCTGGGATCAAAAAATCCTGCCCCACCACGCGCCTCAATCCAAGGCTACTTTTTGTTTATTTTTCGTTTATTTTTCTCCATACGCAGAAGAACACAAAATGGTTCCATACGATAGCGATTCCTCCGGAGAGGACCAGGATTTCACTGAGACCAATGTCCTTCTCGGCTACACCTCCAAGGATGCCGGCAGCGAGACCGTGAGCCGGTTAGGAGGACGTCCGGTTCGTGCCCCGTCGAATTATTTTTCCATCGCCGTCCCCTGAACTGCGCGCTAAGCTCCTGGATTCGAGCACAACATACAGGACTGGCTCGTCGCGGACAAGCCACCGACGGCGGCGCTGGCGCGGTGCAAAGTCTGCAAGGACCTCACGGTGCTCCTGCTGCAGCTCAACGGCGAGCTGCCCGAGCGGTTCCCCGGGCACGAGAGGCGCATCTACGTCTTTGCCTGCCGCAGGAAGTCGTGTCGGCGCCAGGCAGGCTCCGTTCGCGCTATACGGGGTCTGAGGGTCTCGGGCGCCGCGGCGGCGGCTGCTGCGGCGGCTGCTGGGAAGCAAGCGGCAGAGAAACAAAAGGCGGCGGCGGCTGCCAAGGAGACGGCGAAGCCTGTGACTAGGACTGGACTGGGAGAGTCGCTGTTCGGCGTCAAGGCGCCGGCGGGCGGCTCGGGGGCAGCCAACCCCTTCGCCGCGCCTGGAGCAAATCCCTTTTCCTCGGCGCCGCAGGCTTCTGCTGCCAACCCCTTCAGTACCAAGCCCCAGGCGCCCAAGCCCGCCGAGGAGGAGGAGGAGGAGGAGCAAAAGCAGGAGGAACAACCAAAAAAAGAGTCCAAAACAGAAAAGGCAGCAGCTGAACTCCCCCAAACCTTCGCAGGGAAGCTAGCCCTCAACAACCCCCAAGTGTCCGGCCCCCCACCGCCACCGGAGCCGTGGCCGGCTGAGTCGGAGCCGGGCCAGCCGCAGCCGTACCCAGTATCCTGGATCGCCGAGGCCGAGTACGAGACGCTGGACCCGACACCCATGCCGAGCGTGCCGACGGGCCCGACGGCCATGGAGCTGGACGAGGAGGCGACCGGTGGTAGTAGTAGCAGCAAAGGTGGCAAGGAGGACAAGGAGGTGTTTGAGTCGAGCATGGACACGGACTTTCAAAAGTTCGCCGACCGCGTCGGCCAGAATCCGGACCAGGTCATCCGGTACGAGTACGCGGGCGCCCCGCTGCTCTACAGCCGCGACGACGAGGTCGGGCGGGCGCTGGCGGGTGCGGACGATAACAAGGCGGTCAAGAGCGGTGGTGGCATGCCGCCGTGCGCAAACTGCGGCGCGCCGAAGGTGTTTGAGGTGCAGCTGACGCCGCAGGCCATCGCGGACCTCGAGTCCGGAGGTGAGGACGGGCTAGATGGCATGGACTGGGGAACCATCATTGTCGGCGTCTGCTCGCGCGACTGCCAGGAGAGGACCACGGGCGATGGAGAGGCGGGATATTTGGAGGAGTGGGCGGGTGTCCAGTGGGAGGAGCTCATTGTCAAGAGGTGAAGAGTAATATCAAGAGTGGGTGTGGTCAGTGAATGACGCTTGTGCAGGTTATCGTCTAGTAACGGACCCTAAATAGAGAAACCTCTCGAGACAGCACGGGGAGCAATCAAGTGCCATTGATGCCGATTTCGGGCTTCCTCTGCTCGGGTAATCCCATAGCGAGGTGTGACACCGACCAGTAGGACGACCTAGAGCTACCCCCTTTTACAGAGGCAGTCGCCTGTACACCAGTCATATTCCTCTGACAGTGTGAGAGCACCCAGGGGCATGGCGCCGCCTCCGATCCCCCAACCCAACCCGAACCTTAACGCCTGAGTTTTTTTGCCGTTAAAATGCATCCCTAAAACCCTCCCGATGAATCATCCCCACAACCTGCTTCGAACAGGAGGTTGGGGATGGACATATGCCAGAGATTTATGAGGTACTAGACCAAGAACCTGGAAACCCCACACAAACTTTGCCGACCCCACTTCATGCGGTCTCCTCCCATGACCTCCTCAGGACCCTCGAGAACATCTCGACGTTGACGTCCTCGCGTATCTCTGCCTTCTTGGCCTCGTTGTCCGGGTTCTTAGGCACGGTAACGGTGGTGCCGTCGACAGTCCAGCCGCACGTCTCGATCAGGAACTTGCGGACGGCGGCGTCGCTGAGGCCGAGCCAGTCCTCGAGCAAGGGGAGCTGGATCTCGCGGAAGGCCTGGCTGGCCAGCAGGGCGATGCGGGTGCGGATCATGTCCTCGAAGCCTTTGATGTCGGTCGTCAGGTCGGCGTACAGGTCGTCGCTCTCGATGGTGACCCAGAAGCGTGCGTACTGGGCACCCTCGAGCTGCAGGTTCAGGTCGCGCAGCTTGCCGACGGCCTCGGACAGCTCCGTCGGCTGGGCGAGCGCCGAGGGGCTGATGAGGTGCATGGCCTGGCTAAACTGCGACGACGGGAACTGCGTCATGGACTTGACGAGGATGTTGGTCACGACCTCCTCCTTGATGCGGTCGGGGTTGAGCTGGTACCTGTGTTTCGAGGGGGGGCAGCAGTTGTGCGCGCCGGGACGGTCAGCCACTGGTTTCACCAATTGTAGAGCGAGCGCGGTGTCCAGAAAAGATCCTCTGCACTTGGAGGAGATCAGGGGTCACTAGTTGACTTCAGTTCCCCACGCGAGGCCCCCGGAGCCGGGGCGCAGAAGCGCCCAACACACGGCGACCCACGGGGGTATGTCAGGTAATAGGAAACGTTTATAAACGCATCATGTAGAGAGTGCCGAGGATCGCGAGGGATGGGGAAACAAGGCACCAGCAAGAACGAGCAGGCGGAGTCAAGGAACAGGAAGGGCCGTACAGCTTCAGCAGTGTCCTGTTAGCATTGCAGTCGCAGAACTTCTCCTCGCACTGGAGGGTCAGGTAGCTCTCGAGGGTGCCGACGGCCTCGGGGTTGTACCTCTCGAGGCCGTTGATGATGTTGGTGATGTAGTCGGGCCGCTCGGGCGGGTCCTCGGCGTTGGGCACGCGCATCTTGGGCGGAGGGTTCGGTCGCGGGATCGGGGGGTTCCGCCGGTTGGTCGAGAGGAGGAGAGGGAGGCGGAAGAGGGCAGTTAAAGGAGGCGGGTGTTTGCGACGGGGCAACGATTTGAGATGGAGGGGAATCGCTGGCCGTGGTTTTCTGGGTGGGGCAGCCAGGCCACACACGATATTTCGTTTCGGTGTGTGGTGCTGGATGTTGAAATTCCAGATTGGGATTAGCGTTGGCGCCACGTGACCTCGCGGCAGCTTGGTGACGCCAATGGCTCCGATGACTTCACGACGCCTTGCAGTCGCCGGCTGGCGTGGCCAGGCTCGATCTCGGCGACAAGACGTTGACATGCCGCACACACATGCAATCATGAAAATACCATGTGCTCGCCTGCCATAACACTACCTGGTTTATGACCTGAATACATGGAAGCGCCCTCTTGTTGCCATTCGCGCGCCTTCATCAATGGGGAGCCCTGCCAAAAAGCGTAAACTCAACGGCGGCGATTCCAAGCCGCCCGTACGAAGCTTGGAATACTTCTTTGCGAAACAGAAGCAGCCTGCTCCCGCTACCGCAGAAAACGAGCAAGTTCTGAGCGACGAGGAGCTTGCGAGAAAACTCCAGGCAGAATGGAACCGCGAGGATGCAGCCCGGTCCTCGTCGGCAAACGAGGCTGTCCCACCAGCGAAGGCTCAGCAGGCCCGTCCAGGAAATGAGCCAGATAATAAGGACAACAAAGCAGACGTCAACCCTGATTCTCTCTCAGCAAAGAAGGATGGCGGCATTCCAGACCCTGTACCTACATCAGTCGCTGCCCCTGCCCCTGCGCGCAATATACTGTCATTGCAGTCTGTCGCGATAGCGGAAGACCTGGTGGCATCGTCACTTCCGCTGGATGAAAGCCCCTTAACATTCCAGCCTTCCCAGTATATCGACCAGCTTAAGAGGCAGTGGTCGGCTGATGGCGGCAACGCGTCATATGCCCTCCTGACGCGTTGCTTCGTGCTCGTCAGTGGGACGAACAGCCGCATCAAGATTGTTAACACCTTGGTAAACTGCATCAGGACCCTTATTGAGGCAGACCCTACCAGTCTGCTCCCGGCAGTATGGCTTGCCACCAACTCCATATCGCCGCCGTACATCTCCTTGGAGCTAGGCTTGGGCGGCTCTGCCATATCCAAGGCCCTGAAGCAAGTTTGTGGCTTGGACAATCGCAGCCTCAAGGCCATCTATGACAAGCACGGCGACCCAGGCGATGTTGCGTTTGAAGCCAAGAAGAAGCAGAGCTTCATGTTGCGGAAACCAAAACCTCTTACCATCAAAGGCGTTTTCCAGTCGCTGGTCAAAATCGCCAAGAGCCAGGGCCAGGGTAGTGTGCAGACCAAACAGCAGATCGTGAACAGGCTGCTCCAGGACGCGAGGGGTGGTGAGGAGAGCAGGTTCATCGTCCGCACTCTCTGCCAGCATGTAAGTTCCCTCCTTCCCATGATATGCCCAGTGAGCAAGGCTAACGATTCTTGCAGCTTCGAATTGGCGCAGTGAAAACCACGATGCTTATAGCCCTGTCTCGGGCATTCCTTCTTTCGAAGCCGCCTGGAGCAGACTTTGCTACCAGAAGTCCGGCGGAGTTGGGCCAGCTGAAGAAGGATGGGCTTGCCGAGATCTGGGCCAAGGGCGAGGAAATTGTGAAGGCCTGCTTTGCCAGGCGCCCCAACTATAATGACCTCGTTCCCGTACTTCTCGAGATCGGTGTCACGGAGGAGCTCCTCCTCCGATGCGGCCTGACGCTGCACATTCCTCTTCGCCCAATGCTTGGCAGTATCACCAGAGATCTAGCAGATATGCTTACTAAACTTCAGGGGAGGGACTTTGCTTGCGAGTTCAAGTA
This sequence comes from Falciphora oryzae, assembly GCA_000733355.1. Taxonomy (NCBI): domain Eukaryota; kingdom Fungi; phylum Ascomycota; class Sordariomycetes; order Magnaporthales; family Magnaporthaceae; genus Falciphora; species Falciphora oryzae. The sequence goes on from JNVV01000004.1 coordinate 364,722, forward strand.
CGATGGCCAGAGAGCTCAAGTCCACTGCGACGAGAAAGGCACTGTGTCTATCTTCTCGAGACATCTGGAGCTGATGACAGACAAATACCCGGATCTTGTAGCTCTGATCCCCAAGATCCGGGGAGAAGGAGCTGAAAGTTTCGTTCTGGAGGGCGAGATTGTTGCCGTCGACCGCCAGACAGGAGAACTCAAGAACTTCCAGACCTTGACCAACCGCGCAAGGAAGGATGTGGAAATTGGCAGCATTACGGTAGACGTTTGTCTCTTTGCTTTTGACCTGATGTTCCTCAACGGCCAACCGCTGCTGGATCGGCCATTCCGCGAACGTCGCGAGCTCCTTCGATCTCTCTTTGTTGAGGTGCCTCACCATTTCACCTGGGTAAAGAGTATGGATGCTACGTCGCAAGATTCGGAAGCCGTCCTCGAATTCTTCAAGGCGGCAACAGACGCAAAGTGCGAGGGCCTGATGGTGAAGATCCTGGACAACCTTCCAGATCTAGTATACCAGGGGGAAGACGTTGCAGAGGGAGCAGCCGAACCAGACCAGGTGGCGGCAAAGTCTTCTTCCAAGGGCAAGGGAAAAGCCAAGGCCAAAGCAGAGAGCGGCGAATCCGAAAAGAAGAAGTCGCGAAGGAAGCCCCTCCTTGCAACCTATGAGCCTGACAAGCGGCTCGACTCGTGGCTCAAGGTCAAAAAGGACTACAACGCCAACTTTGACACGCTCGATCTTATCCCCATCGCCGCCTGGCACGGGCAAGGGAGGAAGGCGAAATGGTGGTCACCGATCCTCATGGCCGTCCGCAACGACGACACTGGGTCGCTGGAGGCCGTGACCAAGTGCATGTCGGGCTTCACCGATGCCTTCTACAAGGCCAACAAGCTCTTCTACAACGACGGAGCGGATGGGACAGAGAGGCAGAACACGCGCGCCCAGAAGCCGGCCTTCATCGAGTACTCGGGCCCGGAGCCGGACGTGTGGTTCGAGCCCCAGGAGGTCTGGGAGATGGCGTTTGCCGACATCACCCTCAGCCCGACCTATACCGCGGCCATTGGGCTTGTGAGCGACGAGCGTGGCCTCAGCTTACGGTTCCCCAGATTTCTCAAGAAGCGAGAGGACAAGAGCATGGACGAGGCGAGCACAAACGAGTTCCTGGCCGGTCTCTTCAGGAGACAAGAAACCAAAGCCCCTACCAATCCTGTTCGCGAAGCGGCAGATGATGAAATGGACGAAGCCATCGAAGATTGAAGATTAAGGATAGAAGGCAGTTGGGCTCAACCCTAACCACCTGGGCTACTCTGGACCCTTCAATCGGCCACGCGACTAATCCATGGCATTCATGGCATCCGTCATTTGCACCCACGCATATTCCAGACCCCTACTCCTTCCACGCGCGGTAAACAATCCTCGCCCCGTACTTCTCGCCCTTCTTCAGGACCATCATGGACTTCCACTCGTCGACATTGACCGCGTTGACGTAGCGGCTCGGCTCGACGCAGAAGGCGCTGCGGGCCTTGCGGGCGGGCAGGCCGGCGACCTGGGGCACGTCGATGTACTTGCCCGTGTAGAACTGGAAGGCGGGCTCGGTGCTGTGGACCTCGAGGTGGATGCCCGAGTCCGGGTGACTGGCGTGCACGTGGCGGACCAAGGGCTGAGATCGGGTGTCGACGGGGACCGACGAGGGCTGCTCGTTGGCGACGAAGCAGTCGTCGATGTCGGGCTCCTCGGCGCCGAGCGTGAAGGGCTTCTTGCCCTCGAACTTGGAGAAGGGCTTGATGCCGCCCGTGGGGATGCCGCCGTCGTCGACGGGGAGGTAGGAGTTGGTGGCGATCTCCACGACGGTGCCGGCAATGGACTCGCCGCCGGTCAGATTGAAGTAGCTGCGGTGATCATAGCGTTAGTCACGACTATTGTCCGCCTCGGTCGATGTTGTGGAAAGAGTTCACAAAAAACGACTTACGAGTGGTTGGTCATGTTGACAGGGGTCTCGTCAGCACCACTGATAAGCTCAGCCTCATACTCGATGCCAAGAACAGTGACGTCCTTGCCGTCGACGACCTGCTTTCCGGCCGTGTAGACGGTCGTGGCCTTGACGGTGCCAGGGAACCCCTCGTCGCCATCCTCGCTGAGCAGGGTGAACTCGACGCTCTCGCCGCCCTCGAGCCCGTCTATCCCAGGGATGGAGCGCACGCCGACGAGCCTGGGCCCGTCCCAGACGCGTTTGCCCCAGCCGACGACGCCGCCGTGCAGGTTGTTGGGTCCGTTGTTGGCGGCCAGGGCGTAGGACTTGCCGCCGTTGAGCGAGTCAAGCTTGGCGTCCTTGATGCGGTTCGCCACGCGCCCGATGGTCTCGCCGAAGTAGGGGGCGTTGTGCTCGCGATACAGGTCCTCGGTCGGGAAGCCCTGGACGATGTTGACGCCGCCGACCTTGAGGGACTGGATGATGGCCCCGAGGGGCAGGAGCTCGACGGCTGAGTCGGCCATTTTTGCGGTGTTTTTAGCGGTAGTACCTCTTCGCTTTTCCTTGGAGATTACTCTGTCTGCTGCCCGAGCTATAGAAGCTCGTGGTGGCCGGGATGACGTAGACGGGGCAAGGCCAATGATACCTTCGTCCAGTGTTTCTACCAAAAAGGCTTATTTGATCCGAATTTCCATTCTCATCCACGTGGAGAGCTGATGCACCCCTCTTATTATAGTCTACATACATGATGGGATTGACGACTGAGGTAATTTGCACGGCGAGCGACCCGCCCGGAGCGAGGGCGCAATTCAGCCTATATCGGCGGGCGCAAAAAGGAACATATGGATCAAAGGCTCTTTGCCGACCCCCAACGAGGGTGGGGTCACACTATTTCCAAGCCTCCCTTTTCCCCACACAGGCCGCGTCGCGCGGGGTAGCGCCCGCGAAAGTCATATGCGACATGCGCCCCAATGGATCGATGATACAGACGGGAGCTAGGAGAGGTCTACACGGAACGTTTCGATGGATTTGGTACATGTGCACTGTAAATTTCCGCTTCATGTCTTGGGAACACAGAAGGACTGAGCCGATGAATGGGGTGGCCTCGTGCTGCATTCAAATGGTGAGAACGTGCGAGGTCGGGTGTTCTTGCTTCTTCGGAGAGACACCAAACGAGGCGAAGGCTGAGAGCTTCAAAGAGATGCATTTGGTCTGATTTATGTGAGCAGACGTGGAGACAGAGATATCAATTGATTGCTTTTCCCGGCTACAAAAACGCATTAGCTCGGCACCCGTCTGGTAGCTGGAGGCATAGGCTAATGCACTGCGACTGCGCTGACAAGACCAAAAACCTCCACACTCTGCATTCCAATGCAGAGAGCAAGAAGCACGGGCAGCCACAGTCTGCAGGCTGATGATGGCCACGCAGCGTTGGAAACCGGATAACGGCCAAGCCTGCCCAAGTGCCTGCAGCAGTCTGTTCTATTTTTCCAATATGGAAGCGCTCACCTCCGGCTCGGGTTCAGTCGGGGCGTTTGGCCTCTGCACGCCCCCGCCCGCCACTGCGGCTGTTGTTTGTCGCCACCATCGGGCGTCTGCGGCCGCTGAGCTGTCTTATTCAAGTCTGGAGGAAACCGCGCCCCAGTTGGCACCTAGCAATTGGTAGCTTGTCCAGGAGCCAGGAGCCTGGGATTCGATAATTGCACAAACCCTGGAATTACGTGGCCCGTCTTTCTGGCTTGTCTACTTCCCATCAGCCAGGATTGACGCCGACAGGCTCCTTGCCTGCATCCCACATGATCTCCACGGCCAGCAAAGCTGCTGGGGGTTATATCACCTCTTTGGTTGACTACATCCACGTCACCCAACGCAACCGGCCCGCTTGATTCACAATGGCATAGCGCATTTGCGCCCTTTCGACATATACTAGAACGAACCCCCACCTCCATTCCAGGCTCTCGGCCTTTGTTCCATTGGGCAAAGACAACCAGACTGGACAGAAGCAAACACGCCGGGGAATTCACTCTCCTCTCACAACTGAATCAAGCCTCGTTTCCCGGCCACCGCCTCCTCACTCACTACACGCCCGTCGGCCGCTGCGAATCCCACCAAGACACGGAAACGAACTGCCGCATTCCGGGCCCGAGCGATGGGGGAAGTCGAGCCGCCTCTCCGCGCGGCGACGCCGAAGCGCAAGAGAGACCATCTCTCCGACGACAGGAGCCCGCGCCGCACGGCCACGCCGCCAACCTCGTGCAGAGGCACTCCCACCGCCGCCCCGGCCGCGCACCCGGTCCTCGCTCCCACCATAATAACCAGCGCGCACACGAACCCCTCCTTTGAGGTCCCCGCGTACGAGGGCGACGATGGTAGCAGCAGCCCTCGGACGAGGGTGGCGCGCAAGTTCCAGGGATTGGCCCTCGATAGCGGGGGTGGCGCACCGGGCGCAAAAGCCCCGTCGCTGGCAGCCACAGTCGGAGCGGCGGCAACAGCAGCAGAAGCACAACCGGCAACAGCAAATAGGACGCACCGCGCCGGGTCGCCGTCCCCTCGTCGAGGCGACACGGCCGTCATGATGCACGACAGCGGGGCGGACGGCGATGATGACGACGACGGTGACGAGGACGAAAACGAAGACGGCTATTTCTCGGCGCGCAAACGGTTTAAGCTCCCAGCGGCGGCGCCGCAACGAGACCAAAGCGACTCGCCTCCCACGCGTGCCGCGAGCGTGTTCGCGCCAATCGAGACCCCAATGGGCGAGTGGGCCGCCAGGCTCCAGGCCCCTGGCGCGCTGGGCGATCCCGCCAAGAGCCACAGCGGTGCGGCCGCAGCAGCGACGACGGCAGGGAGCGGCGGCGCTTATAACAAGACGCATCACCGCAACTACAAGACGGTCGGGCTGTCGCCTCGGGCCGGTACGCCGCCGCTGGTCGGCGCCAAGACGACGGCGACGGGCGAGGCGCACGAGGCGGCCGTCGCTGCCGGGGACGAGGGGTCGTCCTCGTCTTCGTCGTCGCCGTCGCACAAGGAGATTGTGGACCCGGTCCGGGCCGCGCTGACGTGGCACGAGGACGAGATCACGGTGTACGACCCGGACGACGAGGACGACGACGGCACGGGCATCAACGGCATCGGGTTCAAGCCGACGCCCGCCATCGCGTACGCGCGCACCCTCAAGCGCCGCCAGCAGCTGGCCGAGTACAGGAAGCGTGAGGAGCGCGAGGCCCGCGCCAGGCGGAGTCTGCGCCGGAGGGGCAGCCCTGCGGTATCTGGCAGCG
>JNVV01000004.1:370048-403922 GCA_000733355.1 Falciphora oryzae
TCTGCGGAGCAGCAGCAGCGCCAGGCCGCGCGGAGGCAGCAGCTGGCGGCCAGGAGGGTGCGCTTCCTGGACGTGGAGCCGGCCGCCGTGATTACGACCCGATGACACAGAAACAGACCTACTGTTTTCTTCGTGGAATTTTTCTTCTGCTTTTCTTTTGTCTCTCTTGGGCTTAGGAGGGTACCGGAAGGGTTTGGGAAACAGCACTCCCCCAAGTTCCAGTTGACACCGGCTTGCTTATGACTGGGAGGCACACTTGCGGGATACCCAGGGGGCGTTGGTACCAGGATTCTGTCACTTCCGACTTTTAACTTGTTCTTTTTCTCGTATCACTATTTGCCATTGCTCCTTGGAAGTTATAGCTACTTTTGCTATAGCTGGCTTGAGACTCGAGTCTGTTTATGGCAGACGCTTATGTCGGGCCATGTTAGGCCAGGGCGGCCGCGCAGTAAAGAACGCAGAAGATCATGAAATCACCCATGATGACAAGAAAGAAGATACCCAAAATATACACTGGCGATAACGTGTGCAAAAGTGCGTGCGCCGATGGAAATGCTAGCTTTTTCCGCCTCCTTCTAGGGGCGTCATGCCGTTTTCTTTTTCTTCCTTTTATCGCGACAACCGGTGTTGCTCACCAGAACCTGTACCACCTCTTCTGGGCAGCTAACCTTGCCGCCCCTGCTGCGGCGGCCGCCTCCTCGTCTTGCCGCTTCTTGTCCTCGACCTTCTTCCTCAGCTCCGCGGCTTTCCGGTCAAACACCTCGACCGCCCTCTTCATCTTCTCGCGCTCCACCCTGCGGCTGTACTGGCAGTACTCGTACGATCCGACGGCGAACGCGACGAAGGCGCCCGCGGCCCAATTTGCTGCTTTTGGTATTGGTGCTAGAGTGGCCAGAAGTCCGTCAGTTCGGTCCGTCCTTTTGGCCTGCCTTTTCCCCCCTGGAGCCACAGCTATCTCATGTGGTCTCCAACGTACCTCCTAGCACGAACCGCAGCGCCCCGACGCTGGCGCCGCCCCCGATTCCGGTGAGTAGGCCCTGCCTAGAGCAGGGGGCGTTGTGCACGTTCAGGAAGTCCTCGGCCTTGATCGTGCCCACCGCCTCCCCGATCGTCGCCCGCTGCTGGTCGCTCAGCTTGGCCTTGAGCTCCTCCTGCTGCTGCTCGACCGCCCTCAGCGCCCGCAGTTGTTCCTCTGTCGGCGCGGCGGCGAACTCTTGCGCCCGCCAGGCTGGAGGCTTGTCGTCGTCGCCGCTGCCCATTTCTTGGGAAGTTTGTTGTCGCGGGCGGGGTGTCCCTGGGCTGGGGGTTGGGCTCGTCGTCGGTTCGGATTGGGCGATGTAAGGGTGGTCACGTCACTGGCTTGGCTGCTCACCTGCCGGCAGGACTTGGGGGTTAGGATGTGCTCAATTGGCAAGGCTGGAAGCTATCCGAATTTGGCGACAGGGTTGGGGTTACTGAGGGGTTCTGCAGGGGTCTTGATGAGTGGGGTTTCCTGTCGCTGCATGTCGTGTCTGCGCGACGCTACCCATTGTTGCGGGGGAAATCGATCTAACCTCACAGCATGGAAACATTACGAGAGGAAACGGCTGGGCTCAGTCAACCGAGAACCAATCGCTCGGGATTTGATCTTACTCGCTGCTGGTTGGATATCAATGGCTGGACTCGAAAGACAGACGCGGGTCTGATAGGCTCGAGTTGGCGGAGTGTTTGGCGGATTCTGCCCCACACCTGACCCGCGATGTTTAATGACTGCAGGGGTCCTCCGCGCGTTAATCGCGTCTCCCTTGCATGGACGCGTTTGGATTTTCAAAGTGCAAGCCCACTCGAGAAAGCATCCATATTGAAATCAATCTAATTGTTCGTTTACCTACCCCTGGTCACCAACCCGCCAGGCTCCGTCCGGAGAGCCCTGTGCGACAAGATTTCCATTTCGATCCTGACACGGCTGCCGACCGCTAAACCAATTCCTACGTTTGAGATCAACACCACATGAGCTGCGCCCTCTCAGTACCACAAGCCCCTCAACAGCCACCGTTGGTTCCGAGGCTGAGCGGGTAGCATCTCCAGCCTGCCGGATCCCCTCCGAGGACGGCCCTGAAAGGGCGCCTTTCCCTTAGTAACCGAGCAGCAACCCGTCGCCACAGAGCCCACCATGGCCAACACATCCCTCCGAAAGCCGCAAAAGGGCTACCGCGGCCGCGGGGGCAAGAAGGCCTACCACGGCGGGCGGGGCGGCGCGCGCACCTTCGCGGCGACCACGGGCGGCCGCGCCGAGGCGACGTCGTCGGACGAGAAGTGGGAGCGCGTGCGCCTGGCCCATGACATCGACGAGAGCATGGGCTTCGCGCGCTACGACGCCGGCCGCCGCCGCGAGGGCTGGCTCGTCAACGTGCAGCCGACCAGCATCGAGGACGGCCGCGTGCCCGGCGGCGGCGGCCGCGCCGCTCTCGACTGCTACTTCATCGAGGAGGACGGCGGCACCTTCAAGGCCACCGTCGCTTATGATCCATACTTCCTGGTCGCCGTCCGGAAGGGCCGCGAGGGAGATGTTGAGGAGTGGTGCAAGCGCGTGCCCGGCGGCGGCATCGTCAAGTCGGTCCGCAGGGTCGAGAAGGAGGACCTCAAGATGCCGAACCACCTGCTCGGCTACAGGCGGACGTTCCTCGAGCTGAGGTTCCACAACGTGCAGGACCTCCTGGCTGCGAGGAAAGACATCTTCCCCATTGCGGAGAAGAACAAGAAGAATATGGATGCGATGGACACATACGCTGAGGTTGCTGCGTGAGTTGTGCCTCGTCCCACCCTGCCCCTGACGTCTGCTAACCGGCTCTCTTGTGGTACAGCACCAATGGCGACTTTGACCTCTTCGACGACTCACGAGAACACGATAAACGACTTAATGTTTCTTTTGCCGATTCCAGCGATTTCATTGTCGATATTAGAGAGTACGACGTTCCCTACCACGTCCGAGTAATGATAGATATGGGTACGTAACCCCTGAATACTCCCTTCATTCGCAGACAGTCTCCTAGGCCTTCTCGACTCACAACCAAACAGATATAAGAGTGGCCAAATGGTACTGGGTGGAAGCCAAGCACGGAGTCACGACGGTTGTTTGCAACGAAGACCACTTGCCCATGGCAGACCCCGTCGTCATGGCCTACGATATCGAGACAGCAAAAGCGCCCCTGAAATTTCCCGATGCGACCGTCGACCAGATCATGATGGTATCATACATGATCGACGGCCAGGGGTTCCTGATCACCAACAGGGAAATTATCTCCGAGGACATTGCCGACTTCGAGTACACTCCCAAGCCCGAATACCCCGGACCGTTCATGATCTTCAACGAGCCCGACGAAAAGAGCCTGATCGAGCGTTTCTTCCTCCACATCAAGGAAGCCCGTCCTACCGTTATTGCCACCTACAACGGCGACTTTTTCGATTGGCCATATGTCGACGCCCGCGCCAGCTTCAACGGCATTGATATGTACCGGGAGATCGGCTGGAGGAAGGACTCGGAGGACCAGTACAAGTGCAACTACTCGGTTCACATGGACTGCTTCCACTGGGTCAACCGAGACAGTTACTTGCCACAGGGCAGCAGAGGTCTCAAGGCCGTCACTGTCGCCAAGCTAGGCTACGACCCCGACGAGCTAGACCCAGAGCTGATGACGCCGTACGCCAGCGAACGGCCGCAGACCCTGGCCGAGTACTCCGTTTCCGATGCCGTCGCGACGTACTACCTGTACATGAAATACGTCCACCCGTTCGTCTTCTCCCTCTGCACCATCTTGCCCCTCGGACCCGACGATACGGAGAGGAAAGGAACGGGAACGCTTTGCGAGATGCTTCTGATGGTGCAGGCATACCAAAAAGGCATCGTGCTACCGAACAAGCACGTGTCGGCAAAAGAGTCTTTCTGGGATGGCCATTTGCTCGAGTCTGAGACCTACGTGGGTGGTCACGTCGAGAGTATCGAAGCAGGTGTCTTCCGAGCAGACATCCCGGTGAACTTTGCCGTCGACGCTAGTGCCTGCGAGGAGCTCATCCGAGATCTGGACGCCGCCCTGAAGTTCAGCATTACTGTCGAGGAGAAGAAGTCAATGGATGATGTGACAAATTATGACGAGGTCAAGGAGCAGATCAAGGCCAAACTGGAGTCTCTCAGGGACACGCCCAACCGACTCGAAAGGCCGCTGATCTACCACTTGGATGTCGCGTCCATGTACCCCAACATTATGACGACCAACCGACTGCAGCCAGACTCGATGGTCCAGGAGTCTGACTGCGCTGCCTGCGATTTCAACCGGCCTGGCAAGACGTGTGACCGGAGGCTCCCTTGGTCCTGGAGAGGAGAGTACCTGCCCGCCAAGCGAGACGAGTACAACATGATCCGGCACGCCCTCGAGAACGAGAAGTTCCCCGGGAAATACCCGAACTCTCCGATGCGGACGTTCCAGGATCTCCCGCCCGACGAGCAGGCAACTCTCACCCGGAAACGCCTGCAGACCTACTCGCAGAAGGTCTACCACAAGATCCACGACTCCACCATCATCGAGCGGGAGGCCATCATCTGCCAGAGGGAGAACCCCTTTTACATCAACACGGTGCGCGACTTCCGAGACCGTCGGTACGACTACAAGGGTAAGGCGAAAGTCTGGAAGGGCAAGACAGATGCACTCAAGTCGTCAGGCGCATCAGCAAGCGAGGTCGAAGCGGCCAAGAAGATGATCGTTCTCTTTGACTCGCTCCAGCTGGCTCACAAGGTCATTTTGAACTCCTTCTATGGCTACGTCATGAGAAAGGGATCCAGGTGGTACTCGATGGAGATGGCCGGAGTCACTTGTTTGACGGGAGCCACCATTATCCAGCTAGCAAAAGTGCTGGTCGAGAGGCTGGGGCGCCCGCTCGAGCTTGACACTGATGGTATCTGGTGCATGCTTCCCGCAACGTTTCCCGAAAACTTCGCCTTCAAGCTGAAAAACGGCAAGAAGCTTGCCATTTCATACCCCTGTGTCATGTTGAACCACCTGGTCCACGACAAGTTCACGAATCACCAGTACCAGACACTCGTCGATCCCAAGACGTTCAAGTACGAGACACACAGCGACAACTCCATCTTTTTCGAGGTCGACGGCCCGTACAAGGCTATGATCCTGCCGACGTCCAAGGAGGAGGACAAGAACTTGAAGAAGCGGTACGCCGTCTTCAACGACGATGGTAGTCTCGCCGAGCTGAAGGGCTTCGAGGTCAAGCGCAGAGGTGAGCTGAAGCTCATCAAGATCTTCCAGCAACAAATCTTCAAGTTCTTCCTCGAGGGCACGACACTGGCCGAGTGCTACGGGGCCGTGGCCACGATTGCCAACCGATGGCTAGATGTTCTGGACAACAAGGGCACGACGCTGGCGGATGAGGAGCTCATGGATCTTATTTCCGAGAACCGAAGCATGAGCAAGACCCTCGAAGAGTACGGTAGCCAGAAATCGACATCCATCACCACAGCCAAACGACTGGCCGACTTCCTGGGAGAGCAGATGGTCAAGGACAAGGGGCTGAACTGCAAGTTCATCATCTGCGCCCGGCCCAAGGGCGCACCAGTGACTGAGAGAGCCGTGCCGGTAGCTATCTTCTCAGCCGATGAGGAGACCAAGCGGGCGTACCTGAAGAAGTGGCTGAAGGAAGAACCCCAGAATACGGACCCCAGGGCCCTGCTTGACTGGGCCTACTATGCGGAGCGTCTTGGCTCCGTCATCCAGAAGCTGATCACCATTCCTGCTGCGCTCCAGAAAGTGCGCAACCCGGTTCCTCGCGTGCCTCACCCCGACTGGCTGCAGCGTAGGATCAACGCCAAGGACGACAAGATGAAGCAGAAGAAGCTCACAGACCTCTTCACCAGCAAGGGCCCCCTTGAGGACATTACAAACAGTGGCAGCCAGCGGTTGAACGACATGGAGGACATGGGCAGCAAGCTGCTGCAGCCTAAGACAGTCAACTCCGTCATTACAGCCAGCCAGAAGACGACGAACGCGCAGAAGCGGAAAGAACCTGAGCCGGCGGTGCCCATAGACCCCTGGGCCGCCTTGCCCAAGGTCATGCCGAACCCGTCGGAGGACTACCGGGGCTTCCTGGAGTACCAGAAAATCAAGTGGAAGATCCAGAAACAGGCGCGGATCCGGCGCCGACACCTCTTCGGCGACCGCCGCGGCAACGCGCAGAACACCAGCATCCAGCAGACGTTCAGGGCGCAGGCCGAAGTCACCTTCCGAAACACGTGGCAGCTGCTGCAGCTCAAGATGACGGACAACCCCGGCATCGTGTCGGCGTACATTCTCATTGACAACAAGATCCACTCGGTGAAGATGAAGGTGCCCCGGCAGGTGTTCCTGAACCTCAAGAGCCGAGATCTGCCCGACGTCGACGTCCCTGGGTGCCACGTGGAGCAGGTCAACCATACCCTTCCCAACGGCCACTCGTCGGTGCATCTGTTCAAGCTGGTGGTGCCCGAGGACGTCTACTTTGCCGAGGCACAAAAGTTTTCGTTGCTCTTTAACCACCCCAGCGTCGAGGGCGTGTACGAGTCGCAGGTGCCACTCAACATGCGCGCAGTACTGCAGCTCGGCAACCTCTGCACCATCGACGAGAGCCAGCCGGGCGTTCTGGGCAAAGGGTTGGATCAAGGGTTTAACCTGCCGAGCCTCAAGCGGCCTGTCAAGTCGCAGCCATACCTAGAATCGGCCAAGATGTCATACATCTACATCTCCCACATCAGCTCAGGCGAGCGCCAGATCTTCGGTGTCTTCTCGTCTACCAGGGACTACGCCCACGTAGTCATTCTCAACAAGAGCAGAGACAGCGCCCAGGAGATGCCCAACATCACAAGGCTGTACACGGACCTACTGGCCAAGCGTAAGCAAGAAGAAGAGACCACCAGGGAGTCGACATGGCAAGACTGCTTCGAGTACCAGGAGCGTATCGCGTTCAAGACGACACAGGTCACGACGCGGAGGAAGGCGTTCCTGGAAATCAGCGACGTTGTCAGGAAGATGCGCAAAGACGAGGCGACCAACCCCGTCATGTTGGTGATGCAGTCGTCCCAGCGGAACATGTTGGTGCATGAGGTGCCCATCCTAGGCGAGTTCCCGGTACTGCCGCTCAAGTTCGATCCGGCCGACAGCGCGCTCCCGCCTCTTGGCTGGCAGGGAGTGGTGGCCAGACGACTTATCAACCACTACCTGAGCTTGGGCGTGTGGGTACTGCACCTGACGGCGCTGGCGAGGTATGGCGACGTGCCGCTGTGCAACCTCGAGCGCGACGACCCCAGATTTCTGATCGACGTCGCGTACGCCCGGCGGCTTCAGGCGAACGACGTCGTCCTCTGGTGGTCGCCGGGCCCGCGCCCCGACCATGCAGACTACGAGAAGGACGACGTCGTCGGCCCCCTAGATGTGGTACAGATGCCGTCGGTCAACAACCCGGGGACGTTTGCGTCGGTGTGCGTCGACATCGAGGTGCGCAACCTGGCCATCAACACGATCCTGACGTCGTCGCTCATCAACGAGCTCGAGGGCGCCGACTCGGTCTCGTTCAACCCGGCGTCGGACACGGCCGGTGTGGACGGGTCGGAGATGCTGCACTCGGAGAACGCGTTTGCGAACGCGGGCGTGCAGGTGCTCCGCGAGATGGTCAAGAATTGGTGGGCCGAGGCGTGCCGGGGCAGCACCATGGCGGACGTCATGGTGCAGCACCTGGTGCGCTGGGTCGAAAGCCCGGACTCGTTCCTGTACGACCGGGCGCTGCACTACTACGTGCAGATGATGTCGCGCAAGGCGCTGCAGCAGCTCATGTCGGACTTTCGGCGGGTCGGGTCGCAGGTGGTGTTTGCGAGCTCGAACCGGCTGCTGCTGCAGACGACAAAGGGCGAGGTGGGCAACGCGTACGCGTACAGCCAGTACATCCTCAAGTCGATCAAGTCCAAGCCGCTCTTCCACTTCATAGACCTGGAGATCCGCGAGTACTGGGACTACCTCGTCTGGTACGACCAGTTCAACTACGGCGGCAAGGCGTGCCAGGAGGTGGTCGAGGCCGAGAGCCAGGACCTCGACACCATCATGCACTGGCAGATGGCGACGTTCCTGCCGCTGCGCCTGCAGCCCGTGTTCCAGGAGTGGGTCATTGAGTTCATCCAGCTGATGCACTCACACAAGCGGCCGGCAGCGGCCCTCGACGGCTCGACGCCGCGCCTCACGCAGCTGCCGATCCAGAACAATGACGGCCTGGGCGAGGACGGCGAGGGCCAGATCCTGCTGGGCAAGGCGTTCGAGCGGCCCCTGAAGAAGCAGATCGCGGGCCTCTTGGCGGCGCAGAAGCGCGAGCTGCTGCACCCGGAGCTGGCGGCCGACTACGACTTCCCGCAGCTGCCGGGGAGCCACCTACCCGGGTTGCAGCCGACGTCGGCGGTGCTGGAGCTGGTCAAGAGTCTTATGCAGGTGCTGTCGCTCGACAAGAACATCTCGCTGGAGGCCCGCCTGCTGCGCAAGGAGCTGCTCGCCATGCTCGACGTGCGCGAGTTCAGCCGCGAGGCGGCGTTCCAAAACCCATCCGAGAGCTTGAGGCTGGCGCAGGTCAGTTGTGATAATTGTACCGTCGCGCGGGACCTGGACCTGTGCCGCGACGAGGACCTGCTTCCGGTGCCGGGCGAGAGCGGGGGCAGGCCGTGGAAATGCACGTTCTGCCAGGCTGAGTACGACCGCAACGCGCTCGAGGAGGTGCTGGTGGCGCAGGTGGAGGCGGCCGTCACGGAGTGGGCGACGCAGGATCTGAGGTGCGTCAAGTGCGGCGCGTCGCGCGTCAACGAGTTCATGGAGCACTGCACCTGCAGCGGCGACTGGGGACCGTCGACCAAGCGGGAGGATTTGGTGCGGCGGCTTAGGGTGCATCGGAATGTTGCAAGATTTTACGGGCTCAAGATGCTGGGGGATGTCGTGGAGGGTGTTTTTGCGAATATTTAGGGGGTTGCGCACATGTAACTCGTAGGGTTGAGGGGAGGGGAGGGGAGGCATCATGGGTGGCGGCCGGCAGGCATGAATGTGCGCACACATGGGAGGGCGTTTGTGTTTTCTGGATTGGATCTGTATTTAGAAGCTTGTGGTTTCTTCAATGGTATAAAGATCTGTAATCAGTCAGAACCGTTGTCCATCTTATGGTGAAACATTCCTCGCAATTCGGCGTATAATCGACTCGTCAAAGCAGAGAGGGCCGAGTTGACTAGAAAAGAGCAGTCCTGTCTGCTAAGTCAGTAAATCCAAAGACTTGTAGCTTGGCCTTTTTGCACATGAACGGAGTACTGCTAGGAAACTTCAAATTGCCCATCTCTGGACTTGTTCTTTTCGATTTTCTCGTTCTCTTTTTATTTTGATGTAGCCCGCCTGAGGCATCGGGGTAGGTTCCTTTCAGTTTTTTTTTTTTTTTTTTTTTTTTTTTTTTATAATCATGCTAGGTAGTCTCAAGTCTTCTCCCGGCGGCCCGGAGCTTTGTGGTTGGCAGAGATGGAGTGCCGGGCTGCGAGTGCATTCATGGAACTGTCGACACACAGCCCTGAGGTCCCTGGTCTGAGCCACCCTGTAAGACGGGGCACACTGGCTCGCCACAGCGCCCTGCCGCTAGCCCGCTTGAGGGGATCCATGTCGCCCCCACGCAAACTATGGGTCCTTGACTTGCTTAGGTTTGCTCACTGTTGAAAACAAAATCCAAGATCTTTACCCACAGTCTGACTTTCTTGCCCCAGCATGTCCTGGCAACTTCAAGGTTGTTTTCTGCGCAATCTCGATCTACCGCGTCTAATATTGCTCGCTCAGACACATTGATCAATGTTGCCTTTCGTTTTCATCTTTTCCTCCCTCTGATAGGAGACACAGGAGACACAAGAGCAGACTCCAAGCGACGAACCGCAGGCGTGCCTCGGCTCTACATGAGCGCGCACACAACCGCGCCCGCCAGCGCGGTAACGACTGTTTCGTTCGAGACTGTCAGTCGTCTTTCGCCAATATTGTTCTTGTATGGAGGGGCCACTCTCACCACCTGTGACGACGGCCGACGACACACTGGTCGCAAGCCCGGTCGCCAGGCCCTCCTTGACACCCTCGGTCGTGTGCGCGAGGCCGGCAAGAGCTTTCCTCCCTCTCCGAACCTCCTCCCTCACTCTCGACACCTGTGACCTGAGCTGTTTATCGGCCGGCTCCGTCTTCCTCAGCCGTGCCCCCGACGCCGTCGAGGCAGCAGCAGGGCTGCCGGCCTCGCTCCTGGTTCTCGTCTGCTGAAGCGATCTTTCCAGCTCGAGCAGTCGCCTTTCCTTCAGCTCTAGCTCCGCCCGGAACCGCTGTTCTGCCGCTTCGAGCTTTTGCGTCAAGACGTCCTGCTCCCTGCTCTGTAGGTCCCCGAGCCCGGAGCTCAGAACCTTTCGCGCCTCATTAACCGTCGCTAGCTTCTCCTTGAATTCGGCCTTGAGCTCCGCGTCTTCCCGATGCTCCTCGCCGCGGACGGCGGAACGCTGTTGCGCGACCGCCGTCGTCGCCCCCTTCGTCTTGCTCCGGATCATCTCCTTCAGTGCGTTCAGCTGGCCCATGTAATCCGCCGCCATCCTATCCAGGTCGCCCAGCACGATGGCACCGGCCGACGTCTGTTCCAGGCACCTCTTGTCTTCGACAAGCTCATGCTGAATCAGGAGGACCGCGGGGCCGCCAGCCGCTCGTGACTGTGAGATGAGCTGCCTGACGATGGCCAACGCCGAGGCACGGAGCTGCTCGTCGTCTGCGCCCCTGCTAGGCTCGATGGCGCGGCTACCGCCGAAATCCCCGTGCCGGACCAGGCGGGCACCGCCCGCGATGAGCTCTGCAAAGAAAGAGCTGTCGGTTCTGAGCTCTTCCTCGCGTCGCAGCAGGGTCTCCCTTGTTTCCGTCGTCGTCGCCGTCATGGTCGCGCTGCCTCCTCCTCCCCACATGGTTGTAACAAGCGTTACGTTTGTGTACGCCGCCTCACCGACCAGAGCCTTGAGCATGTCGATATTGCGACGGGCGCTTCCGCCGACCCTGTTATCTGAGATCCGGTGAAGATACAGGACGCCGTGAATGAAGACGTTTTGCGCGAACGAGGTCCCCAGGTACGTGGCCACGGTGGCGAGTGTCTCGGCGTCGGACTTGTGGGTGTCGTTGAAGCCCGGCGTGTCGATCAGGTAAACCTTGCGGTTGTCCAGGGCAAAGTCGAATATTGTGATGTCAGAGGTGCCTATAATTCTTGGGCATCGGTCGTCAGTCGAGAAGTGGTTCACCAAGACGACGATCTACCACCCATTCGGCGACTCTCACATGACTGCAGACCGTGCCCTACGACAACGTCCCTGCCAGTGCAGGACGACACAAACGAGCTCTTGCCCGAGCCTGTCATGCCCATTACGAGCAAGAACACAGCGTTTGGGGGCGGCCTCTGTACTCCCGTGAATTCCAGGAACCCCTTGGCCTGCTCCTCGATGTGTTCTCTAGCAACCTCAGCCCCCTCCTTTGTCCCGTTGCTTTCCCGCATCTTGGAGGATGAGAGGGTCGGTAGTCGGCTCTAGATTTTCCTACCGTCTTGGATTAGCAGGATGCAGGCGAGTTGAATCGCATTCCATTGCTTTGGATGGGATGGATAGGTTACCACCCTGCCTTGGTGACGGAGCCCCTCCCGTGGCTCGAGGAAGTCATCCATGTTATGCCGCATAAGGGCGGGGCCTGAGTGGGTGTTCGTGGACGTGATACGACCCTGAGGCGCACGCCATGCAGCACGCCTGCATCGCTTACACACAGCCCGCCCGGTTCGGCAGGACGGAACTCGAGGTCAGGCTCTGCCGGAGCTCGAGGTAAGGCTCTGCCAATTGAGGCCTTCGCAGTTGCTCGTCACACAGCCAGGGTCTCTGGCGAAAGAGGACAAGCTTGTTTGGATGCACCGAGTGGGTTGCAGACATTGGGAAAGAGGCGCAGCAGCATTCCATTCTTCAGACGCTTTGATTCGCCAAACAGAATGCATTATTGGTCCACGACCGAGTGGGAGGGTGTCGAGGCTGTGGTTCGGTGGCGGCTCCGCCGAGGGCCTCCTCTTGGCTGCAGCGGGCGGCCTGTCCCAAGACGCCCTCTGCCCCGGCTCCTGGCACAAGCCGCGAGTGTCGGCTGCATGGGCTTCTCCTCGATTTTGGGAAGACGAGCCTGACCCCGCGCCGGCGACTGCCTACACAGAGGTTGAAATATGCGCGATGCCTCCCTCTCCCATTGTCCAGCGACCTCTCCCTGTTGTCTGTCCGCAAAAAGCTCCGAACACTCCAGACTTCAAAAAAAAAAAAAAAAAAAAAAACTCTGCGAAATCAGAATTCCGTTTAGACATGCCGAAGAGCGCTTTCTCAATCGCCAGCAGGGCGCAGACGTGGCATGCCGGTTTAGACACTCAGATGGTGTCTAGCGACGCCGCCGTGTCCGCCCGCCCGCCGCTCCCTCCTTCTTCCCGGTTGGCGGGCCCGGCCAAGTCGGTCTCGTTTAGCGATACCGTGGACAACGACGACGGGCAGATTGAGAACGACGACGACGAGCAGGTCGAGGCGGTCCCCGACTTGAATGACCCAAAGATGTTCCGCGATGGCAGGGCGCCACGGTATGATGTCTCTCCGTCCCCTAACTCTTGGTCGGCCGATATTTTCGAGCGAATTTTATAGAAAGATTTTGTTAACCCGACCGTAAAAAATTAGTCCGACCGACGTATTCATCGCGGTTATGGGCGTGACTGGCTGCGGCAAAAGCTCCTTCATATCCATGTGCTGTGACAAGCCAGTACAGATCGGGCACGACCTGAAATCATGTGGGTTTTTCTTGCCCCTTGCAAGGAACTGTCCTCTGATAATTCTCGCACTATTCCTTTCCCGGCCCGGGATTACTGAAATAAAAACCTCTTTGTAATAAAAGGCACCGCCGTTGTCGACGTGTATCCCTTTGAGCTATCGGCAACCCAGACCGTTTACCTAATCGACACACCCGGGTTCGACGACACAGCCAAGAGCGACACTGAGGTTCTGCGCGAGATCGCGTCGTGGCTGGCCGAGTCTTTTAGGTCAAAGATTCTCCTGCACGGCATCATTTACCTCCACCGCATCAGCGATGTACGCATGCAGGGGTCCGCAAAGAAGAATCTGCTCATGTTCAAGAAGCTCTGCGGCGACGACGCGCTCCGCAAGGTGATCCTCGCCACCACCATGTGGGACATTGTGCCGGGAACGGTGGCCGAGGCGCGGGAGAAGGAGCTGGTCGACACGCCCGAGTTCTGGGGGTACATGGTCTCAAAAGGGAGCAGGCTGTGCCGACACGACAAAACGCTGGCCCGCGCCCGGGAAATTGTCCAGTCGCTAATCACTGGAGGCGACCGCAGCAGGCCAACCATTGTCCTGGACCTGCAGGAACAAATGGTGACGCAGGCGCGGCCGCTGCAGGAGACGGCGGCGGGTATCGAACTCGAGGCGGAGATCGCGCGGGAGCGGAAGCGGTGGGAGAAGGAACTCAAGGAGGCGCGGGAAATGATGAAGGAGGCGATCCGGCTGCGTGACAGCGAGTCCGAGAAGGCGATGCGCGAGCTCAAGACCGACTACACCAATAAGATCGAGAGGCTGAAGTCGGAGCACAAGAAGCTCAGAACGGACACGGAGAAGCTGCACAAGGAGCGGTTCCTCAGGTTCATGAATGTAATCAGGGCGCAGGACACGCCACAGAACACGGCGAAGCGGAGCGAAGGCCACGAGGAACACCAGGTCGCGTGGACGGGGCCGCCGTACTTTGCGTACAGTATCGTCGGGAACCGGTACTCGTTGTCTGGGTCGTGGTCGCAATGGGGGTACGTGGAGCTGAATTCCTGGGCTTTTTGCTTTGTCCAGCGAGCGTTTCTTTTCTTTTTTTTTTTTTTTGCTGACTACGGCCAACAGAAACTGTATGACAGAACGGTCATACAAGAGAATGAAGACGATCCATGAAGGACGTTGTGTGCTGACGTGGTGTGGCGTCGGGTGAGTACAACCTTGTTAGGGTCATGTCGTTGTCGCTTGCTTCTGATATACTAACAACTGGGCTGCTCCTGTCGCGCCCGTCCAACCGCCAGTGGCGCCTGGGTCCAAAAGTTCCAAGCCGCCGGAGACAAATGGGTGACGCGCTTCAACGAGAGCCTAGCGGACAATTACCCCGACCTGCGCGAAAAGCTCCGACGGCCGGGCGGTGTATGGGACGTCGAATGGCCCGACTGGATCTGCATGGGGCCGAACCAGCGGTACATCCTTCAATGGGACATGAAACTGACCACCGGGTCTGGCGACACGGCCCAGCCTGGTGCCGTGGCGGTTCTCAACCGCCATCGCATGGACTGGAACCTGCCCGAGGCGGCCGTGGAGGCGCTGCGGAAAACGCAGAAGGGCGGTCGGCTGCGCGCCGCGGCCCTGGGAGTCAAAGGGGCGTACATCTTCGTGCCAGAGAGCGGCCCCGCGGTGTGGGATCTCGCCGGAAGATATCCTGGCCTGAAGAAGCGTATCGGAGAGCACTGTACAGAAATTGAGGTGCGTGTCCGGAGCTACCCCTTGCCGGCACCTGTTAACCTACCTACTAACCATCGACAATCCATTTAGGCCGTCGCCCTTAATCCTCTCAACGACGATTTCATACTCCACTACCGGAGCGGCTATGTGTTGGCCTCGCTGGAGAAAAATTCTTTGACCGGCCAGGATCTCGAGGCTTGGTCCTTGAAAAACCAGGAACCAGTGCCCCTGTAGAATTGGAACGCTTTCTGCCCTTCTTTTGATATCCTACTCCTAAACAAAAGCTTTTAACCGATCAATTGCTGCATAACTCTCCCACAAGGCTAATACTACAGTAGAAGCACTTGTTCATGTGGTATCCGGATGCCAAGCCTCGGCATGCAAGCCCATCTTGGAGTCGAGAACAAAGAGTATCATTTTCTTTGTCTCGAATACCCACAAAGCACTCTCGGTGTCTTCGACAAACTCGACCGGCGGGCATTGGATGATTGTTCCGGATGAAGATATCATTGTGTGCTTGTCTTTGTTGCTGCCCAAGAAGAGATGGATCATCATGATGCGTTTGATCACATATAATAGAGCCTCGGCAGTTGAGGACCTACGTTCTTCTGGAATGATAGCTCTCCATCGGCCTCTACAGCTTCTATGGTTAACGGAGGCACGAACCTCAGCTGTTCTCAGTAACTTACCTCTGCTCGACTCTTGCCTTTCATACAAGGTATATCGTTTACCTATCTAAGCTACTGAACACGCTAGGAAGATGCCTTGGATCCCCTTTCCGCGATCTCTGGCAGCCCTAGAGAGGTCCGTGTTAGGGAACCGGTGTACGCCAGAGCTGCGCCTGCCCAACGAGATCTGGATGCTAATCGCTGAGCAGCTCAGGGACCCACTCCCGACGGGAGACTTTGACAGCGTCGGCGACATGGAAAACCACATCAGCAGGGCCCACGAGGGCGCGCGCGACCTGCACAGGCTATGCCTGACCTCGCGCGGCATGTACAGCATCGCGTCCTGCGTCCTCTTCCGGGACATCACCCTGACCTCCCGCACTGCCGCCGTGCGCCTGTTCGGGACTCTGAGGTCCGCGCGCCCCCACGTCGCCGGCCTGGTGCGATCCCTGACGCTCGCATTACCGCTCAACTCCGATACCGACGAGGACGACCGGAATGAGGACACGGTTAGACACCATTTTACCCATCTAAACCTCGCAGGCACCACGGCCGTCCGTGCCACGCGGTTCGGCCCCGACATCCCCACGCTCCCCCGGATAGCCTCGGTCCTGAGCCTCCTCCTGCCCCGCCTGGAGACGTTGTCGGTCCTCCCGCCGGAGAGCAGCTTCGCCAGCGAGGAGAGCGACGACTACGGCATGATCCTGCGCATCTTGGGCGTCAGCCTAGAAGGTACTGAATCCACCTTGCCGGCGCGCACGCTGCGGCTCCGGCCGGGGGCTTGCCGTGCCGACACCGACGCCTGGTACGGGGTCGGCTCGGATAATAACCGGATCTCGCTACAACTGATCATGGAGGCGGTAAAGATCCCGGGCGTCAGCACGATCGAGGTTCAGCGGGACGAGGGCCCCTATCACGTGCCGCACCCCGCCTGGCGGAGGGGGGCGACGCGGCTGGACCGGAGGCTCATGCATAATTCGGTGGCCGGCTACATGATGGGCCTGGCGATGCAGAAGCCCTGGATCGAGACGTACGACGCGATCCAGGAGCTGCGACTCCTCGAGAGCTCCATGAGCAGCTTCGACCTGCGGGCCCTGTGGCGCATGCTCCCGGGGCTCCGGTCGTTTGCTTTTTCAAGGCTGCGCGAGCGCGAGGGCGAGAACAGGAAGCAGGATGTCTCAAGACCCAGCCCCAGCGCAGACGACATGGACGCCGCGTTCGCGCGGTACGGACACGTCGCGGTCGGGCTGCCCCGCTCCGTGGAGGACCTTCACATCGACCTGCGGGTGGGATCCAAAGAGCTGGCGCGGCTCAGGGGCAGCCTGAAGCCGCCGGTCTTCAGCCACCTGTCCCCCGACATCCTGGGGCAGCTCGGGTGGAGGGAGCACGACGACGTCGTGTGGTTCCAGGAACCCGTGACCCAAATTCATGCCCCAGCCGATGGCGACTTTGACCCCGAAGACGTCCCTGACGACGAGCCGAGCAAGACCTGGCCCTCGCGCGGCCCACTCGCCAGCCGGCGGCGCATGCTGAACGGGCTCTCGACGCTGCACGGCATCAAGCGCCTGACGGTGCGGCTCGAGTGCCTGCACGAGGCCGGCACCGAGCTCAAGGCCACCCCGCTGGCGGGGCTGCTGCCGCCGACCGTCGAGGAGCTGCGGCTGATCGAGCCGATCGCGGGCGTGTACCTCAGGCTTCTCAGCCTCGACTCCGCCATGCACTGCAAGGCGAGCTGCATCCCGACCCCGCGAATGTACACGCAGTCGCCGCCACCGCTCCCCTCCGAAACGGCGACGCGCCCCTTCTGCCCATCGTTCCCGACCGTCTGCCACGCGCGCCCGCTAGGCCCCGCCGAGGTGGACCTGGCGATGGCGCTAGAGGGCCACGAGGACTGGTGGTCCGGCATGACGACGAGCCACAACGTCTTTGCCGGCGACGGCCCCTGCAGGGACGCCGACTGGGCCATGTGCCGTGGGCAGTACACGAAGGCACCGCTCCCGCCGCCGCTCGAGGGCTACCTGCCAGACCTGCAGAGCTGCCTGGAGCAGCTACGGGACGAGGCGCCGGGTGATCTGCGCAGGGTCGTGCTGGTGCTCACGCAGGCGCAGCACATTGATCCGAGCTCGGTGGACAAGGCCCATATGGTCCTGCGACCTGAGGTCTGCGCGATGCTGGAGGACCTGCGGCTGCGGTTCGCGGATAAGGGCGTCGCGTTTGAGGCGGTGCCGTTTTCCGAGATGCAGAAGCAATCGGCTGGGCCTTGGTGAAGAGCTCCCTGGACAGCCAAGGGTAACGCTACGGCGTGTTGGCCGCGCCTAGGTGAGTGAGTGACAGTGATGATGACGCCAGCCAACAGTAAGGGCCTGGCCAAGCTTATTGTTCGGGCACGCGCCGCCAGTTGCCCGCCCGCAACTGTCTGCTCCACGTTATTGATGGCGCAGCACGAATTACAGCTGTGAAACACAGCCCAGAACCACAAGTCGATGAAAACAACGTAAAATTTACAGAAAAAAAAGAACACTGCTCTTTCTCACCTGGCGAAGCACTTCTTTTGGGCGCGAATGCAAATCCGTGAAAGAATAACTCTCGATGCTTTTTTTTTCTTTTTTGTCAATGACTCCTCGCTGGCCGCTTTTGGCAGGAGATATTTTTGTCCGGCTTGCTGATTGGACACCGCCTTTGACGGCCCATTCTCTGTGGGTCCTCCCCAGCCCGAACCCACACTGTTACTGTCTTTTGCGTCTTTTGCAGGCGCAGCAGGCTGCTGTAGTAAGACGAGGCCACCCATCGGCCGCTTTGTGCCCTCCCCATCACCCCAGATTCGTGTCTTGGCTGGCCCAATTACCGGCTCACTGCATCAGGTAGCCTCGTTTGTAGTCAGGGCGTTACTATAGGCGGCGGGGGACACGGAGCAGGGTCTTTTGCATGGCATATGCGATGGGCTGTGGCCTGAATGCGTCGAGATTTGTCCGTCACGTCGTCGTATACAAATAGCCATGGCCGTCTCGATGACAAGCTACTAGTCCAAGAGAAACTTCGTCACTACCATCAGCAACATCAACACAACCACCGCCGAATCCACCTCTCAAAATCGACTCGATATTTGGACGAGAGCCACCCTCTTGATCCGCCGCAGGTTTTCATCTACACCTCTATCTAACCTTCCCACTGTTTGCGCTCGACTTACATCCACCCACCCAGCTCCTCCTAACCCCACAGAATCCAGACCAAAACAAAAATGCATTTCACCACCGCAATCCTCTTCGTCCTCCCCGTCCTCGCCCTGGCCGCCCCCCGCCCGGCGCCCAACGTCAACGCCCCCACCCCGGCCTTGGCCCCCAGCGTCACGCAGGAGCAGCCCACCGTCACCATCGAGCGCCGCGCCCACCCGCGCGCCTTCGGCTCCCGCCGCCGCGACATCGACGCCGACGTCGCCGTCGAGGACGACGAGGCCGACGCCGAGCCCCTGCGCCGCCGCGCCGGCGGGCCTGCCCCGGTTATCGCCTCTGTTGTTCCCCGGTCGCACCCGCGCTCGTTCGCCGCCCGCCGCAGCCGCCGCAGCGTCGACGTGCCCGCGATGGCCTCCACCAGCGAGCACGAGGTCCCCGTCGCCATCCCGCGCCGCCGCGCGCACGCCCGCGAGTTCCCCGCCGCTGCCAACAGGCGGAGCCCGGCGCCCGCCCACCCCGAGGACGTGGGCGTGCTCGAGGAGGTCAAGGGCGGCAAGCAGCACGAGCGGCCGCTGTCGGCGCGCTCGGGCGGCGTCGTCGGCACGCCGCTTGCTACCCGGTCCAACGAGCGGAACCACCCGAGGGCCTGGGTCGGCAGGGCTGCCAACTAAGGTGCTCTCGCTGTGGCTGTTTACCGGATTAGGCGACTGCGTTGTCACTGCTCTTTCTCATCTTCTGTCCATTTCTTTTCATTTTTTCTGTTCTTGATATCCCCTATTGTTTGTCTTTTTATCTTCTTCTTCCTGCACATTTCTTTTATCCTTTTTTTGGGGGCGTTTCCGCTCGGGTCTCTTTGGTTTACATCAACGGAGTTTAGGGACTGGGCGTTTATTGGTACATAAGTCAGGCGTATTCTGGGCTCTGTATTTATTTGGCGTACAAAAATGGCTGGGTTGGGTCTGTCAATAGTGAAACAAGCTCCTTGATCGAACACCTTTTTCTACCTTGACATTGTGCAACTTGCAGCTGACGATGGGCTCTCTCAGTGCTCCTTCGAATTCAGCCGGAAACCAACATCTTCGCTGGGCTGGAATGAGTGGCTTGCAGCTTGCATCGGGCGTCGGAGTGGGTCCCCGAACTATCTCGACCAGCCATCCTTGACCTGCCCGCCCGGCGCCGCGTGCCGTTGCCAGATGGGTGTGATGCATTGGACTTTCAGCAGCTGAGATGGTCCAAGATCATGTCAGGGAATGTGAGGCTGGATTTGGACAAGTTCCAAGTGGGCAATTTGCTTCCAACTAAAGCAATGGGTGTCACTGCAGGAGACATATAAGACTTGCCGTACACAAGGGGCTCGCATCGGGAACCTGCTGTCCTCGGCAAACCAGGCCAGCCTTTACGTTGATCATCAGTTGTACAAAGCCAGAACACGCCAGAGGAACAAACAACAATGGCCATTACCGCCACCTACCAAACAGGCAAGGCGGTACGGCTAGCGGCGCGCAACAAGACGCTCACAGGGCAGACATCCGGGCTCGCGCCGTCCTACCTGCAAGCCAACCTGCTCGTGCTGCCGAAGCGGTACGCAGCCGACTTCCGGCTGCTCTGCGCGCGGAACCCGGTTCCGTGCCCGCTGCTGGCCGAGTCAGCCGGGCCAGGCGACGCGACGCGTCTCATCTCGCACGTTGTCGACAGCAGCGGGAAAACAACGCTCCCCGTAGCGGCCGACATCGACCTGCGGCACGACTTTCCGGCCTACACGGTCTACAAGGACGGCGTCCTGGTCTTGCCGCACCAGACCGACATAGAGGCGGAGTGGACGGCAGACCACGTCGGGTTCCTGGTCGGGTGCTCGTACTCGTTCGAGGCGGCGCTGGCGGCTGCGGGGCTCACCCCGAGGCACATGGCGCAGGGCCGCAACGTGCCCATGTACCGCACTACGGTGCCGCTGATGGCGGCGGGCGCGTTTGCGGGGACGACCATGGTTGTTTCGATGCGGCCGTACCGGGCCGGGGAGGAGGTTGACAAGGTGCGCGAGATCACGCGCCGCTTCGCGTCGACGCACGGCGAGCCTGTTGCCTGGGGCTGGGACGGGGCGGCGGCGCTGGGGATTGGGGATGTGGCGAGGCCTGAGTTTGGGGACGCGCCGTTGAGGGGTGATGGGAGTAGGCTGCCGTTTGGGCCGGGAGAAGGCGCGGGGGAGGAGGGTGGGGAGTTCGTGCCTGTGTTCTGGGGCTGCGGCGTCACGCCTCAGGAGGCGGTGCGGCAGGCCGGGCTGGAGGGGACGGTGATGGCGCACGCGCCGGGGCACATGGTGGTGCTTGATTTGACGGATCAGGAGGTGTTTCCTAGCGTGGGCTGAGGTGCCGTAGCGGATCTAATGTTGCATACTTTTATTGCATGCTGAAACTCGAAAATAGAGTGCATTATGAAAATGCAGGATGTTGATGGTGTCTGTTGCCCAACCAGCGGCGAGAGAATGATATCGCAGAGAATGCTTCTTTGGACGAATGCAGCATTAGGATTGAAGGCATATGCGTGCAGGGCTCACGACAGCTTGAGCCCGCAGCGCTGCAGCCTGCTAAGCTAGCCCTAATAAGCGTGCGGCTGGGGCTGTGGCTCGTCGCCGGAAACGCAGCCCGAGGGGCCACTGCCCCGCTGCGCCCCACCGACCAGTAATCAATGCGGGGGCTGTCCACCCACGTCAAGTCGATCAAGATGATTGCTGCACGACTGGACCCGTGTGTCTGCTCCGGGGAAACACTACGAAGCTGAGGCGGGCATGCAACCCGCCGCCCGAGTCCGGCCTAGCCATGGCCCTGCTGCTGGGAGGCCTGGCGGTGGGCGTGATGTCAGCCGTATCAGATTCGCCCACACACCGAGGCTTTGGAGGCCAGCTATTGGACCGCAACCTTCCGAGCTCTGCTAGACCTGACGTTGATCACATCCCAGACACCCCAAAAGCCTCAATATTTTGTTACCCTTCCACGAGAACGACCAGGCGTACTGGCCAGGAATTCAGCCTCGGGAAGTTAATTTAATAGCCACTGTCGGCCCCGCATAGTTCGGCCCTTGATCTCGTCTCTCCATGGGTGGCCTTAAGTGCTTGACAAAATACTGATCGAGACTTGATTGAGACTGGAGAAGCCGGCACCTGAGCTCCAGCGCCTGTATCCACTATTTCGGGGCCGTCTCCTCGGCCTGGGGCCCCGAAGACCGCTTCCGCTGGAAGCCAACAAAACAAAAGCGGCCTTGGAGTTTGCGTCACGTAAAAATGCCATCATCACCAGATGCCGTGTCGCCCTCGCTTCCCGATTCCCCCGCTGTCCGGCCCATTGCGTAAGTTAGGAACGCTTAGTTTTTTTTCCGCGAGTGGAAAGCCCACAAGCACAGCGGGTAGGGGGCCTATGACTAACGCCCAACAACTCCCAGCTGCAACGAGTGCCGACGTCGGCACACATCGTGTACCAGAGATCGGCCGAGGTGCCAGCGATGCCGCGAGATCTCTATCGACTGTGTTTACGAAGAGGGCGGCCGCAGCATTACAGTCAAGGAACGGTTAGTGCACCTATTATATATTTATTCCTTGGCATCACTGACACCACCGCAGGTACCTCCGAGACCTGGAGCTAAAGGCAAAGGCCTATGATGACGCCCTTGCTGCCGCGAGCTCTCACGGCCGGGCTTCAGTGCCTATCCCTCCAAAGCCCCGACAGCCCGCTCCAGCCGCAGCGGACGAGGACGATGAGGAAATACTTGACGGGAATGCGCTGCTCGAAGTTTTCCGTCGCATGGACTTCCACGATGCCGAGTCTCGGCCACTGACAAGTGAGTGGTTATCCACATCACTTCTTGCCTAGTCTCCCAGCTAATAATCAACGTGTCTCTACTCGCTCGTAGACCCTCAAGGGAGCTTCAAAGGCCCTGGCCACGCCGACATGTTCCTGCGCAGCATCCGCAGACTGCCTGGCGTGAGGTACCCTGACGATGTCAGCCTCGATCTAGACACCAGCTTCTATGAGCCAGGCCTGCTGGCGCCGCGCCGCCTGTCTGTCAGAAGCCACGTACGGCTGCCTCCTATCGACACGGCCCGCCGGTACTACGCCGCCCAGTACACATACATTGGCACCATTCTCTCATTCTCCGACCCGGTTACTTTCGAGCGCGACTTCCTCGAGGCTTACCACAGCCCGCCCCCGGACCTGGCCGACTCCGAGGCCTGCCTGCGTTACGCCAAGATGCTCGTCATCCTCGCTTTCGGCCAGCTTTATTCGGTCAACCAATGGATAGATTTTAAAGGCCCGCCCGGGTTCGAGTACTTCTCCTACGCCCTGCAACTTTTGCCCGATGTGCACGAGGATGGCTCCATCCTGTGTGTCGAGACGCTTTCCCTCATCGGCTACTTCATGCAAAACATGAACCGCCGCGACGCCGCCTTCCTCTACGTCGGTATGGCTTTGCGTATGGCCATCTCTCTGGGTCTGCACCAGGAAGTCTCATCATCGCCGGATCACGGCCACCCGGCCGCCATCAGCGATGCCGAACGTGAGCACCGTCGCCGTGTCTGGTGGAGCGTCTACAGCCTCGACCGCATTCTCTGCGCCAAGTCTGGAAACCCCATAACCATCCAAGACGAAGACGTCGGCGTCCGCCCTCCCTCGCGCCTGCCCTCGGAGCCCGAGTACTGCCCAGCAGTGGTGCTGTGCCACTATACGGAGTTGTCCCGTATTCTGGGCGACGTCAACAAGCACATCTTCCGCCGGGGCGCCGGCAAGTCGTCAATCGCCCAGCTGATGGCCTCGGTCAAGGACATCATGCTCGCCCTGACCCGCTGGCGTCGCGAACTGCCAAACCAGCTGTGCTTCGACCCGGCTCGCCTGGCCACGTCGCGCGAGTCTGTCTCGACCCTGGTACACTACTATCAGTGCATCAACATGACGGCTCGCCCCTTACTCTTCCACGTCGTCAAGAAGCGCCTCCTCACTGCGGCTTCTTGCAGTAGTAGCGGCGGCGGCAGTGAAAAGGACAAAAACAGGACCCCCGCCGGCAGAGACAGCTGGGGCGACTGGAAGGAGGGGCTGTCTCGCACCACCATCAACGTCATCGAGATGTGCATCGACGCCGCCCGAGACTCTATCAATCTCATGAGCATCGCCGCGCAGAGAGATCTTGTTGGTAAGCAATCACTAGGCAAACACAAAGATGTCACCCAGCCACTAACACTCTTATCCGTTCTAGCCACGTATGGATACATGGACAGCGAGCACATCTTCTCGGCCTCCATTGTCCTCCTTATGGTCTGCATCGCCTTCCCGGCAGACCCGCAAAACACTCAGGCCATGAACATGGGACTGACCCTGCTCCGCGGCATGGCCGAGCGTGGTAACAGCTACGTCGGCGCCCGATACAAGCTCCTCGATCACCTCCGGTCCATGGTCCACCACCAACACCACGCTCCCGCCACGGCCTCGGATTCCTCAAAGATGCCAACAGCTGTCCCCCAGGAATCGCCGGTTGCGCCATTCGCGTCATCGACCTCGCCGCCCCTGGCCACCTCGCCTCCCATCCACCCAGTAGTAGCCCAGTCCCCCTACACGTCTGCTGCTACTCAGGTTTCTAGGAGGAGCAGCAGTTTCAGCAGCACATCGCAGCATCAGCCTCTGCACCATCCAGAACATATCCCAGCGGCCACCCCGGCAATAACTATGCCCAACACGGGCCTGCAGCAGCGAACGCTCGTCTTCGGTCCCATTCCCGTTGCCACCGGGTCTACTGCGTACTACAACCAGCCCTCGGTTCCTATCAACGGCAGCGGGATAGACATGTCCCAGTTCCTTGGCGGCGCCGGGTTCAGCCCGGGGATCATCGGCAGCGAGTCCTACATGAGCCCTCCTGCGGTTGCCGGTGGCGTTTATCCTGGCGGGCCAGTGAGCTTCGGGGCCTTTGGCGTCGGTGGCAACGGCAGCGTGTTGTTCGAGCCCGGGCTGCGCCTGCAGGACGCGGACGCGGTCGAGGAAATGTTCTTCGACGTCAACATGGGCAACATGACGGGCGACGACTACAGGCTGTGGGAGGCCAGCTTTGTGGACCCGTCGGCGTACGACATCTCGCAGCTGACGCACGCGGCCGAGATGGCTGTTGACTGCGGCGGCGGCATGACAAACGGAGAAACGGCAGCAGCCGGAAGGGGAGGAGGAGCGGGCGCGGCCGGTGATGGCGCCGAGGCAGGGAGCGTTGCACCCGGCGGTGGTGGAAATACGGTGGCTGGCCCTGCCGGCCAGGGCATGAACCCGAACATGGAACTGTAGTTTATGATGCCCATTTCTATTCTCTTTTCCCTCGATCATCGACGTTTTGTTTCTTCATTTACGCAAGGATAGGGCGGTTGTTTGGATTTGTTGATCCTTCTTTTTCTTTTCTTCTATTTTTCCCCCATCACCCAGTGTCAGGATACCTCTCCGTTGTGTACGGTGATGATTATAGTCCCCATAAGTATTGTGCCTTGGCGCATTACCCCAGTTGGTGAGGCCGCCATTCCCCTCGTCACAGGGATCTTGCAGGACGTCAGCAAGGGGAATTCGCATCGCCGACGCGGCAAATTTAGCCAATCAGAAAACACCGGCATCGCTCCTTAACCCCGAGAGACGGAGACCATGCCCATCACCATCGCCCCTGCCAAGGGGCTTCCTGTCCGTGCAAGTCAGGCAACTTTCGCCTGTGCACTACCGCCATCCATCTCACGATCCTGTTGCTGTTCAGTGCGGGCTACCCAAAGAATTGATCCGATCCGATTTAGGGATTGGTTGCGTCCTCCGGCAGAATAATCGCGCTAGCCCAACCCTGGAAGCTTGTGTGTGATTTCCAAGTGCGAGGCAGCTGACAGACTGACATCCTGGGACGAGGTGTCTTCACGAAGCCGCATCGTCAAAATCCTCAACGCGAATCTCGCCTCCGCCTTTGTTCTTACATCCGAACCACAGAAGCGACAAAATGGCCGACCGCAGCTTGGCTCGCGCAACAATAAAAAAGCGCAGAAGACCTGCGCTGGCGTGTGGCAAGTCAATATCACTTTCCCCTCGATCTACTACGACTAACAAGTCAATTAGAGGAATGCCGCCGCAGAAAGGTAAAGTGCGACAGGGGCGCGCCGTGCGACACGTGTATCAAGACGAAGCACCCGCACTGCACCTACACCCCCATGCAACCGCCGCCTTCAGACTCCAGTCCGTCCAGGGAGCTGCCGCCGCTGTTGCCGGCCAAGCAGCCAGCAGCCAGCACCCTATCAGTCCTCCTTGACAATGCCGCACGCGCCCACGTTACCGGTCTTGGCGAGAGGGACGAGTTCGGCTACTGGCATCCCATTGCAACCGAGACCTCCGACGAACTGCTCGGGAGCAACACCGACGCCGGCTCGCGAGAGCCGGGGAGCCACAGGAGCAGCGCGCCCAGCTCCGTCACCTCCTCCGCGCACTCTCACTACCTCGAGGGAAGGGTGCGGCAGCTGGAGGAGCAGCTGGCCTCGGTGAGGCTGAATGGCCCTGGCAGTGCCTGCGAGGATGCGAAGCGCAGAGGCCCCTGGGTTGAGATCAGGGAGGGCAGCATCCAGAAAACGCGCTATTTCGGGCAGAGCCATTGGCTCAACGGCTCCATTATCGGCAGCAGAGGCATGGTGAGGTTTTCATTTTCCTTTTCCTTTTCTATTCTTCTTCAAGCTAACAAGTCAAAGATACATCGCCTGCTCACGTTCAAAGATAGGATCGACTCTGGGGATCCCAAGCTGCTGGGTCTGCATCGCAAGCTGATGGACTGCAAGTCCATGGGCCGGAGGATCAAGGCGCGCCGCACCCCAGACCCCGCCAGCATAGTCTCGCCCGGCAAGCACATGCCGCCGCGAGAGCTGGCCGACTCGCTGATCGAGGCGTACCTGCACACCTTTGAGACGGTCCACCGCGTCGTACACGTGCCGACGTTCCGCACCGACTACGAGCGCTACTGGAGGTCACCCTCCGAGACGGACGAGGCGACCGTCGTGCTGATCCAGCTCTGCATGGCCGTCGGCGCCGTCTTCCACGACGACCGCTTCTCGCTGCGCGCGCGTGCCATGCGGTGGCTTCACGAGGGCCTTTTCTGGCTCGTCAACCCGACGACGCACGAAAAGAAGAAGATGACCCTCACGGGCTTGCAGATCCAGTGCCTGATCCACATTTGCCGGCACACGTGCGGCCCGGGGGCGGACCTGAGCTGGATCGGGGCCGGCAGCCTGGTCCGCACGGCCATGTACATGGGCCTGCACCGCGACCCTTCGGTGCTGGTGCGCCGCATGCCTCTGCTCAAGGCCGAGCTGCGCCGCCGCCTGTGGGCCACCATCCTCGAGATCGCGCTGCAGTCCGCGATAGACGCCGGCGGCGCCCCGCTCGTGTCCACTGACGACTACAACACCCGCCCGCCCGCCGACCTGAGCGACGCCCAGCTGGCCGAGCTGGCGACCCAGGAGGAGGCCGACGCCAGCTTCGCGGGCGGCGCGGGAGCCGAGATGGCCGTCCCGCTCGCCCTGGCCGAGACCTTTCCCGCCCGCCTAGCCGTCGCACGGCACGTCAACTCCATCGGCATCGGCGCGGTGCCGTACGACGAGACTCTGAAGCTTGACGCGGCTCTCGGGAGGGCCATCAAGGGGGCCATGCGCCGCGTCCTCGACAGCACCGGCAGCGGTCCCTCCCCGGCGAGCACCAGCAGTCCGTCCTCCACCCCTCCCTCCTCCTCCTCCTCGGGCTTCCAGGTCCGCTTCGCGCGCCTGATGCTGTCGCGCACCTACTTCACGCTGCACCAGCCCATCCTGCGCTCGGCGCTGCGGTCGCCCGTCTTCTACTACTCGCGCAAGACCCTGCTCGACACCGCGATGAAGGTCGTGGCGACCTGCATTCCCCCCGAGGTCAGGCACAGCTCCGTCGCCGCTGCCGCCGCCGCCGCCAAGGCCCCTTCGTCGTCTGCTTCGGACTACGCGGCGGCGTCACCTCAGCTCCAACAGGTCATGCAGGACACCATGGCCGCCAAGGATAGCAGCAGCAGCAGCAGCAGTCCTGCTACCACGGGCAGCGCTTCCTCTCCGCACGAAGGAAACGCAGACTTCTTCCGCCTCTGCCTCAACGGCGCCGGCCACTTCCGTACCATCCCCATGCAGGCCTTCTTCATCGCCGTCGTCGAGCTCGAGCAGCGCGCGCGCGAGCAGGTCGAGTCGCGCAGCAGCCCCGGCGGCAGGCTCGGGGACGGCGACCTTGGCACCCACACCAGCAGGCGCGTCAACCTCTACGGCGGCTACGGCGTCGCTGCCGATGGAGACGACGACGACGACGAGACGGCGCAGATCCACGGCATCACGGCGACTTCGAGGGCCTGGATGGCGCGCCGCGTGCTCTCGGGCGAGACCAACGCGCAGGGCGTCGCGTTCGGCGACTGCCTGACGGCCTACAACCGCGCCGTCGCGTCGGGCTGTGGGGAAGATGCGATAAGCGCCGCGCTGGCTGCTGCCATGACTGCGTCGGTGACGGCCGTGTACAACCTACTGGCTAATCTTGCCGAGTTTGAGGAGAGGGCCAATCGCGAATACAACGGCGGCAGCAGCGGCTGTGACAATCGTGGTGATGACGGCGATGGGGAGATGCCGTCGGCAGCTGCGGACCCGGCCACGACGACAACGGCGGCAATCCAGGGCCAGCAGCAGACTACCGCGACGGCGACGGGTCTCGGCGCAGATCCTTTTGACGTGGGCAACAGTCTTGGTGTCGGCTTGGACGCTACTGGTAGTTTTCTGATCCCGCCAATGATGACCGCGTTCTCCGACCTGGATATGCTCCAAGGGTTCGAGGATAATCTGTTTGGGGCCTGGAACTGGGAGGATAGTATGGTAAGTTTATTGGCGCTCCACGCCTCCCAGCTATCCCCCTCTTCTCGTTTCTGAACGCCTTCATGTCATGAGTCTCACTGACATCTTTGTTTTGACACTAGGATCTGAACCCTGGATTTGGGATGGAGTTTTGATCTGGAGTTCTGAGGGATCGATTCACTGTGACCCACCCAGGAACATGGAGATTACCAATGTGCGTTGAACCAGAAACAACTAAAAAAAACACAGCCGGTCTACAGCACGGCAAGGGAAACCAGCACCATCAGTCATGATCAGACTCCCCTCACCTCACATACATGCAATTCACCACTGTTAGCCAGAATGGAATAGTGATCCGTATTTGCTTGCATGTCCGAGCAATCAACTGACAGGACGATGCAATCATTGTAGGCAGAGAACAAAGGTGGGATGGTGCAATTACCATGTCAAGGTTCACAACACACGTAGCCGTTTGGGCATGCGAACGTGACTTGTGGTCTAGTGAAGAGCTGTTAAAATAGTCTGATCAAGGTTCCACATTTAATGACTGCGTCATCTCCTATTTAGCATGTTGCATGTTCCTGATAGTGACTAGAACAGCAATTGTAGTCCGAGCCTTTTACAGACGGCTGTGAAGCTTCATAGGCACACATCCATTTTCTCCTTAGGGCTGGTGAATACCTGCGAATAGGTACCCAAAACCCGTTTACCCGTTGCCCAAAAGACCCAGTACCCAAATGGGTAGCGTGTTATGTGCTGATTGGGCTCGCGGGCTTTTAGGTCTAGGTGGGCATCCGTCAACTCTGGAACTCCTTATACTTTACGATGGAGTGACGATACCTGACTGGAGCTAAAGCAGAAGACAAATGCCACTATAAGGCGATACTATCCTCAAAAAAAAAAAAAAAAAAAAAAAATTTTTTTTTTTTTCATTTTTTTTTTTCATTTTTTTTTTTCATTGCCCTGCGAGCCGAAGGAGTCGGTGGATTCTCTCAAACTGTCAAAGAAAAGCCTGAAGTGTTCGCCAGCGCCCGATCACCTTTTCCACCCCGTTGGGGACCTCAGTATCATTCATGGTGGAGTCCATCCCAACTTTCATATCAGACAGGCCACAAATCAGTGAAATCGATACAGTCGGAATCCAGCGGGGGTCAAGGTAGTGAGGCTGATCAACCTCGGTCCAGACTTGAACAAGGCTGGCAGACTGCGTTCTCAGATGGGCTTAGAAGGAAAAAACAAACACGTATTCCTCGCCCATAAAAGCCCCGAACCCCCGCCTCTCCCTCTCCTTCCTCAGCCCTCCTCCGCACCTTTCCCTTGTTCAACAAAGAAGCGGCACACAGCCTCCCGAACCCAAATTATATCTATAGCTACCATAGCCTTCTCGCCAGCCCAAAAAGCATCACCATGCTTTCAACTCGCCTCTCTTCTCCGGCCGCACTGCTGCTGCTTCTCGTCGCCAGCCTGTTGGCCGTCCTCGCTGACTGTCACACGGAAGAACCTGTGGACTCACTTAATCGGCCCCACAGAAGGTCCGGGAACCGGTATAGGTGCCCAACGGCCCCGAGGCCCAAAGGCCGAAGGCCGGAGGGGCAGTGTGAATCATGTATTCAATACTTCGCACGGATCACAGGGTGGTTTATATAAACCCTGCCATCTCCTATGTCCTCCATGAGAGATTCCTTCTTCCTCAAGCATCTCTTGAGCCCATAGAAAGATTATCTGCAATCTAGAGATTCTTTCTCCAAGCCGTCTTTGACCCCTTGTTACACTGACGCCACGGTGAGGCTTCCATGCACCCGCGACTTTCTTAGCTGGAGTGTTTTCAGGCAGAAGAGGCTCGGAGCGTCTCTTTACAGCCCAATCATCCAATCGTCGTCCCCAAGACTAATTCACTGACCCCACCTTCGTACATAGCCCGCGTCCATCCTCCTCCGCGACGACCCGGCCTCCATCGACCAGATCGGCGACATCACCTGGGAGGGCGAGCTGGAGCCGGGCAAGGGCAACGTCACTCTGACCGGGGACACGTTCGAGGTGTGTGTGAAGAAAACCCGAAGAGCTCCCATTGTCGCTGCCCGCTAGCAGACCCAAAAGAGCTGTAGCTGATCAGTTCTTCTTTTCCCCTATGCAGCACATCGAGCAGCAAGCCAAGCAGATGAACGAGACCTACTCCATCTTCAAGGACCCCGACCTCGACGCCACCGACCCCGCCGTCAAGGCCGCCCTCGCCGAGAGCGGAATCGTAAGTCGGACTCATGTCCCCGCTTGACTCCCTTGGCTCCCTTGACTCCCCCCCTTCAACCCGGGCGACAGCTAACCACCCCCTAATCATCCCCCAAACAGCGCTCGACCGACTGCCTCCGCGGCAAGCTCCCCGCCGCCAAGAGGCCGTGGACCCTGGCGAACGCGGCCTACCTGCGCCGCCTCGAGGGCACGTGCTACCTCTTCGGCCGCATCTGCGCCCGCGCCACCTGCCAGTGGAACTCGGCCATCTACTGGTGCAACGACAACGTCGGCCGCCTGGGCGCCAGCTGCGGCACCATCGGCGACCGCGCCGAGCACCTCTTCACCCACTGCAGCAACGACAACGTCTGGATGCAGGGCAGCGTCACCGACGACTGGAACTGGCGGACCATCGTGCGCGGCGATACCTGCTAGACGGTTTTTTTTTTTTTTTGCTCCCTATATGTCCTCGGAGTTTATTAGGCTGGTAATCCAGAGAAGGGAAGGGGGGAATGGAAAGACTCGACGGGGAACATGAGCACGGAGAGGAAAAGCCAAGGTGGTAAAACTCTCTTATAGCAGATGCGACGTGACCGGCGCGCGATTGCAGGAGAAAAGAAAAATGGAGACAGCCACTAGAGGAGAAACAGCCAAGACGCAAGACTTTCTTAGCCTACCTCTCCACTACGTGATGAAAGACCGTGGAAGGAAATCATTGGTCTTGCTCACCGAAAGGAAAAAGCGAAAGCCGGCCGGCCAGGTGCCCATGCGTTCCTTCTACCAACCACACTCCACCCCCAGTCCATTCCACCGTCAAACAATCCCCAAGACCAAGCACGTAGTGTCCAGGTAGGAGGTGATTGTAAAGTACAGGTCCCATGATCAATAGTAATACCATTTGTATCTTTTTTCTTGACCGTGTAAAAGAGCCATGCCATGTTTACCCCATGTGCCCAACCGGTGGTATCCTACCATCCCCAAAAAAATCCCTAAGCAAAATCCCCTGAATCCTACGAACACCACTAACTACCCGTCACATGCAATAACCGGTCCCGAAAAAACAAGAAGTAAAAAACAACATCGCGCGCTAGCTCCTTAAAAACTGCGCAGAAACAAAGAGTGAAAGATAGCGAAGGGTATAGTGTGTCAATGAAGAACAAAGAAAGGCAGCAGCAGACGCTAGCTAGGCCGGGAAGGGGATAAGCAAGTTAAACCCGCGGCGCCAGATGTTAAGGCACGTGACTACATGGGCGTCCGAGGAACACCAAAATAGGAATGACAATGAGGAAAAACCCCATCCCATAGGAAATCCGATGGGATGGAAAAGAGGGGAAGAGAAAAAAATATGCAAGGGGAGTGAGTGTCCTGGAGAGAGGTCAGGCACACAGAAAGTCGAGCCCCTTGCGGGTGGCGACGCCCTGCCAGTCCCAGACGGCGAGCCAGTCGCCCGTCGCCATGAGCCGCCAGACCTCCTCGAGGAGCTCCAGGACGCGGTCCGCGTTGCGCAGGCCTGTGTACCCCCGGACGGCGTGCACGGCGGCCCGGATGCGGTCCTGCTGCTGCGGCGCGAAGCACGCGGTCCCCACCACGAGGCACGGGATCAGGAGGAGCGTCTGCGCCGGGTCGGCCGGCTTGAGCGAGTCGATGATGTTGAGCGACTGCTCCACCGCCAGCGTCACCCTCGGGTCCTCCTGGCAGGGACGCCGGACCGGAGGCGGTGAATCGGCCCTGGAGTGCTGTTGGTCCTCCTGCGCCGTCTGGCGTTGGTACTGGTACTGGTCTTGTTGATGGACTGTATCGGTCGAGGACGAGGTCGAACCCGACCTCTTGGTCTGGGGAGAAGAGCTGCCGCAGCTGGAATAGGAGAAGGATGAGGCAGCGGAGGAAGGGGCGCAGTGGGCCGAGGGATCATGGTGTGTGATGGAGTTTCGTCGAGGGCTGTGAGGGGTCGGGACGTCCTGGCCTTGAGGCCAAGTAGTGGCAGTGTTTGGTCGGAGTCTGGGAGAGGGTGAGCAGGAGCTGTCAGGCGACTTTGGCGGGGTGTTCACCAGTGAGGTCGATCCGCCAACAGGGGCAGTATTCTGGACGCGATAGTGCATGTTGTGTGACGGTAGAGATGCCTCAGAAGACGTGGACGCCGTGGCCACGCTGGTCACCGATGAGGCTGGTGAAGCCGGCGATGTCGAGGGCGGATATACGGTGCGGTACAGATACACCCACATCATCTGCTTATACAGCGGAGCCACGCGCTCCCTGCTGTCGCCTCGCGGCCAACTCGGCTCCCACTCCAAAATGGCCTGGTTGATCTCCTCGGCCTTGTAGAGGCTAGGGTAGTCGACCAGAGGATCAACCTGCGCCTCCAGGTTCTCCCTGATCCGGTTGCGGATCGACGTGATCTCACAAAGGTGGCTAAAAAGCCCGTCAACGACACCGAGCAGTCGTGGTGTTTCCAGGGACTCGGCAGGTGGCGAAAGCGCGAGGTCCTCGTAGAGCTCGTGGGCCGTGGCATCGCCCTGTTGACTGAGGAGCTCGTCTGCAAAGATGTGATACTGGAAAAACTCGGTGATGAAGGTGCGGAACGCAGGGTCCTGGGGCGGCGACTCGCGGATGAGAGTTTGATACCCTTTAAGGTGGAGCCGGTGCAGGGTGTCAGATCGGCCCTCAGCGACGCTTTCGAGGATGAGGCACAGCATCTGGCCATAGGTCGCTGACAGTGAGAGATCGGTGCTCCTCGGATCACGGTTCCGCAGCGCATCCATAGCCTGGGCGCGATGGTGGCCTGATCGCTCACACAAGGCCGCGGCGTTTGTTTTGGGGTGCTTCTTGAGGAGACTGATCCCGTATGGAGTGTCGTAGTCCAGGTGGATGCTGGAAAGCGAAAGAATCGAATGCATCAGGCCCCGGTCCCTGGTGGCGATAGGAATGAGCATCTCCTTGAAGGCATTCCTGTGCTCGCCCTCGACGGTTAAGACGGTGCTGAGGTGATCGTTGTAATGCTTCCAGAAAATCCGATCTTCAAGCGTCTCGAGTCCATCAAAGATGGGCTGCATGGTAATGGTTGGGATGGACGTTTGGAGGCGTGCTAAGCCACGAAAAGAGTTGTAAGCAGCCATCTAGGCGGAGAAGCATGATCTGAGGTTCAGCGGGGCACGACTCACCTTCCTCAGCCCTCTCCTTGCCGCTCTTCCAGATCTGCTTCTCTGGATAACCCTCGCAGACGACAGCATTCTTCTCACAGTTCATGCCTACACAATCAAGAGCCCAAATGTCAGATTTCGCTCACATGAACGAGAAAAAAGGGCAGGTTGCGTGAACGGCCATTCCACTGCAAAAAAAAAAA
>JNVV01000004.1:414180-486242 GCA_000733355.1 Falciphora oryzae
GGCCGGAATGTTAGGCCCTCGGCGACTTGCTGAGGAGGAAGAGCGGAAGAGCGGGAACCGTCAGGACGATCCCTGGTGCGCTAGTAAGGGTAGGAAAGCCACGGCAAGGGGGGCACGGCGTACGGAGCCTAGACCGGAATCGAGTGCTGCAAAAGGACCATCATGGAGAGAAAGACATGAGATGAGCCAAAGAAAGAAAGACGACGATCCTAGAAGAATTCGCGAAACAATATCGAGACGCCGACAAGGGACAAAAGAGACCAACAAGGGGAAGCGAAGAGGCTTGCCGCTACGCACGTCAGTTGTCAAGCCCAGTGGCTATTTTCGTGCTCGCCGAGAACTGGGTCTATTGTTACAGAATACAAAAGGAAATCACAAAGGGGCCTGTCACAAAATGACAGCCGCCACCCCCGGAAGATCAGGCGGGGTGGATGGCGATGTTCAAAAACCGGTCCAAACAAAGGGAAGATGCCGAAAGTATCGGAGAAAATTACATGGAAACAAAAAAGAAACGAGAAGAAGCAAGCGGCACAGGTGGTGGGTGTGAGGTGCAGAGGAAGAAAAACATCCAACGCAAGGGCGGAAGGGAGGGACAGGGGTCAGAAGCTACGGAGATTCCTCCGGTTGGTCGGCGGGCCTGGTCGACGCGGCCGGGCGCGTGCCCGGCAGCTCCTTCAGCCTGACCACTGCCTTGGAAGGGCGGCCGCCACCAACAGCAGCAGCGCCGGGGTGCTGCATCTCGATCTCGTAGTGGCCGCCGATTACGAGGTCCTTGGCGACGAGCTCGCGCGTGCGGCCGAGGCTCTCGATGTCGGCGATGCGCAGGATGGTGTCATCCAGGTGCTTGCGGAAGCCCGGCTCGGAGCAGATCTCGCGGAACGCCATCTGCATGGGAACCGACGAGGCGCGCACCTGGGCCTTGCTCGTGATGGCGAAGAGGTTGAGGCGGTCCAGGGCGCGCACGAAGTCGGCGCGCGTCATGAGCTGCTGCGCCTCGTGCAGTGCAAACGAGGGCAGGACATGACCTTTGACCGGGTCATATGTCTTGTCCATTTCAGTCTCCTTATCAACGAGCTGTGGTGGCGAAAGCGGTGTTAGCAGGAGAGGAGCTGGGGTGGATTACTTGGTAGAAGGGCTCAGGAGCTCACGGCCAGGGCAAGAACCATTGCTGCGGCCTAAATCGCACGGCGGTTAGGGTCAAACCATCTTGTCAGCACAAACACATCTTCGACTTGGCAGAGAGGAGTGGCATGATGCTGGCTACTGACCGCCCACTTCTGTTGATCCATCACGTCGTCATCCATGTCCATACCGAGGACCCAGCACTGGTTAAGAAACCAAGTCTTCTCCATCTCGATGATATCGTCGCATTTCTTGAGCATTCTGTCGCTCTCCTTAACTTTGGCGACACGGTTCAGGAAGGACAGGCGGCCGCCGACCTTGTCATAGATTTTCTCGGCCAGATCGTCGGACAGTTGTTGCTGGAAGTGGCGGAGGCGGTACTTCTTGAGCGCGGCGGTGGCCTCGGTTTTGGGCA
Source organism: Falciphora oryzae (assembly GCA_000733355.1). NCBI lineage: Eukaryota > Fungi > Ascomycota > Sordariomycetes > Magnaporthales > Magnaporthaceae > Falciphora > Falciphora oryzae. The sequence goes on from JNVV01000004.1 coordinate 415,718, forward strand.
GGTCCTGGATGCTGACCACCTCCATGCGCGTGGCGAGCTGCTTGAAGCGTTCGTACACCCAGTAGTCGTCGCTGTTGAAGACCATAGTGACAAGCCTGGCCGCGGCCCACTGCTCGGCGCGCTGCTGGAGCAGCTCCAGGAGGTCCTTGCCGTCATCGTCGTCGCGGACCAGGTGCATCTGGTTGATGATGACGACGAGCGGGCGGCCAGACTGCTTCTTGCGGTTGAGCATGGCCACCTTCTCAAGCTTATTAAGGGCGCGCTCGATGTCGAGCAGGGCCGTGGTGTCGCGAGGCCCGCGTTCGCTAAAGTAGCTGCCAATATAGTCCTCGTGGAACTCGTAGTCAAGCGCCTTGCCGAGGCGGATGCGGAATATCTCGAGGTCGGCGTGGGCCTCGAACATTGCGACGCCGTCGCCGTCGATCTTGCGCATGGCGTCCAGCAGCATGCTGCTCTTGCCCGTGCCCTTCTCGCCCAGGAACAGGTAGTAGTGCCCGACCTCCTTCCCGGCCACAATGTCGTTGACCTTTTTCTGCTCGGAACGCTGCACCCAGTGCGGAGCTTCTTCCATGTGGTGGTCGCCATCGGCTAGCGGTGGCGGCGACGGTGTCATGCCCTTGCTCATGGCCGCGAGCTCCAGCACAGGATCGCCGGGCTCGAAGGCGCCTTGCATCTTCTGCAGCACCAGGTGCTTGTAGAACTTGTGGTACCCGTAGCCGGCAGCGCCGAATCCGAGAGCAAGCACGAGGATGGAGGCAAAGGAGGTGGCCGCGGACTCCAACATGCGGCAGCCAAGGGATGGTTGGCTACCGCCATAGCCGCCGTCATCTGAGTCCCTGTCTTGCCTCGCTTGGCTGGAAGAGAAGCATCTTCTGGAGTGTGAGCGGGAGGACGGCAGGGGACAAAGGCTCGCGGATGCAGGCCGAAACGAGCGCGGGCTTCCGGCCGCCGGGTTCAGACGGGCCGGAACCGAATGCTGACGACCGAGACCCGAGTTCAGGGGCTGTTGATCCGCAGATGCAGACAGCCCTTGGTTCTCGGGATTCGGCACACTTCCCCACAAGGAGGACCCATCAGACGACGTGGGCGCCCCACAGCCTGCGACTCTGCGCTGCTCGTCACCTGGAGTGCTTAGGCGAGGCGACGACGCATGCGCGTGCCGACGCTGGGGAACCACCAGCAGGTCGTGATGTGGACGAAATGAGTCGTCGCCGCCGAAAAGTGTGGCCGCAGGGGCGTGTGTTGTGGCTGGTAAGGCGTGTGCTTGGAGCCGCTGTCGAAATGGCGCGCCAGGCACATTTCCTTGTTGACATGGTGGTCGCGTCAACAACTGGCGAGCTTGGGTGTGAAGGCTCAGGCGAGAGCCTACTTGCCTAAGCTTTTCCTGGGAAAGCAAGTGCGCATTGCACTGCCAAGCGCGGCGCTGCAGCATCGCGACCACACAATACTTACACCAGGGATGCCCGTTGCTTTGGTCGGGCTGTGGCAGCCTTCCTGCTTCGCTGTCAACATGGAGCAGAGCTCAATTGGATGCTTGGCAGTTGTGGCGTCTTGATTGAATGCGTGCTGGTTGTGTCACGTGAGGTGGCACTCGAGGTTACTGTGGCTTGGTCACTCCTGAGATGTCAGTTGACGACGTTGGAGTTTAGGCGAGACATTGTCAAAAAGTCGGATGAAATGGACGAAAGAATTATAAAGGGAGCAAAGCCACGCTGCGTAAATTCTGGCCGGGAATTTTTCCCTTTGACAAAAAATTGGTTTTTTCATGTGCACTTCGGATTCACCTCACCGGGCTCCCACAAAAACGCACCGACAAGGACAGCGATTCGAAAGCAGAATCTGCCAACTGCCTGTCCGGATCAAGATGGAGCGCTCGTCGATTGAGATAGGTAAGTGGTGGCGAAGATCTCTCCCATTTGTACCTGGGTGCTATGGTGCCCAAGTAAAAGTCTGCAGTTCTGATTACGCTAGTTGGGGCCTCAATTGTCCCAGTTCTTTCCTCCTATATGGATCCCCTCCTATTTCCTTTCCTGCAGTTTTTTCCCCCCTATTTCCTTTCCCGTGTCTTTTCCTGTTTCCAGTCGGTTCACACTTGATGGGACACGCATGGGACTGCAGGCTTTTACTTGGGGAATGTGTGTGCCTATCGCTAACTTTCTTGCGAAAGAACGAGAACCAACAGCGCAGGACCTATGGGCTCTCTGGAGGATGCCAGGGCTCGCGGGCCTGGTTTCCCGATTGCTCCCTGAAGACACTGCAGAACTAGATCCTTGTGATGCTCTAGCACGAATACAGGCATTTGATGCGTCGCCAGACGTCCCAGTGCGCGTGGCAGCGGCTCATTTCGCGCAGTTTGGACAGCCTACCTCTGTGTTGGATCTTCCGGCAAACTTGCGCGAGGCGCTCTTAGGCGCAATACCGGAAACTGAAGAAGACTTCGAGAACATGGCGAATATTTTGCGTGGACTGGACATGCTGACCGAGATGGAAAGCCAGCGTGATATCTTGATAAGGGAGGTCACCGACTCTCGTCTGGGCCTGAGGTGGAAGACGGGCGAGTACGGGGGAGAGATGAGGGCGCTAGAGGTTGCTGCCTTGCAGGAAATATTTGACGACGATGATATGGCACGGGAAACGTACCGTTCCGTGTTCCTGGGCTTGAGGGTCTATGTAAGTCTGCGCAGGGGAACTTCCTTATTCCTATTCCTATTCCCATTCTTATAGACAAGCTGCCTTTGCTTGTCGTGACACTAATGTGGCCTTTTGTTTATCCCTGCGCTTCTCCAGGCCCTGAGCTTCCAGATGTTTCGCGGTCGACGGAGGGGTGCGGGCCCAACAACCGTTCTGGCGCTTCTGAACGCCGTTCTTCCCCCGTATGCCCAATACCCACACGGGATCTCGCAGGATACTGTGCACCGCTTGAGAATCCTCTCCTACGTGCGTCTGATGGGAGGGGAAACGTTCACGTGCCATGACCGAGACGCGCTGCTCAAAAGCATGCTGGGCGCGACGGCGGTGGGCCAATGGCACGACGTGTACGTTGCCCTTTTCGGCTTTCCTGGCGACCAATCGACGGGCTACCTGGGCCACTACGAGCGAATGATGACCCGGATCCACTCTCTCGACCTCAACTTCCCTATTACCACGCGTAACGGCAGCCCGAGGCGCATCTTGTCGCCGGAGCCATCAACACAACGCGCCCCCTTGCTATCCCCTACGCCGTGCCCAAAAATGGCCTCGGTCTTGGGTCTCGACAATTCCTTTTCGTCAACGTCGGCCTCGCGGGAAAAATCAGGCGGTATCTCGAGAGGCGTATCAGCTCTGGAAATCCACCCCGCCCTCCGCGAGTCCCAAGATCCCGGGCGCAATGGCCCTACAGTCACCAAAGACCGGCAGGCTTCGCTGCCCACGGTGACGCCCAGGAGGACCGCAAGCAAGCTCTGGCCGCGACCGCTCCGAACCGTGCGCAAGATGACCTCTGAACCCACCCTGCCCAGCAACGGCGGCGATGCGGGCGAGTGCAAGAAACAACAGCCGGCCTCCCTCGTCCAAGGGGTGATGCACGACATCACATCCGTGCAAGATCTCTTCAAGAACCCCAAGACGCCCCGCGCGTCGCTGGAAGCCGAGGAGGTGCGCCGCGAGCAACTGGCAAAAGTGGCGAGCAGACAACAACAAGATAAGCAGAAAGAGAACAATTTCCCCTGGGCCAGGCCGGCGACCCCCCTGGAGCCCGACTTTCGCATGACCGTCGCCTCTCCGGAGCCGACGACGCTGGTTCGGCGCGCGACAATCTCGCAGACTGCCTAGAGGGCTCCTGCGAACGGCGCACCGCCACCACGACCGCCGCCGCCGCCGCCGCCGCGTTCCTCGTCGCGCGATCAGACCGGCCTGCTGGCTCCTCCGCCGCCTCGGCAGCGACAGCCAGCCAGAGATATTCGGCGACCGTCATATGAGCTCAGCTTGAGTCCTATCCCCGGGTCTGTCAGAGACGACATGAGCGAGGATGAAGACCGCCGGCCCCAGCGGCAGAAGCCTTCGAGGATACCGCGCCCTTTCGACCCGCACCAGAAGAGCAGGCTGGGACCAAACGCTGGCGTCAGCGACGCTCTTGAGAATGCGACGCAACTGGCACGCCCAACATCCTCCGTCTACTCGGGGGATAAGAGCAGCGACGCGGCAACTGTTATTGTCACAGATGATCCTTACAAGCTGAACTTTCGGCTCGAGCAGCACCCCCTTTTGAATGGCCACCGTCGCGCATTCTCTGAGAACGACGACACCTGTTCGGCGATAGTCCCAGTCGCAGCTCCTCCCGCGCCACAGCCCAACTTGGGCGTCCGGTTTCTGGAGGAACCGATCACCGTTTCCTTCGGCAGGGCCCCGCCTCCGGAGACGCCGAGCAACCGGGCGCGGCAGACCGCTGCGATCGATGACAAGAGCGGCGGGACGGCAAGCAGCGGCGAGACCTACGACAGCCTGAAGAATATCAGGCTCCAAGCCCAGGCCGCCAACGCCAAGCGGCTTTTGTACCAGTCCACAAGTCAACGAATCGCCGATGGGACGGGAGCGACACGGGCCGGCGGTGCCCAGCCAGGTCCACCGATCGCTATAACTAGCTCAGCATCGTCACCTGGAAAGCTGTCCGACCTCTCGGCGTCACCACACAGCCCACAGCAGGAGGCTTCTCCTGCTCCGAGAACAAAGGCACCCAGCGCGCTCGGCACCCACTCCCGAACAGTGTCGGATGATCGTGCGCCGAGCAGACTCGGAGGCCGGCGGGAGGAGTCGGGGCGCCCCGCCCCTGTCGAGAATTCGGGATGGAGACACCTTCGCTCCAAGACTCCTGATCCCATGGCGAGGCTGGAGGCGTCAGAGATCCAGCTGGACGCCGCGGCGCGACAGCGTCAACTGACAGACAGTACCGCCAAAGCGGCCGCCAAAAGGGCGGAGCAGGAGAAAGAGAGACTGCGGATTCGGGACGAGCAGCACCAGCGACAAGAAAATCTCAGCAGGGTAAAGAGAAGCATCGACGTGCAGCGAGACAAGAGGAGCAAAGATAGTTCTGATCTTGTGGCATCGCAGCCGTACGAAACTCTTGCAGACGCGAGCCTGTCGTCTGACGCGAAAGGGGACGGGGGAAAGAAGGCGGAGGATAAAGAAAGCAACGATGGGGCCGTCGACAAAGGCAGAGCGAGAAGACTCTTATCCAAACTCAAGAACAGTCTGCGCGGCAAGCGAGCGGTGAGCGCATTCGCCAAGATGAGAATAGGGCGCGAGACCCCCACACCCGAACTGCAATGGCGGGACGACACGGCAAAGGAGGCCGCAAGGGAGGGAGATCGCGCATCAATCAATTCCATCGTCAGGGCCTCCACGAACCTACGACAGCCACGAGGCACGGCAAGGCTGCAAACGTCTCCCGTGGCGCAGGCGCAGTCGCCACCGCTCCCGCGCCCGGCGCTGCCCCTGGGCTTCCGTTTCGTCACCCACATCAACCAGCCGCCGACGCTGCACCACAAGCTCGGGACTGGACAGCAGCAGGAGCTGCAACAGGAGGCGTCGCGTCCCATGCGGTCGCTCCCCAACATCAGGGGCCAGGCTCAGCAGCAGCGCGGCCGACAATGGATGGAGAAGGACCAACAGCAGGGCCGCGATGGGCTCCCGACAGTCCCGCCGCGACCTGGCGCAGCGCAGCCGCCGAGACTGCCGCTGGCGATGATCCCGAGCATGGGGGATATGCAGACGTTTGATGATGATGATGTCAAGGGGCCGGAGTCGCCGAGCGAGGAGCGTCGCCGCCGGCGTGACTCTACGCGTGCTAGGAAGGGGGTTCTTTGACAGGATGCTGTAGGCACAGAGAATGCCGCCTAGACTAGGGGTAGGGGAGAGGGATTAGGACTTGCGTGTGATCTCTAGAAATGACTGTAGCGGGAACTTCTGAGATATGACGGTCGGAGTTGGAAAACAAAGTGATGGGGGGTGTCATCATTGTGATTTTTGTGCGGTCATCTGGAGAAAAAGCAACATATGAATGCCTAAGATTTTGGCGCATGGATGTTTTGTTGTGATGTTGGAATGGACAACATCTGCTCGCCAACTGTCCTTCGTTATTATTTCCTGTGTTATTGTATTTTTCCGTCTCTTTTCCTGTATCTTTCCCTAGATCCTTTGTCTACCTAACAACTGTGGCAATGATGGTTACCCAAGCAAAAAAAACTGAAACAGACTGACTGCTGGGGTTCCAACAAAGACGGCCACTAGAAAGGTTAGAATAAAAAAGGCGGGAAAAGATATGTGACAAGTCTTTGTTCTTTGTCCATTGTCCAGGCGGAGTAGAAGCACCTGTGACTGCCCACGGCAGGGATCTGACGAACACCGAGCCAGAACAAACATGGTGCGTTTGAGACGCGTGCGGGGTAGGCGCAAACAAACCCTACCGCGACGCGTTAAACAAAAAAAATCATTTTCACCGCCTTCATACTGCCGGGTTTTACCCAGCGAGCTGCGCAAACCTCAGCCCCCTGGTCGCATTGAGGCTAGCAGGCACAAGGAGCGCTTGATAAAGAACTCACTCTCCACCATCGACGATCGCAAACTTCATCCCCCGAAGCCATCGTTCTTCCGCCGTCGCTCCGACCCCGACGGTACCCCGATTGGTTCCATCTCGCCACCAACCGCCGTTTATGTCTGGGGCGACGGCCTTCCTCGGTCATCAAGATGGGCAACGAAGGCAGCAAGCCTGTCGTCGAGCAAGGCGCCACGGTCTTCAATAGTGCAGCGCGCGACCTGACCCCTCCTCCCGGCACCGGTCGCTACGCAGATGACGGCGATGTGAAAGCAGAGCCCGGCGCCAGCAGTCCCCCCGCATCCAGTCTCAATGTCGGAGTGCCGGACAAACCTGGCGCAACACAGTTTCACCATGACCATCCGGCCCTATCGAACCCTGAGCGCAAGCATGCCATTCCCGCTTCGAACCCGGAGTTTCGTCACGAACTTCCCCACCTGAGCAGCCCGAACAGGGTCCGCCCACCATCCCCGCCGCCTGCGACGGAGCCCGCGCCCTTCGTCATGCCCGATATCGTCGACGGGTTGCCTCGCTTGCCTACCTCGTCCCCGAACGAGAAAAAGCCTCTCAGCTCTCGAAAGAAGCAACGCGCATCCGCCACACTCGGCCGGAATCCGGAGCACGAGCCGGCGAGTCCTCTGCCAGCTTCATCAGCAGCCTCCGCCGAAGCCGGCACACCCCAAACCCTGACCCAAGCTCAGCGCAAGGAGCTCAAGAGGCAACGCAGGCTGGCCAGAAAATCTGGTGCAGCTTCGGCGGACTTTTCTTATTTGTTGAATGGCGCTGGCACTGGTGATACCATTCCAGAGGAGAACTTGCCAGCACCGGTGGAGGAACCTGAAGATGGCAGCTTCGACGCGACCCAGACTACAGCATCGTCCTCCAAGAAAAAGAAGAGTCACGGCGAGCGCACTATAAACGGCCTACAGATGTCACCGCCCGAGAACCGATCTACTGAGTCAACCCACCAGCACCAGGAGGCCGTCAACGGCATCGACCTTCCGCGTGATGGGAGAGAAGAGGCGGAGGCGGTAGCAGCGCCGCACGCGAATGGGGCTCGGGATACACCAATCGACAGTGGCGAAGAAACCGGGGCTTTGCGCAAACGGAAGCAAGCGCCTGAGACTAGCCCGAGCGCAAAGCGGAAAGAGAAGAAGAAAAAGAAGGCCAAAGTGGCACACGAGAGCGGCATCGATGGGGGCTCGCCTAGGAGTGGAACTCCGCGTGCGCGAGTCATTGATGAAGATATGCCGGATGCGCCTACAGTCAGGGAGTCCATTGCGCCAGAGACAGAATCCTCGCGACTGTCTGAAGCTCATCTTGGGGTCGTCAATGGGCATCTTGAGAAGACAAGCCCCGTCCGTAACCCTCCTGATATATCCACACCCTCAGAGCCGCCGTCGACTATCAAGCGCCGAAAACGGAAGCAAGAACTGGGCCGCGCAAAACCGCAGGACGTCCAGGCCAATGGAATTTCCACTCCTATGCCCGCGCATCCAACACCCCTGACCGAAGAAGGAGAGGCCGAGCTTAGGGCGGATCCCCCGACCCCTGAAGATGCGGGTGCAGACTCGGCTGCCGCTGCTACGACGACTGCTGCGTCCGGCAGTTCTCGCCAGGATCCCCGACCGTCAGCCCTGCCGCCGCTGCCGCACGCGCCTGGTTCGAATCCAGAGTCTCAGGAGGAGGCCCTCGATGAGAGCGTCTTTAACAGTCTGGGGCCATTCCAGTCCATAAATGGAAGAAAAACAACCCGCAGGCGGCCTAATGCAGCGGCCAAGGCCACTGGTGAGGCTGAACGTTCAAGTGGAGGTGCCACTGTGTCGACACCCAAGACGCAGTCTTCACGCAAACGAAATCGCAAGGCTGCAGACCAGGAGTCACAAGTCGACGCAGCGGAGGCTGGGACGCCTGCTTCTGCCGAAGCCTCGCAAAATAAGAACGCATCAACCTCAGAGAGTCTCGGCAGCGGTGACGATGCAGGGAATGGGGCTGGTTCCGAGAAGGAGCCAGCGCCCACCCCCTGTGGTCAGCATGAGGCGCCAGGGACTTCTCGGTCTCGGCGAACATCGGCGAAGAAGAGGATAAGCAAGCCCTCGTACTTCGAGAGAGAAGCGCAGGCAAACAAGAAAGCACTCGAGGAACTGCCCGCGGCCGAGGCTGCCACACCAACCAAGAAGCCCCAGAGAAAAGCCACTTCTTCTGGGCCAGTTGAGAAGGGCAATAAGAAGGAAAAAAGAAGCAAGGACGACTACGCGCAAGGCCCTTTTACGGCACAAGAGAATGCAGCCATCCAACAGGCTGTTGAAGAGTTCCGAGCCGAACAGGGGGTGTCGCAGGAGGCGGTCAACACCATGATCCACGAGAACCCAGCAGGCAGCGAGAGTACAGAGCTGCACAAGGCACTGTGGGAGAAGGTTGCGCCCGTGTGCCCTGACCGCAGGCGGCAGAAAATTATCCTCCGCGCTCGTGCCCTATTTCACAACTTCGTTGGTCGTGGAGTCTTCACACCAGAACAAGACCAAGAGCTACGCGACCTCGTTGAGAGCATGGGGCAGCGGTGGACAGAAATCGGCAAGATTGTCGACCGTAGCCCGCTCGACCTGCGCGATCGATGGCGGAACTACGCCGTGTGCGGCGAAAAGAAGAAGGCGACACCCTGGGGGGAGGGTGAGGTCTCTAGGTTGGTCGACCTGGTGCTGGAGGCTATTAACACTATCCTGAGGTCGCGTGGTCAGGAGTCCTGCGAGGAGGAAGCCAGGGAGCAGGCAGAGAAGGACGTGGCCTGGGACGTCATCAGCAAGCACATGGACCGGACACGTTCCGCCAAGCAATGTCGCGAAAAGTGGACTCTTCTGCAAGCGCGGCGGGCTCGGAACTCGGATGGATCTGATAACGAAGACGATGTTGTCACGCGAGCCCTGGAGAAGACGCGAGAAGATCTCCGCAAGATGACGCCAGCAGACAAACACGCACTGATCAGGGCGATCCACAGGACCAAGGTTGCCACGGACGAAAAGATTCCATGGGCCAAGCTTGGCGACGCCGCATTCCGGAAACGGTGGAACCGCGACACACTCCGCATCATGTGGTCTCGCCTACGGCCAACGGTCTCTGGCCACGAGCACCTGAACACTCGAAACGTGGCTCAGGCACTTCTAGACAGCTACGACAGGGATCAGGTCTTGACGCAGCTTGAGGACGTCGATGTTGACGACGAGGTGGAGGCGTCCTTCCTCGGGGTGACCTCGGTCGAGAAGAAGTCTCGTGCCCCGCGTAAATCGGGCGTGAATGGCGCGACACCCAATGGGTCGAAGAAGAGGAAGAGGCAAGACACGGAGGAAGACAACGGCGAGGAGGAGGATTCTGATGGCGAAGGCGCAGCGAGGAGTTCGGCGAAACGCACAAAGACCCCCAAGCGGCGCCGCTTCGGGGAAGGTCTTGCAACTGCACGACGACTGTCGGCCCAGGTATTGAGCGCTCGTGGAAGCCAGCGCAAGAGGCCGGGGTCCTCGGCTGGGAAGCAACTGAGCGCCAGGTTCGTGGAGAACAGCGACGACTCCGGCGACGAAGAGCAACGCGCCCCTTCGCCCGAGGTCCCAGCCTCTCCGGAGCCACCAGAGCGATCAACACCGAGGGAGAAGGCAACTGTCGAGTCACGGCTGATCGGTAGCGACGGAATCACCAACGGCGGCCCACCCGTGGACGACGATGTCGATGACGATGATGATGACGACGACGACGACGACGATGACGTTCGGGCCGAGACAGAGAGCGTCGATCTAGGCACGCAGCTGGGATCTACCGAGAGGCCCAGTGGAAGTCGCAACGCAGACGGCATACCCGAGGACATTCTGTCCGAGGTCGAAGCGCAAGATGAAGAGGAGGCAGATACCATGACCGCTTCTTCCCGAAAGCGTCGCGCCTCACCGACCTTTTCGCCAGCATTTGCGCATGGCAGATTCAAGAAGCAACGACCAGCGATGCAGACATATTCCTCCAAGAAGACCCCTAGGACACCCTTCTCCGCTAGGAGAGCTTTTGCCGATATCTACGATGATATTGAGGAGGCCCATGGAGAGTCGTCGCAGCCCGGACCGGCCTCTGCCAAGAAGGGAGAAGACGAGAGGCGAGGCATTTCAGCGCAGCGCGAGTCTGTTGCGGACAAGGCGGTGGAAGACCGCAAACCTGTTGCACTGGAGAGCGACTCGGACTTGGACATGGAGGACATACCTGCCACTCTGCCCAAATTCCGCTCACACAATGCGAAAGACGTGGCCAACAACAGCGAGGTGGAGCGTCGCCGTCTTGCGCAAGAGAGCGACGAGGACTCGGATATGGAAGACATACCCGCCCAGCTGCCTGTATCGGCCGAGGACTCGGAGTGAGGGGCGTGCTCGTTGTTGGGAATCGAGGAGCCGTTGCTGCCACTTCCATGCCCCCGTTTACGGACACTTGACGGAATAGCTAGTCTGGCGCTGCTATACTCTCTTGCTCTCTGGCCTGGTCGGGCGCTGTTGGTCTTTTACCCCATTCTTGCCCGACTGGAGGATAATTCTCCTTGGTCAACTAGCCCGAAGCCGGGCTGGCGCTGTCGGCGCTACCGTATTTCTAGCCTTTCCTCCTGTGTATCACTACAACGAGCATTCAAAGCTTGGCTTTTCCTTAGTCTATCTTTTGTTATTTTCTCTCCGGGTCCATTTCAGGCTCGGTCTTAGCCTTGGCTTGGCGCCTCCCGTCGTGGCATGAGCCATTGGCGAGCGTAGTGCTGTCTTCCACGTCTCTTTTCGTATCGGCATATCGACTTCTAGCATCACGGGCATCGGCGGCCGCGTCGAAGACCCAACGTCACAAACTGCATCGGCGACCATTTCTTTCTCGGCGCAAGGCTCTCTCCGTAGTACATGAACCATGTGGTCCACGACCCAATAGTTCGTCACGACCTGCATTCTACTGTCACCGCCTGCATACACCTGTGGATCCCCTGCGAGTTGTCGAGTCGGCACGCTAGCTAGCACCTGCAGGGCCTTGACATGAACACGAGCTCGCTGCGCTAGACGCGGCATCATGCAGTGTGATGCACATTTTTCTTGGGGGACGAATTGGACGCTGTCGACCTCTCCATCGAATCCACTGGGCCTCGGCCAGAGCCAACCTGTTCCCTCAATTCTCAGTTGGGCAATCGGTGGCTGTCCAACCTGCCTAATCCGCATCGAGACTTCCCAAAGCGGAAACCCGCCAACCAAACGAATTAGAGACGTGTCGACGGAGCCAACCCGGTAGGTGCGCGATCTTCAGCTCGGCTCCTTCCTAACATTGCTTTTTTTTTTTTTTTTTTTTGTTTCTCCATCACTTCTCTGCCACCACTTCAACGCCGTGCCCGGGTGCTCCTGCCCGCTTCGGGCGGTGAGACCTGACACGAACGCGTTTCTGTGGTTCAACCTCTCTGCCTGCATCTTCCGGCCGCTGGCAGCGGCTGGTCGCTTCTCTTCATGCCAGATGTGGAAAGAGCAGACGGGATGGGGACGGCAGGCGAGAGGAGAAGTGGGCCCGCTGGTGGTGAGGAGGACGGACGGGATTCTCCATTGGGAGTGACGGCTGCCCTTCCTGGGCAGTCTGCAGAGCGTCCATTCCATGCCCGGGGTCTCAACGCAGCCCTGTGCTCCTTCCTCGACTGCGCGGCCTAGGTGCGTGGCCGGCACCTTGATGAGCTGGCCCGGAAGATGAGCTGGCCCGGAAGCTCGTCTTTTCCCACTCTGCCACACGATCTCCGTCTCGCCCGCCGTGCTCTACGTCGTCACGTTCCCCAAAGGAAATGGGAATGAGTACAGGAAACAGGAAAGGAGAGAGGAATGGGAAAGAATCGAGACAACGGGGTACCATCCGTCTTGTCGTGAACGACCCAAGGCAGGTGCGGTCGAGCAACTCGCCAGGCAGCGGGCGGGGGACGCTACAGAGTTTGGCCGTCCCAAGGAATATTGGGACGCGGCCTCGGTGACGATGCCACGGCAGAGCACACGAAGGGGAAGGCACGTTGGTGGGCCTGCAGGTTTGGGAAGGAGAACGCTCGTTGCCGCGTTGGAACTGCTGCCTCGTCGTGGGTCCTCGGCTGGAGAAGCAGTATATAAGGGCCTCCTGGCCCCTCGTGGATCTCGAACTTCCAGCCTTTCTTCACCAGCTTCCACCATCAAGCACACTGCCCGCCCAGCTTCACCGCAGTCTCTTTATTCTTGAACCCACCCAAACAACGCCTCTACTTCCACAAGATGCAGTTCACTCTCGCCACCGTCGCCGCCATGGCCGCCACTGCCCTGGCCGTGTTCATCCCCGACACCGAGTCCGCTATTGCCCTGCCTGATGTTGCCTCTTCCCCAGCCTTCGATGGCGACTTCACTTTCTTCAACCCGGCCCTCGGCGCCTGCGGCAAAACTAACAGCAACAGCGACTTCGTGGTGGCCATCTCGGCGTCCCTTTTCGACGCCGAGACTCCCAACGGCGACCCTAACAAGAACCCTCTCTGCGGCCGCTCTATCGTTGCCCGCCACGGCGGCAAGGAGGTCCGCGTCACTGTCGCTGATCGCTGCGTCGGCTGCGCCCTCCGTGACCTCGACCTCAGCGTCGCCGCGTACAACCAGATCGCCGACCCCAACGCTGGCCGCGTCAAGGGCTCCTGGGACTGGGCTTAAGCGCATCCACTTCGGTCTGGGGAGGCATGTCTTCGAGGTAACAAAGAGACGTCGTCTTCTGCTTTGTGACTCAGGACTCGTGGTAAGCATTCCCCTCCACTCTCCGATCCCACCTCTTGCGCTTCTTTGTCAGGATCTCCTCTACCCCTCTGCAAGTGACTGACTGAGCGACAGATCTTCGCAAAGAACACCGACTGGACGTCCTTCATTGCCACTCATGCCTAGAGCGCAGTTGGGAGGTTTCTTGGGACTCGAGCATCTCTTTTGCCTGATGGAATGGTTTCGGTCAAGGACAAAAGACAGTCGATATGCTTTCTAGATTTTTCATTGTTCTAGATCGTTTTTGGGAGCATGGCGTTTTCGCGGGGGAATCTTAGACTAAACTTGACGACCTCGGAGGTCTACATCATCGTCAGTCTGACCTGCAATACATGTTCACGCTCTACTTTCTGCTCCCGTCTGCATCTGCCGTGATAAGTTCCTTTAGGGTACAGGCAAAGGAAAAGGAAAAACATTGTGGCTTTCCTATTTTACGTGCTGGTTAAGGGTTCCTACGTGTTTGACAAATTGAACCTTGACAGAGAGAACATCGATAGCCGGAAGTAGCTCGGCACGCCAGCCTAGCAAGATGCGGCTCCCACCCAACGTCGCGTCGGCTACTGCGAACGATGGGACGCCAGGTCTCGGTAGAAGCCCAGGGCTGCAACTCTAATAGAATGTGTACGGTGCAACTCTCTACGGGAAGCTTGGGTGGATATTCCTTGGAGATGCATGAGCCCGGGATCGCGAGGGAGTGCAAGGCCAGGGGGAGTCCTGGGACTCGGCCGATTGCGATTGCGGTCTGTCTTTGATGGTTTCGCAGGCAAAACATAGATCCCATCACAAGGTTGGTTCCTCTGACAGCTCCCGACGCCAAGCTTGCCCCCTTCAACTTGGCTGTGGAAACGGTGCTATCGGTCTGATCTCATCTCGCCTGGCGCGGGCTGCGACTTTCCGAGGCGTTGTGCAGGAGCTGGTCTCCCGGCGCACTGGCTCAGCTGAAGTTGTCGGCATTCACTGGCGGCAAAGGGCCTGTGCGTCGCCTAGCGGGACCTCAATACTCTCACTGGCCAGCCCTGTGCTTTCAGGAATTTCAGGTTCGGCACAGTGGCTGTGCGCCAAACCCAAAACATGCTGCCGGAACCGTCGGCCGAATGGCCTCTCGCTCGAATAATAACCATCCCCTCCTAATGAAGTAGCGGATGATGCCCGGAAGACTACGTTTTGTTTCCTTATAACACCAAACGTTCCTATCCATCAGCATCGCAGACGATGCGACTTCCATCGATGCTTGGCGGCGCCCTCGCCGTGGCGCTGATCAGCCTCGGCGGCGGTGTCTTAGCGGCCTCGTTCCCGGACGGGCCCTTCACCACCTCGGGCAGGTGGATCGTGGGCAAGAGCGGCTCCAACCTCAACTTTGCCGGCGTCAACTGGCCCGGCGCCGGCGAGGCCATGATCCCCGAGGGTCTGCAGTACCAGTCCGTCGCGTCCATCGTGTCGCGCGTCAAGAGCCTGGGCATGAACGCGGTCCGCCTGACCTACGCCACCGAGATGGTGGACCAGATTTTCGAGGCCGGTGCCGGTGCCGGTGCCGACGTCGCCCTGGACAAGGCGCTGGGCGCTGCCCTGGGGTCCGAGAATGGTACGGCGGTTTTGAAGCGCATCATGGCGAACAACCCGAGCTTCAACTCGGGCATGACCAGACTGCAAGTATTTGATACGGTCGCGGCCGAGTGCGCGAAGCAGGAGATCTACGTTGTGCTGGACAATCACGTCTCCAAGGCCCAGTGGTGCTGCACGCCCCTGGACGGCAACTCGTGGTGGGGAGACACCTTGTTCTCAACGGCCAACTGGACGCGAGGGTTGTCTTATATGGCGAACCATGTAGGTATTCCCGATGCTTTTGGGCCACGAGAAAGCCCCTGTGAAGCCCCTGCCTAACTCCAGCAGACCAGATCCTGGCCCAACCTCCTGGCCATGTCGCTGCGCAACGAGCTGCGCCAGCCCTTTACAAACATTACCCTCTACCGCAGCTCGTACAACTGGGAGACGTGGTACGCGCGCACCAAGGACGGCGTCGGGGCGGTCCGCAAGGAGAACCCGGACGCCCTGGTCCTCCTCTCCGGCCTCGATTCGGACACCACGCTGCAGCCCGTCGTGAGGGGCGACGCACTCACCCCAGGCTCGGCCCGCTTCGCCGTGTCCGATTTCGCCGGCGGCAGCGGCGAAAACAAGCTCGCGTTCGAGCTGCACAGCTACTCGAACGTCATCAACCAAGGCCAGGCCAACAACTGCACGGCGCTGCGGGCTGCGCTGCGTGACAGCGGCTTCGACGCGCTGCTGTCCAACTCGACCGAGGGTGCCGTCAAGAACCGCCTCCCCGTCCTGCTGACCGAGTTCGGCTGGCCGCAGCGGGAAGAGAAGGAGTGGGCGTCGGCATACGCGACCTGCCTGCGCGGCTTCGTCCGCGAGACGGGCGCGGGTTGGACGGTGTGGGTCCTGGCTGGCAGCTACTACACGCGCGAGGGGAACCAGGACAGCGACGAGGCCTGGGGCCTGCTCAACCACGACTGGTCCGATTGGAGGGCGCCGCGCGCGCGCGTCGAGGCAGATTTGGTGCCGTTGGTGAAGGATACGTTGGCCTTCACGACGTCTCCAGGGGGAGGTGGCGGCAACGGGGCAGATCCCAAGTCTGCTGCTAGTTGCAGCCCGCAACCGGCAGCGCTTTTTGGCCTGGCTGGAGTGGCGAGCTTTGCCGCTTCTTCCTTGCTGTTTTGAGGGGGATGCTCTGCCCTCCTCCCCCCCACCCAAGTCAAGGCCTCCACCGGTCTCGGAGCTGTACATGAATGATGCACTTGATTTTGGATACATTGGTGTGATATTGACGCTCATTTTCTGGCTTCGAATGCCCGCGATTGTCGCATTTTCTATGTCAGCAGGGGTCCGAACGCGCGGGATGATGTTCGCATCTGGGGAAGCTCGATTCGACCACCCTCCGGTGCGTGCCGAGGCCCAGCGAGCCGCGCCGTGCGGCACCTGGAGCGGGGAAGCTTCAATGTTCGTAGCAACATGCGGCAGCCAGGCGATGCCGGCTTGCCGCCATTGGTCAATGTCTGCGGGCAATCGACATCTCCAGGGTTCCATCGGATATTGGATAATCCCCCACGATCCCACAGCGTGGCGGTTTTGCTGACCTGCGATCCATGCGGGGAAAATCCCCGTCATGCCGGGTCTCCCGGCAGATAATCAGTGAGGGATATTCCGTGTTGCAGGGCACCTTCGTAGGGAGAATGAAGCCGAACCCCAGACCCGCGCGGGAACCTGTGGGGTGGAGGGGGAGCGACTGGATGCCTCGGTGCCCTCGTCTCCAAGAACCCCAACTTCTCCGCTGCTGGCCATTGCCAAACATTTCGTCGGGCCATTCTGCCATTGCGAAATTCATAGGCTTTTCCCAAGATACTGCGTCGCCTGCGAAATGGAGCGGCCATTCAAGAAGGTCTGTAAGATGGCCAAGAGCCCCCGCGGCGCGTTGCTTGGCCCCTGAGCTTAAGCCTGCCGAGGCGGCAGCTCCCTTTCCTTTGCTGATCGGGCCGAGCGATCGATGGGCTGCCCGTGAGCTGACATCTTCATACCAACCCGGCCCGTCGGAACAGGTCATCATCGTCGGCGCCGGCCCCGCCGGGCTCCTGCTGGCGCTGATGCTCTCGCAGCGCGGCATCCCCGTGCGCCTGCTCGAGGCCGAGGACAAGCTGGACGGGCAGCCGCGCGCGGCGCACTACGGCTCGCCGGCCCTGCCCGACCTCGACCGCGCCGGCGTCCTGGCCGAGGTGAAAAAGCGCGGCATCATCATCACCGACATCAACTACCGCTACGCCGTGCCCGTCGGGTCGGCCGAGGAGTCGCAACCGGGAGTCGGGTTCGCGCGCCTGGCGGTCATGGATGGGAACGCCATTAAGGACGTGGGCGGGTTCGACTACCGCTCGCACTGCCTCGCGCTGCACGACCTGTGCGCGCTGATGCTCGAGCTGTTTGTGCAGAAGCACGGGGGTGAGGTCAGCTGGCGGCACCGGGTTGTAAAGGTTGGGCAGGGGGACGGCGGGGCGTGGGTGGACGTCGAGACGCCCGAGGGGGAGAGGCGGATCGAGGGCGACTACGTGGTAGGCTGCGACGGCGCCGGCAGCCAGGTGCGGCGGTCGCTGTTCGGTTCCGACTTCCCGGGCTTCACGTGGGAGAAGCAGATCGTGGCGACGAACACGTACTACGACTTTGACAAGTATGGGTTTGGGGACGTGACCATCAACGTCCACCCCGAGAACTTTTACGTACGTTGTCGAGATTCCCTACCGTCCTGCTGAGCCTGGCTGGTCACTGACTTGCGGAATTACAGCTCGCCGGCAAGCTAGATGCCAAGGGCCTCTATCGGATTACGTACGGCGAGAAAACTGGATTGACGACCGAGGAAATGCGGGCGCGTATGGAGGCGAGATTCGAGGAGATCCTCCCGGGACACCCCAAGCCAGACCAGTACAAAGTCATCAACTTTTCGCCATACAAGATGCATCGTGGGTTACCCCCTTTTTACTCGCTGTTTTACCCCTGCCTTGACACTGACAGTGCTGCTGCTTCTCAAGAACGCTGCGCGCCATCCTTCCGCGTCGGCCGCGTCCTCCTCGCCGCCGACGCGGCGCACCTGTGCAACCCCTGGGGCGGGCTGGGCATCACGGGCGGCTTCGTCGACGTCGGCGGCCTGGACCAGTGCCTGGGCGGCATCTGGGACGGCGTGGCTGATGAGTCGATCCTGGACCTGTACAGCGAGAAGCGCATCGAGAAGTACAAGACCATCGTCGACGAGATCTCGTCAAGCAACTTCAGGCGCATCGCCTACACCGAGGACCCGGCCTCGCTCAAGGACGGGGACGAGTTCCTCGGGCTGCTGCGGAAGGGTGAGGGGGACGAGGCGCTGATGCGGCAGCTGCTGCTGGGGAGTCTTGATATGCGGTACGACTTTTCGCAGCATTTTAAGGGGAAGTGAATAAAGCATACCTGTCTATGGTTTAGACGCGGATTGCCCAGAGTTTATGGGTGCCGGGTACCGTCGCGGCTTGTCGCGTACACGTAGGTCACTGCTGGCCTTCACATGGCGGTAGGGGTCAGGGGGCGGTGTGACTGGTTAGATGAGCGGGCAAGTGATAACATATTCGTGGCTTTCTCGACATCAGCTACTTCAATTTCCATGCAGCTAGCGCCACGTGTGCCCGGGATGGGATAGGGTCTTCAGCCCGGGCCTGCACAGCCCGGATTTGAGGGCGATAATTGGTGGTGTGCTGGTGTGGCGGAGCGGAGGAGATTCTGGTCCAGGGGTTCCCCCTCCCTTTTTCTCTTCGCGCGGGGGACTCGCACCTTTCTTTCCGCACAACGAACTCACGAAACACGGCCCTTTACCTCTCAAAGGCGATCGCGCCTGAAGCTCCATGGCCGAGCCTGTCGGCGTCACGCTCGGCGTGCTCGGCGTCTCCGGCCTGATCAGCGTCTGTCTTGACTGCTACAATTTTGTGCAGGATGGCCTTTCGGTCGGGCAGAACTACGCCCAATTCGAGGCGGATATGAGCCACCAATCCATCCGCCTCTTTGCCTGGGCCAAGGCATGTGGCTATTTGAGCGCTGACGGCCCAGACCCACGCCTGGGTGGCGAGTGGGAAGGCCACATCAAGAAGCAGCTGAACTGCATCGCCCTGCTCTTCCTGGACGCGCAGAAGTTGGCGAGGCGGTACCACGTCATCGAACCTCTCCCTCGAACCTCGATCGGGTCCAGCGTGGTGCGCCTGAATTCCCACTTCTTCGAGGCCGGATTGAACGACGCCCTCAGCAGCATCCGCAAGATAAAGAAGAAGGCTGGCCTGCGCGGCTTCTTCAACTTCGGGTTGAGGGACAAAAAGCGATGTGAGGAGATCGTCGAGAAGCTGGAGAAATGCCTCACCGCGTTGGAGTTTGTGGCGCAGAACCTGGACTTGTTCCAGCTGGAGAACGATATCATTCGACGCGAGATCGAGACGACCACCAACCTCGGGGTCCTACAAAGCATGGTCGTCGCCCGGCCCGGGTCGGACCAGGCGAGCCTCATCTCCGACGCTGCAAGCCAGCGCATTCGTCTCATTGGAGACGCGACGACTGTGATCTCTGGGCCCTCGGGCTGGAGCGACGAGCGGCAGACGTTCGTCACTGCTCCATCTCACCTGTCACGCGTCGAGGAAGAGATGCAGGACAACGACGACACGCGCGACGTCACCACTTCGCAGGGAACCAGAGAGCCGGAGGTGGCTCAGCACATTCGCATCATGCGTGGGCTGCTCGAAAATGCCCCCGTGCCACTGGAGCAGGAGATGCTTCACCTGGACGAAAAGGGATGGGGTGACTCCCTGCGCGTCCTCAAATCCAAAGACAGAGATGAGTTCGGCACTTTTTTCATGGCCCGCGACAACGCCAGTTTTTATGCACCCCGCCGAAGACGTATAGTTCGAGAGCACAAGGTTATACTCCAGGACCCTAACTTGCCTTGGGCTTCGATTCGACTCCTGGAGTTTTCGAACGACAAGACTGTATCTCGGCTTACTTTCGAGGGACCCCCTCACAGCGTCTACCGAGGTGGTATTTTCCATGGTGTTATGACTTTTAACCGCGATCACCCCTTTGAGCGACCGAATTTCCGTTTTCTTACAAGGATCTACCATCCTAACATTAATACTAAAGGGGAGGTCTGCATAAGCACCCTTCAAGAGGAATGGTCCCCTTGGATAACCCCCAGCTTGCTTTTAGTAGGCCTCATGTCGTTACTTACGGATCCCGACGTGGACGACCCGCTGGTTCCCGAGATTGCCCAAACATATGTCATGGATAGAGAGCTTTACAACCAGAACGGAAGGATGATGACAAAAAATCACGCCACAGTGTTGCAAAGCTACCCAGACTTCGGAGTTGGTCCGGAGCTTTTTGAGTAGATAGAATTTGCACGGCAATAGCTGCTTAGAGGAAAGAGTATTGTTTGATTTGAACCAAATACAAATGAGAGAAGAAACTGTATCACCCATGAACAATAAGCGTCAGTCTCGCCATGGAGTTGGAGAACAGGTGAAGCAGGCCCCTAAAGATGTAGAAGCTCACCCTGAAGCCCGTCTTCAGAACGCGGGCCAGCGTCGCGACGGGCTCGGCATAGACACCAGGATAGCCCTCCGGAGGGCCAGTCCGCAGCGCCGGGTTGGAGTGCCAAGTCACCCGCCTGCGGAGCCTGTGAGGCAGGTGAGGGGCGGGCGAGGTGCGGCACGCCGGCGGAGTCGGAGTGTTCCAGCCCGTGGGGACGCTGTTGCGGAGCATGGCAGCGGCGGGGGCTCGCTGCGGGCTGCGAAGACGCCGGCGCCGGCGCTGGCTTGGCGGGCGGCATGTACGGGGGCGGCCGCGATTAGTGTCGCTGCCAGCGGGAGGAGGAGAAGGGCTCGTCTGATGCTGGGCGTTTTTGGTACGTCGGGTTCGTTGCGGTTTGCGGGGTGGCTGTGGAGGCTGGAGGGGGGCTGTGGTGCGACGCTGTGCAGGCGGCTCTGGTTTGCTTTCGGACTTATTGGATTTAGGAATCGGCCGCGGGACCTGCCCAGTGCTCCGGTGACTTATCCCTTGCGGTATCCCACTATGCTCACCACGGGGCGGCATGGGGTGTTGGACGGCAAAAGGAAAACATTCGGCGCTCTGCATTTTGTTCTTTGGCCGCAGGGGGCCTCTTCTAGGACCAGCGAACGGAAGCCCAGAGGCCAACGACCTGCCCATGCTGAAACTCGTTGCAAAGACGCTCAGTCTCCTGATGGGGTTGCCGTGGTGCTGAGAAACCACGAGCCATGTAAGACGAAGGAAGCCCAATGGTACGGCTGCCGTGTTTTGCTGTCCCCTCGCAGTTTGAGCACCGCCCGCTGCGCTGCGACCGCCAGGTTGAGTATGCGCCCGTCCCGGACTCCGGTCCCCGACGATGTGGTCGGGCCCGCGCGCTGGGCCTCGAGTTCGGCGTAGAGGCCACAGGCGAACGTCCGACCGGTTCGGGATGCGGTGGGCCAGAGGGTGCCGATGACGGAGCCGGCTCCCGCACAGAGTAGCGCGGTGACAAGGCCCAAGGGCTCGTCGCCTGGCGCGATGCCCTGCGACGCCGAGCCGCAAGCCACGAGCGTGATGTGCGGCGACCGCATCTTGAGGTCGAAGACGTCGCGCACGGACAGAATACCGTCAGACATCTCGACGCCCTGGTCCGCCAGCGCCGCGCGGTCGAGCTTGCAGTGGCCGTGGAAGTGGCAGACGGCGGAGCCCTGGAGCGCTCCCGCGATGAACTCCCGTGTCGCCGCGGCGCCTGTCACCGCGTCTGCACCGTGTGTCTGTGCGAGGCATACCAGTGACTTATAGACATCGTCTTGCTCGGCTGGTTGGAAGTCGTAGTCCGGCCGATTCTCGTACACACCTACCATCGTCCAAGGCAGGCTGGTGTGTGTGTTGGTTTTAGCTCGCTGCCAGCATTGCCAGAAGGTTGTCAGGCTTGCGCAGTAAACGACCGGGTTGCGACGGATGACAGGCGTGTCTTCTGATAAGAAGAGGGCGTGAAGTGGGATAGAGTGGAGGACTCCGGTGGCACAGAATACCAGAAGGTCTCCCTCGTCCGTCAGTCCCCGCAGCGCCGTCACCAGTCGATCCAGGCTGCGTAGAGGGAATTCTTCCTCGTCCTCCTCGTATTCCGCATCCTCAAAAAGAGAATTCTCACCCGGCTTCGCCTCCAGCCACCGCCTTTTCCAGTCCGCAACCGTGGCGGCCCCTAATCCACAGTTTGCCCACTTCGGTGCGCCGTCCTTCCTCAGAACTATGATCCAAATATCGCCGTTTATGTCTACCCAGTCGACAAACGCAATACCCGTCTGCCAACTCTCGCCTATTGGCTGTAGTTCGAGACGGAGAACCTGGGGAAGCGTGACCGGGTTGCCGCGGCGGAGGTCCAGGACGGTGTTGAGAAGGGGCTGCTCCGCCATACGGCGGTGAAGGGCATGGAGTTCGCCTCGTAGCCTAAGGCGCACCGCCGTCTCACTAGCTGCAATTTGCCGAGTGAGTTCGTCTTCTTGCTTGACAAGGTCCCACAACTCCGGCTCGCCGATGATCTGCTCTCGGATCGTGGCCGGAATCAACATATCGATTCCCAGCTGATCCGACAGACTTCGGGCCTTTGCTCTCTGGACCCAATGCCAAATATCGTGGACCTTTCCTTCCCTCTGACAGATGTAGAAAGCCATCTTGTATATGTCTCTCGGTTTCCCGGCCGAGTTCAGCTGTTGTCTCCTTGATACAGCTTCGAAAGTTGCAAAGACTGACATGTCCCTCCTCTGGTCGGCCCAGGATTCTTCAGCTTCTTGCAACACATCAAGCGCGGTCGATCCGGTAGTCCATCCCCGGAGCCAAGAGTAGTACAGATAACGAGCATGCCAATGAACCGACTCGGTGATAAATTGCGTATGCTCGATGGCTTGGAAGGCATCTCTGGCGATGGAGATTAGCTCGATGCAGCGCTGAAGGGTGCCCACGGCCGGCTGTTTCTGGAAAATCGAAAACAAAACGAGAGCTTGCATCTGTGTTGCCGAGGCAGCCTCTGGTAGACGCTGATGCTTCATGAATAGTTTCACCGCCGTCTCCAGATGATCCACAGCCCTTGCTTCCTGATCAGTGCCTCGTTCTGATCGCCCATTGGCGATAAGAGCCAGGCCACGTTGTTGGAAAATGGCTGCTGTCCGTATATCTCCCTCCTCTGTTGTTCCCTGAGACAGTTTCAGCGCGATTTGCTCCATCTGATCCATCCAAGGCTGGCAGCGAGGATCTCGTCTGGGGACGAAGATCTGAGACAGAATTAGTTTTATCTTGTCGAGGGCCGGGCCGAGTCTCTCGTTCCTGAGATCAACTTCAATCTCGGACTCGGCGAAAGTGATGATGCTTTCGACTGATACGGGTTGCCCACACCTGAATGCCATGATTCGAGATTGGATCACAGCCCCAGTCGCCTGAGCCGTTTCATTCGGGAATGCCTCGCCCCACGCCGCCGTTGCCTTGGTTGCCCACACCCCCGACCTTTCAAAATCTCCGAGTTGATCATACGCCTGGGCTAAGGTGCTGCAGGCCCATCCCTTCAACCACCGGCAGTCTTCCTCGCCGACGAGGGAATCAAGGGCCGAGGCGCCCTCGATCACCTTACCCGAGTTACCGGAATGCGCGAGCCATGTGGCGAGAAGGCGAAGTTGAATCGTGTACGACTCCAGCTTCGCACCCGACACCTGGACGAGGCTGTCGAGCACATTGGTGAGAGTGAGTCGAAAGTCAAAGGCTTGCCACGCGGCAATGTTTGCCAGGATAGCCTGAACGGCTCTTCGATAGGGACCAATGGCGTTGTTCGCCTCGTATACCCCGAAGTAACCCTTGAGCTCGTCGGCTAGCTCATCAGTGAGTTGCTTGTGGTCCTTCTTGATGCCTTGCCCGGCCTGGCGGATTCGAAGGTCAATCGCGCCGTGAATATGGCTCTCGTCTCGGAAGATTTGCATAGCCGTTGTCCGCAGCTCATCCAATCTGCCCTGTGGAACGAGCCCGTCTGCGTGCTGAATCCGCAAACTTATCGCGTTTGCTTTGATCAACGGTGTCGATCCTGGAGATGAAATCAGGTCGTCTAAAACTTGCACCCAGTTCTCACGGCTCAGGAACGGCCGTTGACAGAAGAGGGGCGAGTCGGCCAGTCCGACACAGACCGTTGCGACTTGGGGGGCCTTTCGGTGTCGATTACCCTCCATCAGCCTACCGATTGCGGGTAGTGTCCAGCCGGCAGCAGCCTCGACGTATTCCTGTTGGCCGGGGTCGTGGTATTGGCTGGAAATCGCAAGCAGAGAGATATACGAAAGGCTGGTCTGGATCTAAGTAAGAACTATCAGCTTCGCATAGTCTTGCGCATCCAAGCACTTCAACGTCTAGCAGACGTACCCATAGAGAATCAAGTTCATGAACAACCTCGGCACTTCGCAATTCGAGAAGTCGTCGAAAGACAGCGGATGCCTGGGCCTGAACCCCCTTGAACGACGCGAGGACAAGGGGCCGTAGAAGAAGCGCGTCCATCTGGAGTTGGAGGAAGACTGGTTGCTCCTTGTCCTCATCCGACGCAGACTGGATCCCATTCTGCAGAGCCTCGAAAGAATCCTTCCACAGCCCCTGATTCTTTAGGGTCGTGGTAAGCTCGGAAAGCGTTGAGAGGCGCCCGACGCCATTAGCTGCGGCTAGTGTACGTCGCAAAATTTCCGTTGCCTCGTCATACTTTCCCAAATCTCGAAGATACCGAGCTTCTGAAATTGCATCCTGCATCCTGAACTCGGAACCAGGCAACCGCTTTTATATGCCCGTGTTGGTAAGTCGCAGGGTAAAAGTGGTACGCCTACCTGGGGTTACCCATGTAAGGTGGAAGGGAAGTCGGAAGGTATCTTTCTCCCCAGCCGCAGACAAGGTTCCAGGTTAAGTGCCGTATTAGGCGGTCAGCCCCGGCAGAAACCCGACACTTGGCGCCATAGCTCGTGAAGCCACGTAGTTGCGTTGTGTGGACGAGGCGCTATGCGCTAGACCGGGTCAGAACTAGCGTCATGTAACTTACGCCGTCTTGTTTTTGTCACTTTTGGAATCCAACGGCCAAGGCGATTCCCGTTCAATAATTAGATAGAATAGTGTCTGGATCAACCGCCGTACCGTTCCGGCTAATTCATCAACTTAACTACTATCACTTGTTCGTCAGCAACTGCCCGCCCAATCCGGGGGCTCCGACGACGTGTTGAGCACGCTGTCCATGTTAGGTTGTGGATGGTATGATAAGAGTTCAAGGTTCAAGTGCGCCTGCACGCGGGACATATTTCGGGCTGTCCGTCGGGCGCAAGCACAACGGGGTGTCCACGCATGCAGCTGCTTGGGCCAATGGGGGCTTCCAGTCCAAGTCACGCCGCTGCAGCCTGCGCCTCCTTCCTCGGAGGCCGCCACGATGGGCACTGGACCGGACGCCAACCAACGCCGCTTCTGCTTTCTGCTCGTCCACCAGGCTTGCACCAAAGACGACCTGCCGGTGGCCGGGTGCATCACGTGGACAATCACATGCGCGCTAACGTCCTCCAGGGCTGTGCCCTTCCCGCTTTCAATTCAAGCTTGCGTAACGTTCCGTTCTATCCTCTACGGGTCCATCATCCCCGTCGGAGGCATCATTGACTTGGAGACTTCAACGACCGTCATGAACTCGTCTTTTACTGGAGGACTCGAATCCTGGCGACCGAGGTATCGCCAGTTCGAGGAGGATGGCGGTGCCGGCAAACTTGGACAACACAACGCCGGGACCGGCCCTAGAGCCAAAATTACACAAGTGGACATCATGGGTCTTGGCCTCCTTGGCACCGTCTTGTCGGTGGCCTACGGGTCCTATGATTCATACGAGGCCATGTTGTTGGTGATGCAGTTCGACTTTCGAGCCAAAGAAGGACCGCTACGGTTCAAGCGAGCGGAGATCTCCCTGTCGTTCGAGACACAGACAAATTCACCGCCGCCGCGCAAGCAGCCCGCCATCTGCAAGATCCTCCCAACCAACAACCGTACTCATCCCGCGTCTGGGCCTCTTTCAGGACCCGGGCAGACCTCGGCGCCTTCTGTAGAGGACCTCATCCGGCCGGACGGGGAGTACTCCGTTCGGGGCCGGAATTGGACAGCACAAAATAGTGAAGTACCCAACGAGGTCATCTGGACGGTGCGCGAGACCAAGGGCAGCAAGTTCGGCATCTGCGACTCGATTCGTGTGGCGGCCGTCGTGACTTGCTCTGAGCCGTTCAGAGCTACCGTCGACGTCGAAGCCACGACGGCTTTGGGGGTTCCGTTGCACGCCCTCCCCTGGTCCAAGGACGATCCATTATTGTTCGACGGCGTCACAACTAGGGGCATGCCGCTGCCCCATCCAGACCTATCGGCGCTCGAAATCCCTACCCTAGTCAAGTACGTTTCCGAGGCGAGAGCAATGTCCCTCCCGGCCATAAGCGGATCTGTTGCACTGGCAAGCCACTCCCTCTCCGAATCTGAAATCCCGGCCGAAGCGGAATCGAAACCGGTGAAGGTATACCGAGTTCGGGGAATCCCAGGTTTTTACAGCAGAGATAGCTTCTTCGAGGTCCTATCGGCGGCTCTCGGACACAACGGGGACCGGGTACACGTACACACCTTCGCTCCCAATCCGTACCGGCCAGAGCAGATGGCAGTCGTCTCGTTCAACGCCCAACCCCACGAGCTATCGGGAAAGACACCCAGGAACGAGTGGACGCTACCCATCAACCAGTCGCAGCGGCGGGAAGGAGAAAGCCCCAGCGCGACTCTCACTCTCGTCTTTGACACTGGTTTCCTAGGATTCTCATCTCTTGGGCGAGCATTTAACGGCTCGTCTGAGAGTCACGTCGAGTACGTAGCACGCTTCATTCGTCCTAACGTCCGGCTTGAAAAGATGATGCCCCCTCTTTTCTACTCTTTCTCCCCGGGTCATTCACCACACCGATGCTCATGACCACGTACTACAGCATCATCGCGGTTCACGGCTTGGGTGGGCACGCATACGGCTCTTTCAAAGAACGTGGCGGCACCTACATGTGGCTTGAGGACTCGCTGGCACGTGATCTCTTCACTGATGGACCTTCGGCCGGGATGAGGGCTCGGGTTCTCGTCTACGGGTACGACACGCACGTCGAGAAGAGCCCTTGCTTCCAAAGCATCCGCGACTTGGCTAGAACGCTAAGGCTATCCTTGCGCGCGATCCGAAGAGTTAGTCAATTCCTCAGAGCCCGGCTGGCCCTCAGGCGTATGGACCCTGACCTCAGTAGGATGGCGTGTCACGCCGCCCTATGATCTTCATCTGTCACAGTCTTGGCGGGCTTCTGGTCAAGGAGGTTTGTGCTCCGTTTCTCAGCCGTTTCACCCGAAGTCTTCATAATGGGGCGCACACCTACTCACTCACTACAACTCTTGGTCATTTTGGGCGGCCCGAATTCGGACGATGAAGATCGAGCAAACCTCAACGCAACACTGGGAGCTCTGTTCTTTGGGGTACCCAATCACGGAATGGATAACACGGCGCTTCTCTCCATCATCAAGGAGCAGCCTAATGTCGAGTTCTTGGACTCTTTGAGCATCGGCTCGACCTTCCTCGAGGGCCAGGCCTCGGTGTTTCCTAAGATCTTCGACCGGCGTGACTCAGTTATCTATTCCTTCTACGAGACTTGTGTCTCGGGAACAGCGATGATGGTACAGTTCATAATCCACCTGATCTTAGGTCCTGAATCTCCGCAGATACTGACCAGCGCCTAGAAGAACGGAAAGTTGACTATGGAAGGCGCTGCCGTCGTCTTGGTGAACGAGGAATCTGCCACCCATGGCCGGCCATGGGAAACTGGAGATAAATTCGTCTTCCCGATCAATAGGGCTCACTCGGAGATGGTCAAGTGGGAGAGGCTCGCCGACGATTACGAGAGGGCTCTAGTCTGTATTCGCGGTTTGCTGAAGATCCGGGCTCCTAAGTTGCTAGCTGCATGAGTAGAGAGATGGTAGACCAAATATCTCGTCTACTAACCACCACTCGCAGCATAGGTCTTAAAAGGAGTGGTGAAGCCCCACCTTACCCCGCGGCCAAGATGTCAACGAAAACAAGAGGGGTTGACGCCTGATTCAATGGGCAAAGTGTACATAACCCTCTCCACGAGGCTTTGGCTGCGGGCCATGTCTGCTATTGCCTACGTTCAACTTGAGGTTGGAATTTCCAAGCGGCGTACAACAATGAGCTTGACTCATAGAAAAGGAGAGAAAAGCCAAGCTCGGAGAACGGATGCTGTGATTTCTCGCTTCTTTTCCTTTGTGCGACAAGTGTAAACAAATTGTTGGTGGTGATGATATCCTTCAATAAAAGATATTGTTGGTAGGAGTAGGTACTCCTGTAGGCACGGAGATCTCCAAAACAGGGCGAACAACGATCCCTAGATCTGAGGAATCGTATTTCTATTGTGCACGAAGAGGAAAGGAATCTATCTGCCGGAGAGGGAGCAGGAGGAAGGCTATATATACACGATAAAGATTACCAAAGGGCCGTTCCCCTGTTCCCAGTCCTGCGGGCCCTCCGGCCCTCGGATCCGGCCCTCTCTGAGCTCCACCGAGTGCCTGCACCGGCCAACGCAATCCAACAGATATACACATCGCGGCGCAGGCAGGGTCCCAGGTTATTAGACAAAGCTGGCGAGGTAGCGGCTTGGCGAAGTCGGAAAATCATACATGTGGGGAGGAGAGGGTCAATATGATGTCGACTTGGGCATCACACTGCCGTTGCTAAGCTTTGGAATGAAATTCAGCCAACTGAGTGAGGCGGCTGCAACTCCATATTTTTAGTTCGTATCTGAGGCGGGGGACGGGTCACGGCCTCCAACACAACATCTATCTCGGTCCACCTGTCATGTCCCGGGTCTTCCGTCGGCGAATGGCACGCTCTGAAAGAATACGAGGGCTCCGTCCGAGATTTGCCGCTTTGCCTAGTTGGTATCCTGCATACGATTAACCTTCCTCTTCGGTGGGGATCCGCTTATTGGCATTGGAGGTGGGCTTAGGGATTGAAGGCTGAGGAGGCAACCCGGAAAGTGAATGCAAAAACTAACCGCGGAAAGGCGGAGAGGGGTTGCGTATAACGCGGGTTTTCCTGGACTAAGGTAGGATTGAACATACTTTGCACAATAGCTAACAGGGTGCCGTTTGTCCTGTATGCTTTTCTACCACCTCTTACAGCCCCTCTACCTACACCATTACGGACTTGGTAAACCCACCCAGCCCGAGTGCTGTCTTCACCAGGGGGCTTATGTGACAACATTGGCGATCGACGCGAATGTCCTTACCGGTCCATGGTTCCAGAAACCTCCTGCCTAATTCAGTGGTAATGGCCAAGGTTGAGTCAGGCTAGGGTTGCATATAGGCTCGGCTAGTTCGAGCCCGGGTTGGCTTGGAATTGAAGATAGTCGCAGCGAGGGAATACGGGAATGTGGGACGCGGGAGAGTCCGAGTGCCAAGGCATAGCCGGGGGCCGAGTGCGAGCAATATTGAAGACTTCGGCTAGGCACCGAAGTCCGGGTATCGAGCCATCTGCTGGGCTCCGAGTCCGAGATTTCCTGCAAGGCCCCCATTGTCAGCCATATGTCTGTCTGCATGCATATATTTGATTTGCCGCCAGTGTGGGGAAAATCTGTACCAATCAGAGACTAACTTGGCGTTGCCGTCCCCTTTGAAGCTCTGGGAGGCGCTCGCTTTGACTCTTTCCCGAAGCTGCAATCCGTCGTCTTGAGCCAGGAAGGCTCGCCTGGAGCAGACCAAAATGGGCAATGGAAGTGGTGGGTAAAGCGGCAAAGAAATTTGTCTATAAAAGCCATCCGTTGTCTCGATCAAGGTCCCGTTCTACTCCCATCACTGCATCGCGCCTTTAGACCGGACAACGTCTCCGGATCAAGCCCGACAGGCCCTGAGCATTTGCACCGTCTTCTCTCCGTTCAAAATGCAGCTGTCCAAGATCGTCCTCAGCCTTGTCGCCTCGGCGGCCTCGGTCGCCGCCATCGACGCCTACTGCCACTTCGGCGGCAACTGCGACGGCGGCTACGGCGTGTGCAGCGGCATCAACCCCAACGTCTGCTGCCCCTGCTCGTCGGGCGAGATCTTCCCCAGCGTCGCCTTCCGCGGCATCCCCGGCGGCTGGAACATTGAGGGCCGCGGCCACAGCCGCGGCAACTGCAACGGGCTTAAGCAGATCCAGTCCAACGGCGGCGCCACCTTCATCTGCCTCCGCGCCGGCCTCTTCTCCGGCGCCGGGTACGGCTTCATCGGCAAGAAGCGCGACACGTCCAGCTACAACCTCCTTGACAGGAGCCCCGACGCCGGGGTTGCGTGCACGAGCTTTGCCAAGCTCGACACGCTTGCGCTCGAGGACGGCACCATGTACAACCTGACTGCCCTGCACGGCGACGAGACTCTCTATGGCCAGATGTAAGCAGATCCCAGCCCCTGCAGTCTTTTTGATCACCCAAAACTAACTCGTTTGTTCTGTCTAGCCTGGCGGTCGCAGAGGACACCGGCGCCAAGAGCGCTGCTGACTTTGAGGCCTTTGGGGCTTTCAAGATCGAGTAGGGGATGGCTCACTAGGCTCTGTCTGGTAGTTTGGGTGACGGGATTTTGTGCAAAGTCCTCTCCCGTCACCTTGGGGGCTGATGTGTCGCCCATGAGCATGGCGTCGGGCTCGACCAGTGCTCTATGAATTCTTCTTCTTCGTGCCCGTTAGTATGGCATACACTCCTTTGCGGCTCTCAGCCGCCGAGGTTGGCGTTGAGCAACATTGTCTAAAGACATATACCGGCTAGGTAATTAAACTGAACTTCCACTCGCCTGAATGACCACGACTTGAATGATTCCGCGTGTGAACCAGATGAGCCGTTTTGGGGCACTGTTTGTCGTGGGATGTAGCAGGGGGTGAATTGTGAGACCATTTTTAAGAGGCTATATCCGCGCACTCCCCCTTTTTGCTAATGGCACTCACCCGCCCCACTTTTGGCCTGTGCATTACCCGTGCAGCCCGGTTTCGCTGCTTACTAAAATTTGGCCCGCAGTTGAAACTTGATGCCATTGGCCGCGCATTCGTGACAAAGCCACTGAGGCCCAGGCATTCAGCCACGGGATCCCCCCCCAACCTGCCCAAAAGTGCACGCAAAAAGCTGCACGCAAAGAGCTGCACGCAGAAAGGTGCAAAGACGCCTTGCAAATTCCCAAAAAAAAAATTTTACCTTTACACCTGTGCACCTTCGCACCTTTGCACCGCTGCCCATGTGCATTTGTGTGGGTGCGCCACAAAAAGTTGTATGGCGGCCGATATCGGGGCAGGGTGAGTGCCAATAGCAAAAAGGGGAGTGCGCGGATATAGCCTCATTTTTAAACAGAATCGGGATGCCCGGGATGGTCTAAGTGCCCAGTGTTGTAGTGTGATAACAGTAATTACCGTAACGCCCGTTAGTAGTGTAAATGAATGCCGATACTCTCAAAAATTTCGAGGGGGCGTGATAAGACCTGAAAAGAAAAATCCGACGACTGAAATACAAAGCGACACAACAACAACAACAACAACAACAACAACAACAACAAGCAGACCTGGTTAGTATTGGGCTTCGTTAGCAGGACCGCACGTTTCGTTGGAGGGACCGCAAATAGTGGATTTTTGCTGGGGCCACAGTGCCAACATCGCCAAACATGCACGCATTCGGTACCTTTGCCAATTGCCAGCGATTTCCAGCCAATTTAATGCCTTTGCGAATAACTTCATAGATTTTGATGTATGACCTGTAGTTTTTGATGCTTTTTGATTTTTTTTGGCCCGCACACAAATTAAAATTTTCTTTACCTATGCAAGCCCTACTTTTTGCTTCTCGCACTAACGGCCAACGGCCACGGGCGACGGCCTACCGCTAATATGAACAACCCTACTTTTTATCCCTCCTTTGCAGAGGGCGAAGCGGCCCTTCTGGCGTACGCGCATGAAAACGGCTACAATTTAGCCGTTAAAGAGCGCTTCCCACGAGGCGCCAAAGGCGAGGCTATTACGAGAGTTAACTACCGCTGTTCCAAAGGCCGGCCCAAGTCCGCTGCAGTTACCCAAGCCGCCGAGGCCACGCACGAGACCAAACGACGCAAGACCTCCTCCCAGATGACAGATTGCGGCTTTAAGGTTAACCTTTAACGCGTTCCCGGGCAGGGTTGGAAGATCGAGCCCGTTAGGGCGCGTGACGGCCAAGAGCTTACCCATAACCACCGTTTTATTGTAGCAACTGCTTTTGCTTCGTTCCGGCAACGCAACCTGGCCCAATACGAAAACCGGATCGTTGCAGATTGGAGGGCGGGCACGAAGCCGTTACAGATTATAGCCAACTTCCGGGAGTTAGGCGAAGCCGTTGACTTTAGCTACCAGGACCTTAATAACCTCCTGTACGACTGCCGGCGCAAAGAGCTTAACGGACGCACGCTTATCCAGTGGCTTTATGAGGTACTATTAAATAACATCAGATCCTATCAGATTGCCTGCTAATTTACCTGTTTCCGATAGCAATTTGATGACCCAGATGCGTTTTTTTAGCGTGACCTTAGGGACGAAAACGGCCGGATCCTCTACCTATTTATCGCTTTAAAAACTTCCCTCCCTTTCCTTAAAGCCGCCCCCGACGTGCTCGTTGCCGATTGTACCTACAAGACCAACCGCTTTGGCCTACCCCTATTTAATTTCTGTGGGATCCAGCCTTTCCGGAAGTCCTTTTCGATCGCCGCCGCGCTTATTAACGCCGAGAAAGAAGGCCAATATGCGTGGGCCTTGCAAGCGCTGCACGAGTATCTGTCAGAAAACGACGTGCCTTTCCCCAAATTGGTGGTTATAGACCGGGAGTTGGCGTTGATTAATGCTTTAAGGCGCTACGAGGACTTCAAGCGCGTTCCCCATCTGCTTTGCAGGTGGCACGTTAATATAAACGTTTTGGCCAAAAGCAGGCGTCATTTCCCACCGGCCACGCGCTTCCCTGACGGCTCGATTAAGCGCAACGAAAGGTTCTCCGCGTTTTTTAAAGATTGGAACGCCCTATTAATTTCTAATAGCGAGGAGGTATTTGAAGATCGCCTAAAAACGTTTACTAATGGTAAACACCTAGCGGAGGCCGTAGATTACGCGGTAAAAACCTGGATCGACCTATGGAAGACCGTCCTTGTTGATTGTTGGGTTAACCTCGTATTTTACTTTGGCTACCGTACAACCTTTATCGTTGAGTCGCTTTACGCCGGCATAAAGAGGTTTATTACAAGCGCGGGCGGCGATTTGGCTACAGTTTTTCGTAAACTGACATTATATTGGCGCAACCAAATAGCGGATATCAAGCTCGCACGCAACCAGGGGATGAATAAGGCGCCGTTCGGGCTTGACGAGCTACTTTACGGCTTTGTCAAAAGCCAAGTCGTGCTGCAGGCGCTGCGGAGGTGCGAGGAAGAGATCGCGGCCCTGCTAAAGCAACCTCGGTAAGGCTATTGGGACCTGGCACCTAACGAGCCCTGCACCTGTACTATCACGGCTTCCTACGGACTGCCTTGCCGCCACGTCCTCTTCCATCATCTCGCTAATAACGAGCCGCTTTCCGTTACCCAGTTCGATCCGTATTGGCGTTGGGACCGGAAGTCGATAACTTCGTACGTTTTAGGTCCTTAGCGCCCCGTTGGACCGTTGGATTTAACCCCGATTCGAGGCAAAGGACGCCCTCGAGGGTTTATAGCCGCATATAACTCGACCAAACGCTTGCCGAGCCTATACGAGATCGCCGAGAAAGACGAGGTGCAAGAGGCGCAGCCGCCCCCTTCTACAGCGCCGGCCCGACTTTTAACGGGCCCTGCCCGTGGCCGTGGCCGTCAGCCTGCCCGTGACCGTGGCCGTGCCCGTGGCCGTGAACCTTCCTCGTCACCGGATCCCTTCCGTAGAGAGGAGGGTACCTACGAGGCCGGCACCGCCAACCCACGACGATTTGCGCGTATGATGACGAGATACGAGTTTGTAGATGACGAAGAGGAGGAGATTGACCTGATTCCCACTGAATTTGAGTGCGGATTCGATGAAAAGATGGCTGAAAAGGAAGCAGATATTCGGCAGGCTATACAGGAAATCCAGGAGTGCATTGTAGTCTTGGGGGTTTAATTGAACGTTGTGCGTTGAGATACGAGTTGTTGTTGTTAATTACTTGATTGGCACAGGTCTGGCATTGATGCATTCGCAATTGGCGGCGATTTGGCAGTGGTACCGAATGGAAAAGTGCTGCACTGTGGGTTCCACTATTTGCGGTCCCTCCAACAAAACGTGCGGTCCTGCTAACGAAGCCCTTAGTATTAGTAATTACACCAAGATTTCCTGATCCCACCATGAAAGGCTGGTCCAATCAACGCCATCCCCATTTTGGAATGCAGCGTAGTTGTCAGCCATGGGCGCTTGACTCGACCTCCCGGTTTGCATTCTGTCGACAGTGAGTGTGTCATGAATGGAGAGAGAAGAGCTTTCGGTGGGCGCGCCGCTCTGATTTCTTCCGCGAGAGACAGTAGTGGATGGGGTGTGGCCGTTACTCCAACACGCCTGCTCAATGTCTTTGAGCTGATGCATGCGTAGTCGGCGGCCAAGGACCCTGAACTTGGACGGGTCGGTGATGCCGAGGTCGCGTCCCAGGTGAAGCCCGAGGGTCAGCTCCTGCTCAGCATTCAGGGGCTGCTTGAGGTGATCGATGTATGCCTCGAGCCGGCCCACATTCTTGGTGTTGCCGTCTGGCGTCTTGGCGGTAATGGAGCCAGTAACATGCGACGGGTCGTGTGGCCTCGCCTGCTCGACGCCGTAGTCTTGAAGAAGACGATGTTAATAAACGTATCCGCCGGAACTTGTCCTGAATAGCTCACGTACATGGCGAGGGCATTTCCTCAGGCGGGACATCGGGGAAAATGCGGCCGAAGATAACTCGCCACTTCTCCTCCTCAGAGATGTTCCCCCATTGCTTCCGGCCTCTGATCATGCTTGCCACTTCCTGCGTCAGGAGGCCCTCTTGTATTGTGGTCTCGACAATCTGACATCGCTCCTCTTGTCGGTTGTGCTTCCGCAATTCCTCGGCTGATGCGTGGTCTCGTCCACAACGGTCACAAGGGTGTGCCGGTGGCATATGCAAGCGGGTGAGGTGCTCTCTGTAATTGATCAACAAAGTCAGTTCTGTTCACCCCCAACCGGAGAGCGGCAATCGACTCCAGCAGCATACCAGATCCCCTGGGGTTCGTACTTGAGCCTGTGTATTGTGAGGAAGCCAGGACCGGAGCAGGCAGCAGCCCACATCCTAAACAGTTCTGGGCTCTTCTGGTAGAACGGACATGCGAACCGGGCAGACGTGCACTTCCTGCGTGTTCTTGTGGTCTTGGAAGACTTTGCTGAGGAACGCAAAGCCAGGTTATCCAATCCTGGTCCAGAGCCAAGTTGCTGAGGTTCGTGCGGAGTTGTGCGCAGAGGTGTTGCCTCGGGGGGCTGGTGGTGCGGACAGAAACATATCCGTCAGCGAGTTTCTTGGCCAGGGATGAGTAGTAGATGCAGCGAAACCATCCCTCAAGTTTTATGTGTCTTGTGTTTCCGTTCCATCTGATCGGCTGTCCTAGGACTAGGAAGCAGTTTGTAGTGTGTGTATACCAGCCAGGAAGAGGGGCGCTCCTTGAAAGAATTAGGGGAGAAAAAGTGATAGTAATGTTCGCCGCGGGACCCGATGGAAAGGAATAAGAAGAAATTAGGCAATGCCTTAAATTCCAGCTCCTGGCGTCGGAAGTCCTCCGGCAGTGCTTGGGAGAGGCACTGTGTAAAAACCCGCCGTGGATGACCTGTATTTCGGATCCGTGTTCCGGGGTCCATTTGCAGGCTTGCTATCAGAGGCATCGCCCAGTGATGTGGTCATCTGAGGGGATCCTTAGGCTGTCGTCCCCAAACGCCTGGAAATCCTGAGTCCGTTGTCCAGATGGGTTTCCATCCTTGGGCTCCCTGTCATGAGGGAAAAAGCAACCCGTGGGCTCCTTTCCATGGGGTTGGTTTAATCTTTGGTCTCCTGAAATAGGCTCAGCCCAGGCCTGGTTGCGGCATAAAGCCCCGTTTGATTTTCCGTGTGGTCTTTGAAAGGCGGAATGGAATGATCCTGGCATTGCTTAGAGTATGACAATGCTTTGCTCCTGTGGCTTGATAACCAAGCGGGAAAGGCTCCCCAGCTAGGTGCGAAATCCATAGCTAGAGTGAACCGGTTCCGCGAGCATGGATTTCCGGCTCCTTGGATGCATTCGGCCGCGCCCCTTATCCAGGCGCGTTGCGGGGTGCTGGGTCAGGAGTTGTCTAATCAAGCTGCCTGTCCTCACCAGCACCGTCTTCTCGCTCAGCGGGGTTCGCGAAGGGGGATAGTCTCCCAACTGAATTAGAGGTTGCAAACGTTCCAGCCCCCACGCCACGGGCGGTAATTATCTCAGCAGGCTCAAGCCTCCTTGCGGGAAAGGCGCATACATTGAAAAAGGGCAACAAAAAAATCTGTTTAGCTGTTATCATGTAAAACTTACAAATGCAAGCGACCGGGTGGGGAACTGTGTTGTTGAAGCCGCGGGAGCTGGTTCCAGGCTAAGGAAGGAGGTGGCTGCCGTTAACGGAGGGGTTTGGAGATAAACAAGTGACCCCCAGTCTGGGGTGCCGGCGTGTGGCCAGACCTCAAGGGATGCTGGATCGGTGATGTTGGGAACGAATCCGGGGGTAGAGGCTGACGTTGGCGTGGACTGAATGTGAGAACGAGCTGGGGGATGGGGAGCGAATTCTCGGCCCGGCTTGGTTGATGTTAACCTCCGCGATTTATTTTACTACCACTTTAGTAGTAAACAAAGCAACGCCAGCCCCATGGAGATCGAAGCATGGTTTCTTACCGAGTGAAGGTGCTCCCGGAAGTGGCCGTCCATTGTTCTCGGTGGATTGTTCAGGGGACTGATCTTGTGTGAAGTTGATTGGTGTGTAAAGAGAGACCCTTGGGATCGAGGGGAGAGAGAGTGGGCGCATTAGTCCATCGCCCACCTAAAGGGCATGAATCGACTTCTCGAAGTCCGAGGGAATGGTTATATATTAATGGTTCTCCGGGCAAGGTAAAAACGATGAGCGTGGGGTCCCCACCCTCAGCTTTTGGCATCATTGACGCCTCAACGCCAATGCAACTGTGCGTGACACTGACGAAGGCAGCAGCCATCCCAATCGGGAATCACAAAGTCGTTGGGCACGAACCAGCCCCGGATGGTATCGGGTCACAACCAACACAATCCTTTTTACACATGGCCCATGAGAGGGCCGCCAACCTCAAAACAGGCTCCATCTATTGGTGCGGACGGGGACAAGCTGACACCTGTCGCGGGCACCTACGCCACCTCCGGTTGTGCACCCATCAATTTCCGTTGCAGCGCTCAGCGCGCACAATTGTGTCGCGCGCAGGGGTGAGCCACGCGCAAAAGCGCACTGCGCAAGGAGCAAAAAACACGAGAAAAAGTGCACAAAGATTCGGGTATTAGAGCCCAAACGTCGGCTCCCTCCCGCACCCGAGCCCAATCTTTTCTCACCATTCAGCCTAACCTCGTCGGATTTGAGACTTCCCAGCCCCCTCGCCGCACAGGGCTGGACTCCGTGCTGCCGAGGCTAAAATAGGTCTTTTTTAAGTCTGCGCCTTGCCAAACTTGCGCGTCAGAGGTGGGTGCCCTCGGAAGGGTGCGTACATCTGCACCCATCTTTAGGATCCAGACCAAAAGGGTCGGGCAGAACCCCGGGTGTTCCGTAACGCGACCGCACTCGCGGCAACTCCGGATAGGAATCCTCGGTTTTGTCCGGAGCACTCGCGTGCATCAGGGCGGAGAATCTCCGTACTTTGAGCCTTTATTAGCGGTATACAATATCGATGCCATGATCAGCAATTGGGACGTGATACGTAAGGCAGCTTTATTTTGCCCCATCGCGGCCAGCTCGGCGATGCTGCCCGTTATCTCATCACCTGTCGATAGAGGTCTCGCTTCGTGGATGGGAGGCATTAAGAAGGGGTTTCAATCCCGGCAATGAGACCACAACTATAGCCAGCGCCATCTCGGCCATGCTTAGAGGATCTGTGTTGAACAATGTTAAAACGGAGACTAGCATGCATTTATGCTGACCATAATGAATAAGATCCGCTCCATTGTGCCAAAGATCAACTCACAAACAAGGTTCTCCCGTCCCGTGCCGATCTTGAGGGTGGCAAAGCGGGCAACGGTGCCGAATATTGTCAGGGTGCCAAGTACAAAAGTGACCATGACTCCCACGGAACGCTTCAGGGTGCCTTGAATAAGCAGGAAGAGAGAGATCGCGTAAACTGGAGTAGAAACCCACTCTGTTACAACGGCCACGACTACTTCTGCAACTACCGCCGGCGTGACTCACCAGCAAGATAACGGGCCAGGTTGAGGGTAAAGTTGACGAAAGGCTCGGGCGCGTAGAAGACGCTGCAGGCGCCCTCCTCCTGCGACCACTGCACTGACACGCCACTCCCGCAGAAGAAGGTGTCGTCGAAAAGGATGGCGAGATAGCAAACGCACACAAAAGCTGTGACGCCAACAATGACCTTGCGCATCCCCTGGGCGATGCTGCCGTGGAGCGAAGCCCAGTAGAAGGCCAGCATGCTCGGCTTGGGGAAGCCCATGCCGAAGTCGTAAAAGTAGTTGGAGGCGAACGAGATCTTGGAGAGCTCCTCGGACGTCTCATACTCATCCATAACGCCCATCTGGTAGGTCAGGGTGTCGCAGATGATCAGACCGACGGCGATGAGGGCCGAGGCCAGGAGCAGCCAGTCAGACCAGTCCAGCCCCTGGCGCAGACGAAAGAGACGGGTGTAGACGCGGAGGCCGATAAAGATGTATGCGACGAACAGGAGGATCCATTCCGATATCTTCGATTATTTAGCTAGCGTAAGCCTCACAATGTCAACCGACCGGACATGGAGCGATAACCGTAAACGGCTTACCATACAGTCCTTTCCGTCGATGAAATGGTCCATGTTCGAGAATTACCAGCTCGACGGCTCCGAGTGGGAACGCGCGTGGAGTTTTTCGGAGCCCAAACAGACAAACTAAAGAAGAAAGCGGAAAAAAGGAATGTGTTATTAATATTGAAACAGGAAAGCAGTTCTATCATAACTACCTTAAGGCGGCTCGGACCTAGTCTGCCCCTGAAGCATCTGTGTATCGCCGCTGCAGGAGGCCTTGCGCTCGCCCCTATTGGGTCCTCGACCTGCAGATTTGTATGGACATCATTGGCTTCAGTGCAAAAGTACTGGCTGCTAACCACGGCCAGGGTCCCGGGTCCCGGGTCCCCGTTGATGTAACCCTCCATGTAAGCTCCGACGTTTGCATGCCGGCAGAAGATGTCCACGACGAACCAGTCGCCCTCTTGCAGCCGCAGATCCTTCCGCCCGCCGACACGCCACCTCCTGCCGCCCTCTCCACCCTTGACGACGTAGTCCGCGCCGCACTCACCAACCCCCCACCGCCCAGCATCCCATAAGGTCTCGTAACGCGGCGCTCGCTGACGATGGGGCACGCCATGTCGCGGCCCATCTCGTAGACGCGGCGGATCCCATTGCCGCCGTTCCAGCGGCCCCTCCCGCCTGACCCTTTCGCGGATCGAGAATTCGCGCAGCACGACCGGGTACCGCTTCTCCGGGATCTCCTGGTCCGTGTACGCGCGTGTTGGTCATGTGGATGTGCACGCCGCTCGTCCCGTGCCGGCCGGGGCCGGCTCCCGATCCGCCACAAAGCGTCTCGCAGAACCCGAACCCGGTGTCTGGCACAAAAAATTCCCCGTCGCGGCGTCGCGCGCTCCGTCGGCACCGAGGCTGACGACGTTGGCAGTCGCCCCGGCTGGCCGCGCAGGCCTTGAACGCCTTGAGCACGACGTCGGTCACGCGCTGCGAGGTTATGGGGTTCCCGGCGCCCCCGGGCAACGGGTTCGGGATGCTGCCCTCGGGGATGGTGAAGGTGACGGGCCGAAGGCAGCCTTCGTTGGGAGGGATGTCCTGGTCGATCAGGCAGCGCAGCACGTACAGGACGGCGCTCCGCGTGATGGCCTGCGGCGCGTTGAACGAGCGGTAGCCCCCCTCGCCCGTGCCGGAGAAGTCGAAGTGGGCGGTAGCTGTGGCCGGGTCGATGGCGATGGCCAGCTCAATAGGCGTGCCGTCATCCATGTGGTCCAGTGCGTGCAGGGGTTTCTGGGTCGCGGCGTAGGTGCGTAGCAGGAACTCGCGCACGCTGCGCTCGGCGTTGTCGGTGATGGCGGACATGTAGAAGTGCACCGTTGAAAAGCCATGCTCGGCAATTAACTCTGACAGCAGCAGTGCTCCGCGGGCATTGGCTGACACTTGGGCCTTCAAGTCGTTGATGTTGTCCTCGGCTTTGCGGGTGCCTGAGTTCTTAGGATATTTGGCAGGGTCTTCGACCATCGGCTTCCGGACGAGAGCCTCGTCGGGAGTATTGTCGCGCACGAGAAATTCGGAGACAATCATTGCGCCCTCTTGCCGCAATTCCACGCTCCCCGCTGGCATTGAGCCGGGCAAGATCCCGCCAGTTTCCTGATGGTGACCGCGAGACGCCGTGTAGAAGATGACCTTCCCAGTCTCGTCAAAAACGGTAGTAACGCAGGTGATGTCGGGCAAATGGGTGCCGCCCAAAATGGGGTGGTTGGCAACGATAACGTCGCCAGGCCGCAGGTCGTGTTTGAGCTTGTTGTGCTGGTACATGACGGCCCGCTCCATGGACTCAAGATGCACTGGCACATGCGGCGCGTTGGCCACGAGTCGTCGGCCATCGGGGCTGAACCAGGCGCAGCTGAAGTCGAGTCGTTCCTTGATGTTGACAAAAACGCTGGTCTTCTGCAGGCGTGGCCCATCTGCTCGGCGATACTCGTGAAGCGGTGGCCCATAACACTGAGCTGCTCCGGGTCGACGCGGGGGGTGGGACTATCGGTGGCTGCTATTGTCGGAGGAGACGTAGCAGAGATCCCAGCCATGGCTGTGGCAGAGCCCTGTGAGCATTCCAAGCCAATGATGATATGTCGGTCGAGGACGACTGCTTGGATCCAGGATTGACCACAATGGTCTGTGTGTTGTCCAAGATGATGGCCGGCCCCTGAATCGAGTCACCTGTACCGGGGGAGTCCAGGAAGTACAACGAGGCCTCGGCCTAGCCGCCATCAAAAAATGTGCGGACGCGGTCCGGGATCCTGGCCTCAGAGGCAGGGGCCACGGTGCAGGCCGCTATCCGGTCCTCGAGAACGAAGACGGGCTCGGCAGACGCACTGCTCGAGGTGCCCCTGACGCGGATGTTCTCGACCGGAATATCGCGACCGGTCATGATGAAGGAGAATTGCCGTTTATGCTCCTTGAGGAATGCGTCTTCCCAGGTGCCGGACTTGGGCTGTTGGATCGTGGAGGTCGTGTCTGATCTGACGTAGCGGAGGTTGAGAAAGTGCTCGAACTGTATCGACTCGGGGCTGACGCCGTCATCTAGCAGTTTCTGCTGCGCTTCCTTTTGCAGCTCCAGAAGCTCGTGGCCCAGCTCTGCCAGTGCCGACATGAGGTTCGCAGGTCGTGGCTTCTGGATTTCCTGAACTGCTCGGCCATCAGTCGTTGTCTTTCTGACCCCGGGCTTGAACTACTCACCCATATCGGCTAGTGCCATCCAATAGGCGGAAGGGATCGAGGAGTATCGGTGGATTAACATGCGTTTGGTTCCGAGGTTCGCGGCAGTTTCCTGTCCGGCAGATTAACTTCTTTCTTCGGAAGAGGGGGTCAGGGGAGGAGGGCAAGGGAACCCGCACGGGCGTGCTGCCCTCCGGCGCCTCCAAAGACAGCAAGCTCATGCTCGGCCGCGACATAGCCCCTAGCCTCTGTCAGCGAGCGGATCAGCCTGCACATGGTCCCGTTGGAAACCTTGATAAACCCCAGCGCAACCTCCTCGACCGTCTTGGCGGGCGCGCCCGCCGCTGACAAGCCTGCGTTGACTTCCTCGAGCAACTTCTCAAAAACAGCCCGCGCCCCGTCGTAATCAAGTGGCTGATTCTCGTTCGGGCCAAATATCTTTGGGAAGTACTTGGGCTGCAGCCGTCCAAGCACTAGGTTCGCATCGGTCACTGTCAGGGGGACCACCTTTCCGATATGCCACCGGGCCTGGGTGGGCGCTGGCCGATCCGGGTCCGGCCGTGAACAGGCTGTTCCTGTGGGCCAGGATACTCCCGCCACCCGCCGCGACCGTGTCAACCTCGAGTTGCGGCGATTGGACGGTAATGCCGGCTGTGATGGACTGGAACGTGTGCTCCAACGCGCCAGCGTAGCGGCTCACATCAGTTGAAGTGCCGCCCATATCGAACCAAATGACCGGCTTTCGGCGTGCGGCGTCGTAGCACGTCCGGCTCATACGCACGACCCCGCCCGCGGGGCCCGAGATAATCGCCTTCAAGCCGCCGAAGCGCTGCCAGGGCACCAGGTCGTTATCGCTCTGCATGAACTCGCACCGAGTACCGGACCCCTGCTCCAGGCCGCCAAGAAACCCTTTTCGGGGGCCGTCGATGTAGGCCTGTGTCAGGTAGGCGCCGGCCGTTGACGAGTAGCCGCGCGAGACAGCACGGACCATGGGGTAGATCGCGCACGAGAGGGAGACCTGCGTGAAGCCGACGCCCTCGGCGATGCGCGCCAGCTGCAGCTCGTGGTCTGGGTAGGTGTACGAGTGAAGCGGCGCCACGGCTAGGGCCCTCGCACCCTTGTCGTACAGAGACTGGAGCCCGCGGCGTGTCGAGTCAACGTCCAGGGGGCGCAGGACGCGGATCGACTCGCCCCCGACACCTTTTCCAAGGCCAAACGTCGGGTTTGCGTCTTGCTCGTCGATTCCGGGTGGGTCCTCGGATGAGATGTTCAGCGTCACACGCTCGTCGATTTCCAGAACCTCGTTGAAGAGCGTGTCCGGGCGACAAATGTTAAGGTCGAAGAGATTGGGTCGGGTCTGGTCGCCGATCCGCAACAGATCCTTGAAACCTCTGGTGACAGCCAGCACGCATGGTTCCGAAGAACGCTCCAGCAGAGCATTGGTGGCCACCGCGGTGCCCATCTTAATGGACTCGATAGGGCTGGTATTAACCTTCTGGCCCCGCGGCAAGGGCTTTCCTAATGTCTTTTCCAGTATCCTGCGGATCCCCCCTGTTGGTGCATCCGAATAATTGGAAGGACCATTGCTCAGCAGCTTCACTAGTATGTCGGGCTGCCCTGGGATGATTCCAAGGCAGTCAGTGAAGGTTCCTCCCCGGTCTATAGCGATACGTATGCCCGAAGGCCGTGGTGGCTGCTCGGCGTGCGGCATGTTTGTGTTCAAGGTGTGTGCATGGCTGTGTGATCGATAGAGGCAAAGGATACCGAGTTGTTTATCGCATGTAGATATATAAGAAGCCAGGGGCTAAGTGCTCTTCGCTGAATTATCGTTCTCGGGATGCTTCGTGGAAAGTTACGCCATTGCCAGGTGGAACACACCTCCGGAGTCCCGCATCGAAGTGGCTCATCCACTCCCGCGTTGGCAGGAACAAAGCCAGTAGCCTTGTCGGGATGGAGCTCCGATGGCTATCTTTTTGTGTGTGACGGGAGGGGTGGGGATAGCACCGCCTCTTGGCCATCGGAGTGCAGCTCTGGCCCGCGGATGCTGACGGTTGCGGGAGGTGGCTGCATTGATGCCTCCCAAAGAGCGAGGCCGGGTCAAGCCTTGGGAAGCGCATAAGGGAAACTTTTTCGCCGGCCGTTCTGTATATAAGAGAAGGGGATTTGACAGAACATCGCAGGGCAGGTCGAGGCGACGTACGTAGGAATCGAATGAAGCTTGTAGTTCATATTACTCGGCGTTCTGGAAGGCGATCCGCTCCGATCCCATCCCCATCCGATTGCAGCCAAGCCCGAACTACCAGACATATCGAAAATGGATGTTTTCTTTGTCCGTCAGGTCCTTAAAGTCGGTATCAACGTGGCCCCTATCACCCCTTGCCGCGTCAACCCGCTCGCGACGCCGGTTCTCGTAAATGCAATAGGCAGCATACATCAAGATGAAGGCAGCCGAGAGCACGTAGCTGCCCAGAACCATAGCAATGCCCAGCGTGTAGATAGGCGCCTGGCTCGACAGAAAGAACTGCGGTGCGACAATGTTGGAGACACAGTAGGCGATGAAGATCAGCGCGTTGGTCGTCACTTTCTTGGTGTGGCCCGCCGTGTTGGCAGTGCTGAGCCCCAGCGCTACGATGTAGGGCCCCAGGTAGAAGTACGACATGTACAGCGCCGCCAGACGGCTTTGATACGCGTCCAGCGGCAGCGTGTATAGGAAGATTGTCGAGACGAGCCCGATGAGAATACCAAAGAGGACCCACGCCGTCCGGCACTGGTACCGCGGCAGGCACTTGAGGCACAGGAACACGCCGCCGTTGCAGAGGTACGACGCCACCGTCTGGACGATCCCCGTCGGCATCATTAGCAACGTCGACCACTGTGACGTGTAGCCCAGCCCCTTGATGACCAGCGGCGCGAAGTTGGTCAGCCCGCCGTTGGGGATGCTGATGGCAATGTGGAACAGGAACATGAGCCACGTCTTGGGGTCCCGGAACGTCTCGAGCATCTGCTGCCTATTGAACTTCTTGTTCTCGATGCCCGTCTGGTCCGAGCGCAGCCTCTCAACCGTGATGGCCTTCTCGCGGGGACCGACAAACTTGGCCTTGACGGGGTTGTCGGGCAGCAGCAGACCGATCACGATAGCCCAGACGATGGTGATGGCGCCCGTGATCCAGAACATGGCGCGCCACTGGTGCTCGTCCTCGAGGAACCCGATGCCC
The DNA here is from genome assembly GCA_000733355.1 of Falciphora oryzae. Classification (NCBI taxonomy): domain Eukaryota; kingdom Fungi; phylum Ascomycota; class Sordariomycetes; order Magnaporthales; family Magnaporthaceae; genus Falciphora; species Falciphora oryzae. The sequence continues at coordinate 460,602 of JNVV01000004.1, forward strand.
CAGCCGATAGGGCCCGTGAAGCACACCGACAGGCCCGTGTACATCAGCCCCGTGCGCAGCGGCTGCTCCGCGCGCGTGTACCACATGCCGAGCACCAGGAAGTTGCCCGGCACGACGGGCGCCTCGAGGGCGCCTAGCAGCACGCGCAGGACCATGAGGCCCGCGAAATTGTCGGCGAACCCGGTGGCGATGAGGATGAAGCCCCAGAGCAGTTGGACGGCGCAGAGGAGCTTTGCCAGGGGGGATCTCTGGAGCAGGCTGCCGCTGGGAAGGCACCAGAAGAGATATCCAAACTGGATTTGCAGGCGTTGGTTAGTTAGCAAACGCTGAAAACACGGTTTAGGGAACAAGGAGTATAGACATACGTAAAAGGCACTGCCAACCCAGGAATAGCGGTCTCCCGTGAGATCCGTGTCCTGACGAAAGTTGTACAGCGCAGCTGTCGCCGTCGTGACCTTGTCCATAGCGCCCAGGGTCACATTGAACCACAGCAAGGGCACCAGGAGCATGTCCAGCTTCCAACGGAGCCGTCTCTCCTCCCGTCGCGAGTACGTCTCGCCATTGGTAAAGACGTTTCTGTACTGAGCAGCAACGTCTCCGTTGACCCCGACAGCTTTACCGCTAGAGACGCGTCCCATGTCGACTGATGTGCTGTCCCCACCGGCGGTATCGCTGGCCTTATCTATGCCCGGCATGGTAGTAGTGTAGGACCGACGTTATAGGATGCGCACCGTAGTGTAAGCGTGAATATCCCGACGAGGTAGGTGGAACGGGCTGGATAAGTTGGCCAGATCATCTGGTGGACGGGACGATGTACAGATGGGAGGGGCGAGAAATACCAGAGGGTCTGGTGCAAGTGGTAGACACCGTCCTTCAACATGGCATATCTGCTATGCATTATCTACGTCAGTCTGTCGGTGAACCAGAGCCGGCAGTTTTCGGAGCACTGTGAGTTGCGTGCAGTCCTTCATATCAGCACTCATCAGTTCTTGACTGAAGCAGCTCCAAGACGTTGGCACAGCCAAGACGTTACACTGGAGTACAAATGCGGGGGAGGGGGGGGGTGGGGGTTTAACAGGGAAGGTGCTGCCGGGGGGAGGGTCCCTCGGTTATCAGCCCGACAAGCGGACAGGCGGACTTCGATAGTCCGACGGCCTCCGCGACCGGGACGCCTTGTCTCCTAATCTGTTGTCACGCTTTGATCTGGCTGGGGCGCGACCTAGCGAGTACCGTGGCTTCAGGAACAACGATAGGGGAACGATAGTCACACGATAGGAGATACCGCGGTTGACGGCTTAGGGACTGGCTTGGTTAGCTAGCCCACTCACGTCCCGCCACATCATGTGGGCGCTGGGTTCAGCAGCCGGTGCGGGGGACAACTTCACGAGAAGATTCGATATAGTGGTCGAGAGCCACCCGGGCGCAAAGGTGCAGAGGGTGCTGTTGAGGCCACCGAGATAATACTACCGTTTACTTTGTCCATCGCCAGCCCGGGTACCAGACGGCCACTAAGACAGTGTCTCACCTGCCGCCCAGGGACCATGCGCATCGGCATGCTCAACCCCGACACGCCGGTACCCAACGTTCGCTCCAAGTTCGGGTCGTACGGCGCCATCTTTCACCGCCTGCTCGCCGAGGCCGCCGCTCGGGTGGCGCCGCATGTCGAAATACGATCCGAGCACTTTGACGTCGTCCGGGGCGAGTACCCGTCGCGGCCCGACGACTTCGACCTCCTTCTCGTCACCGGATCCTCGTCATCGGCGTACGACGACGCCGAGTGGATCCGGACGCTAGACAAGTTTCTGAGCCGCGTATACAGCCAAAACCCCCGGGTCAGGCTGTTCGGCAGCTGCTTTGGCCACCAGATACTCTGCCAATCGCTGCTGGGCAAGCACGGAGCCGTCGTGGGGAAGGACCCTAAGGGTGGGAGATAGGCATCCATGCCATACAGCTCACGTCCGAGTTTCAGGCCGCGCTCGGGAGAGGATCTCATCCAGTCCCGCCGCATCGAGCTCTGACGCAGACGATGATGACAACGATGTAGAAGACGAGAACGACACGACAAAGCAGGATATTCTGAGGCTGCAATTTGTGCACGCTGACCATGTGAGACTTCCGGAGCCCTCAAAGCAGCGCCTGCCGCCGGACTGGATCCTCGTTGGCAGCACCAAGCCTGCGCGGTGCAGGGCGTCTACCTCCCAGGACGGATGTTGATGTACTAGGGGCGCTTTGAGTTCGACCGCTACATCAACGGGGAGACACTGCGTGTCTTTGGCGCCGCGTGGGAGCCGCAAACCGTACAGTTCGCGCCAGAGCGGATCGATTCGGATGACGACGCGGCCGCGGCGGCCGACATGGTGGTTCGGTTTCTGTTGGAGTAGACGGTGGCGGGAGAGGTGGAGGGTCTTATGATCACGCCTCCCATGTCGGACTCCGATTAGGTAGTTTAATGCTCCCGGGAGAGAATCCCATCAAAGCGCCATGGGTACAAGCACCCGAATCAGTGTGTCTTCGACAGTCTCGAGTCCGATGGTGTGTATGTGCCCGGGGAGTTTGACGAGTGGGTGAGTGTGGGTGGGTCGTCGGAGTTGAATGCCGATCATTATGTGCGATCATGGCCGTCGCACTTTGGCTCCGAAACCGAGTCATGGAACGACCCTGCAGATGAGTGCGTGGGATAATTGTCGTTGGAGATACGTGGGATAATTGTCGTTGGAGATACGTGGGGAAGCTGTGTGCTGATTGGCAAACACACAGCCGAACACCTGTATATCGAGCAGGTCGCAAAAGCCGATAATCTTGCTGGCTAACAGACGAGGACTAATACGGTCTGGCTAGAGCGTAAAGAGATCGCCAGGAAACTCGGGCATATCGTCGGCTCCCACCATCTGGGAGACGTCCCCATTACGGAACAAGGAGTCTTGCCCAGAAAAGGGCATGTCGAACGCCGTGCCGTAGTTCGCTTGCTCTAGACCAGCCTGGTCTCCCTGGCTCCGTCCCTCGGCCGCGAGACGTCTGAAACGGGAGCGGAGCCGTTTTGCTGTGCCTCAGCCGCCTTCAGGCGTGAGAAGTCATCCGGGATCATCTCCTCAATCATGCGCAGCGTTGGATGGTGCATCACCAGACTCCGGATATCAGGTAGCTTGTCCCTGATGCTAGTCTCGGCCTTGGCACTGACCCGTGCTGGCCGGCGGCCCGGACGGTCGATTAGTGGGATCTCGCGGGCCAGCAGCTCAAACACGTCGCGCAGACAGTCGGCCATGGGCCACTGGTCGGTTAGGATCGCGAGTGTGTTGGAGCACGCGCGAACTGCGTCCGACATGTCGGGAGATTCATAATTCTCTGTCCGACATTCTGGCGGCGTTGCCCAGAAGCAGTACAGCAGCGTAATGCCGGCCTGGAACTGGTGGAGGAGCTGCGAGGGGGTTAGCCCACCTAAACGTGCGACGGAAAAAAACACGCTACTGACTGGAATCGCTTACAGCTAGCCACGTTTGAGCCACGGTTCGATCTTTTTGAAATGCGCGGAACGTCAAACACACCTGGCTGCTGGCCTGCACAGGCCAGTCGCTGGCAGGCCCGAGAACTGTCTCTTTCGTTGGCCGGTGGAGCATCAATAGCGTATAACGGTAAATCACTAAAGAGATGTTAGTTTTGGATGGGTCATGTCGAGTGTAGGGGAGTTTGCGTACTCGCGAGCCATCTAGGAGCCGTATGTCCCGTGTTTGTCCGACCGCTTCTCGATCTGGGATCTGAAAGGCCTGAACCCGAGACTTGTAGTTGTGCAGCTCGCCGAGGATTCTGAATCTCCAATCTGTGGCCTTTTCATAGACCAGAGCGTAGTCCCAACGCAGCGTGTAGAGTGAGATCTCGTACTGGATGCGCCGGACTTGGAGGATGTGCAGCGACGAAGAAGCATGAGTGTAAAAGGGCGAATCGGGGATTTCGGAACCTACTGGCTGCTGTGCCGCAACTGTCTCTAGCTCCTCGTCGTCGACGTTGGCATACAGCGCCGTAGTGATCATAGCATCCGGTACTGAAGGCGGAATATCAAATGCAGCCGTCGTCATGCAGTCTAGCGCGTAGGCCGACCAAAAACGCCGACGCCGCATTTGTATCTCGATGCGTGATCTGGCGCCTGCCGGCGACGGCTCCGCCCGGGCGAGATGGAAGTGGTTCTGCACACAATAACGCATGGTAGACGAGACCAGTGAGATCAAGCGCTGAGTGGACGACTGGTATAAGGCGTGCATGAAAAGGAGGAGATACGCCTGTACGTGAATGATGGGGTCGCGCTGTCGCAGGACGGCGCCCAGATTGACGACACAAGCCTTGTACAGCGACTGGCCGTCAGCCTTGGCGGCGTGGGCCTCGGAGACCAGCAGCAGAGCTGTGGCACAGACGAGGTTGACGAAAAAGCCCTTCAGTCATCTGGCCTGGGGCCACGGCAGTCTTCCACTCACTGACCCAGGCGATGAGCGTCGGCCAGTGAAAGAAAGGACACTGGGCCTGGGCCCTTTCCCTATGACATCGAGCTATGCGCCCTCCTCCACATCTAACAGAGATTGAGGGTGGCTGGGGCGACCGCGACCAGGAGAATGCCCCTGGGAAGGGCTCGGGCCATGAGAGAGACCCGGGGAGGAGGCTTGGACCCCGTGCGTTATGAAGACCGAGACGGCATCAAGGTGGTCGCCCAGGGTGAGCGCGGTGCTTGGTCGGCACTCACTGGAAGGCTGGGGGGCAGAGGAGATGGAGGGTTCGGGGTTGTCGACCGAGGTACAGCGCACGGCAGTAGGGCCTCCCTCTCCCACGTCCGCTGTAGAGTCATTAAGCAGCGGCCCTGTCCTCTCTGCTATAGATATGGCCATGTGGTCGGTACTGTGGTGAGGGTGCAATGCTTCCAGCTCGGCCACCCGGTCTTCGAGCGCCTTGACATTGGGGCGAGGTAGCGGGCCTGTCTCTATGCACTCTTCGCCTGCCCTATCGCAGTTGGCACAGGGTCTCGAGTCGGTGCATCTTTGCTTGCGATGGCGGCAGCGTCTGCAGGCCCTGCAGCACAATCGTCCGAGGCAGCGTCAGCTGGAGTTTCCGGTAATGACTGCCTCAATGTCAACTCGATCAGGCCCACAGCAGTCGTTGGCGTTTGTGAGGGCGCGATCCATCGGCATGCTATCCCTCATCCTCCATGGTTGGTCATTGCAGTGTGTTGACGCGCGATCACTTGACGCGAATGCATATCGGGCATGGGTTGCGGGCGTGCTGAGGAAGCCGAGGCCTGACGGAGAGGGGTTGTCATCGCCTGCGCGGGAGACAATTGGAGAATCAATCGCCGGACATGGATCGCCACTGAGAGATTACGTAAGTCACATGGCAGGGCTTCTGGGGTTGTTCCTTCCCACGGTCTCTGAATATTATCAGCACCTGGCACCACCTTACCAGTTGGGAAAAAGGAGAGGGCATAGGAAAAGGAAGGGATACAGGAAAGCAAACAGGAAAAATTAGGATATGGATTCCAACTACAGCGTTGTTAGAACTGCCTGGCAGACTTTTGTTTGGGCACGCACCGTGCGTGCTTCCCCTTCAGCGCCTTCAAACTACGCCCCAGTCAATTACTTCGTCGTCTGCTTCTCCCTTCCCCACAATCTCCTCTCCTGTGATGCTTCAAACTGCGCGTCGGCAAAGTACCCGCCGCGCCGGTCAAGCTTCTTGAATCCGTCCGTGATGCGCTTCCTGGCCAGCGCCGGCCCCTACACGCCACACAGGTAGCCAGCGATGCCCTCCTTCGCTCACATGGCGGCGAACGCGTCAGACGCCCCAGCGGAACACGCATTCCATCCACCACCGCCGTCACGCGTAGCCGCACCGCCACGACAAATCGCCACCTATTTAGAAATAACAATAGATGGCCTACTAACCAATTTAACACTAGCTCTTGGGGTGTGCCAATCCTTTATGTTGAGATCAGTGGCGCACGGTGCTTTTCATTTTTTGGCGTCTCGTGGCTGAGTGACCCTTTCCTCCCAAATGCACGTTTCAGCCCTGGCTGTCCATCTCTCCTTTCTCCTTTAGTGTGGGCCCATGGATCCCATTCTGTCCTTTCTATTTCGCAACCTTTCTTTCACATAGGGCGGCGGCTCTTTATCTGGCTGACGACAAACCGGGCCGCTTGACCCACGTCTTGGTCGTAACTACAATAAGTTGGTGTCAGCTTTCTCTTTGCCCACCCCTCGCTGGAGTATCTCGAAACAAGGCACGGGGGATGCGTCGAGACCGCGACTTACACCAGGTGCGGGATGAGGATGAGGGTCCCGCCATGGCAGATGGTGTCGCCGTCGCGGCAGATACGCAGAGTCTTCTCCGATGGGACACCCTGGATCGGCTGCCCCTCGTCCGGGTCGCCGAACACGACGGCGCTGCTGATCTTGGCCTGGACATCGGCGGACAGCCCCTGGGCCGCCAGGTGCGTCACCTGCGCGCCCTGCGAGTAGCCCGAAATGACGACGTTTGAGTTGGGGCATTTGTTGACGAAGTCTGTAGTAGTTTTGGTCCTGTATCCGCTGTAAGCCTTCTGCTGCCTCTTTGGATCAAAACGCCAAATCCGGGCGGCTATTGTGTGCCCACATGTTTCCGGCTCCGTCCTTGTCGCCGCCAGCTAGGAAGCCGTAAAATGTAGCTGCGTAGTCGACTCCCTGCATGCCGACGCTTTTCCCCCCTGCCTCTTGCTTGACGGCGTCGAGGAATTGGGGTCCTACAGCAGTTTTCAGTCAGTAGGCCGTCGGAAACATTGGATGATGCGAGCAATGCAGCTCCAAAAGCTTTGCCCCAGTAGTTGGGACCCAACGCACCGACGAGAATCCCGATGTTGCCCGGCTCGCTGGTGCCCCTCGCAAATACGATGGTGATATCAGGGCATCCATCGACGTTCTATAGATTTTGTGGTGTCAGGCTGCCGTCCTGGAGAACTTCCGCAAGGAAGGGTGTCCCGCGGAGACGGGGACGTCCATACCTGCACAGATCCGTCCCCTCCACCGGCTTTGGGGTTCGAGTCTTGGGCCAGTGGGTGCGCCTGGCCCAGGGTGGCCAGAAGCACAGCGGCTGAGACGAGGCCGGCGATCTTCATGGTGACTTGTCGTCAAGGGGTTGTCGATTCTGGGGCGGTGCTTCGCTCTACTTCGGGACAAGACCTTGGTGATGTCCTGGGAGTGAAGAGTGCGGCCTGCATACAGCGAAAGGCGCAGCCTGTGCCTTTATATGCAGTACAGTCATCATCTCTTTGGGAGGCCAAAAGTAGTGACAGGTAGCGAGGTGTGTGGTGACTTCTGCCAAGTGTCCATTTCCCACCAACCCTCGCCTTGTAGCCTCAAACAAGAAAACGCGGGGAGGCGGGGTTTTCCAGCCAGGACGCCTTGGATGAAGCATTCTAGAACGGGATACCAGTAGCAAACTCCAGACTCACCTTCCTCTCAACTCGGAGACATGTGGTTAGCACCCTTTTTGGACATCGAAAGCACCCCAGAGTTTCTGTTTCCTGGAACTTGGGATGACCCAAAACGGCGGCTGATGTTGGGACGAAGTCGCTTTGGTTTGCCCGCTGGGACGACTTTTGCGGACATGGTGCTGCTCGAGACTTTACCCATTCCTACTGCGTCGCGAAAACATGAAAGAAGACGCAGTTCGTCCGAGCATGCAGCGCCACATTGATTTTATCATGGACGCCCCAAAGGGTCGCTGGTGCCGGAACTGAAACAAGATCATAATTGCCGCGGAATGCAATCACAAAATTTCTGGCGGCACAGAAGTTTCCGTGTACGAGGGCGAGCCTTGAAGCAGTATATCTTTTCTTCTCTTTTCGACAAATCGCATGTGCGAGTGCTGCAAGAACAAATGCTGTCAGGGAGTGGAAAAGGAGGCTAGAAAAAGGTTGATTGTCGGTGGGGGAAGAAGCAACGAGCCTGGGTGACTTTGTAGACAATCTGGGCACCTTGAAGAGTCCTGCTCGCTGCTCCCTTCGGCTCATTTCTCGCGGCCTCTCCTACCGCTACATTGCCGATAAAAGGAAGAGAACCGTCGGCTTGAACGACGTAGAAATAAAGTTGCTTCGACGTCACGGCTCCACCTGCACAGCGTCTCGCCCTTGGCGGCAATTACAATCTGCCTCTCCCACGCCGATCCCACGTGTTCGTCGCCACAGATACGCGCGCAGTTAGGAGAAAGAAGGATACAAGAACATAAACTTTGATAACGAGCTATATCCTTTGGGCTTTCTGTTCTCCTTTTTTGTCCCGGCCTTGCAGATACATTCCTCGTTGCGCGAGAACAATAAAGTTTTCCCCACCATCAGCCCCGCCATCATGCTTCCTCGGTTTCCAGCTCTGGAGCGCCCTCGCGGCTGCCTCCTTGCCTTCCTGCTCGCAGCGACCTTCGCCGCCGCGGTCTTGCCTCCCAGCTGGGCTGCCGCAGCAGCCGCGCCGGCTCAAAGCAGTGGCATCAGGGTTGAGACTCTGGACAAAGGCCTCCTTCCAACCGGCGACAGACGGCTGATCTTCATCGGCGACATACACGGCTGCAAGGAGAGGCTCGAGGACCTCCTTGACAAGGTCGGCTTCCGGGCCGAGTCTGACCACGTCGTCGCCGTTGGGGACCTCGTCAACAAGGGTCCCGACACGTTTGGCACCATCGACCTGCTGCGCTCGATCGGCGCGTCGAGTGTGCGCGGAAACCAAGATCACGACGTCGTCACCATCGCCGAGGAGGAGCGGGCAGCAAGTCGGCCGTCCGCCGGCGGGAGCAAGAAGCCAGTGGAGACGACGGCATCATGCGACGATGCGGATTATGCAAACTCGGGCCCGGAGGCGATTGCGAAGTGTCTGTCGGCGGAACAGCTCGCGTACTTGACATCGCGCCCGCACATTTTGCGAATCGGCGAATTGGGCGGCGGCGCATTCAAGGGGGAGACTGTCGTCGCGCACGGCGGCCTCGTCCCAGGCCGGACGCTCGACCGGCAGGACCCGGAAGCGGCGATGAACGTGCGGGCGCTGCACAGGGAGACGCTGCGGTGGTCGGACGAGCGCGCCAGGCCGGACAAGGGCGAGGACCACTGGTTCGCGGTCTGGGACTGGCAGCAGAGGCTACTCGAGGAAGATGAGAACAGGTGGGAGTTGGTCCGGAGGTCGGAGGACGACGCCGCTGCCGTGAAGGCGGTCAGGACCGTAGTTTACGGCCACGACTCTCTCCTCGGACTGCAGTTGGGGTCGCACCATTTCGGGCTGGACACGCGGTGCTCCGCCGGCGGACGGCTGACGGCGCTGGTCGTGAGCGAGGACGGGGAGAAGCACGACATCGTCCAGGTGGACTGCCCGGATTATGAAGAGGTGACGACGAAAGGTTCGGGGTGTTTTTACAGCACCTGCGGCCAATAGTGGACGAGCTCCTCCCAACTCTTTTTGGCGTTGTGCCCAGAGAGCACAAGGACGCTAAAGCCTTGATGTCATTCGTAGTAGAAAGGCTGTGGCTTGTCGCCGATGGTACGTTGGGCACGTTCCGCTGGAAACCACTCCTGAGGCTCGACTATTAACATTCTCAAGCCAGAGACTAGTAATACCTCTAATGACCCATTTGCTGCGGGTTTCGAACGGTCCTGGTTTCATCGCATGTGGACGGTCCAGGGAGTTACGGTGGCGAGCCCCGATCACGCTTGGGTGCAGTGCGGCGACAACACAATTCCATGGGCTGGCCTCTATTTATTCATCGCAGCTCTTAGGCGTGCACCGTATGCATCTCGTCCCTGGGAAAAGGCGATGAGGCTACAGTGCATGTTGGGAGAGTACCTCAATGGTATCAAAAGGCATCCAGAACCCGCCGAGCTAAATAGCCCCGACATGACTTCCATACCGGGAGCTACCCGAGGAAAGCGCTTGAGCGACCTTAAGGGCGAGGTCTTCGCCTTATACGGACTTTTCCAGGAGCGGAATATCCCCTTTCCGGTACCTGACTACGGGGGGCGTCGCCACCGTTGCCTGCATTAACCAATTAACCACGACAGACACTCGAGCGTCCTGTACCGTGTCGTCCGACGGTCGCCGCGCAGACCTAGCTTCCTGGGTCCCGGGCTGGAGCATCCCTAGATGGGATGACAGATGAGATCCCCGTTCTTAGGAAGCCTTCCCGCGGCGGGCGGAATGGTCGCGTCTCGTTGGCGCTTTTGCGATGATGCGAACCAGAAACTAATCATTCGCGCAAGGTCGTGGACGCTATTAAAGACCAGGGAAGCCGCTGCTCGGAGGCGACAGGATCCTGCAGGACCTCCAAGATGCGCTTGTCAGCCAGGCTGAAAAATCCGAGAACCCCTTAATGATCACATCGTCCCCCTGTCAGGAATACCTGGCGTTCCGAGACTGGATCAGGCTGAGCCAAGAGTCCAGCTGCCCGACAGGAGAGGCTCCAAAAGACACCCTGCGGCAAGCTCTGGCCATGAACAATCCCCAGGTTCTGGCTGATCAGGCAGGATCAGAGAACTTTGACCATTGGTATGGAGTTCTCGCCACAGCAAACCAGCCGCTCGACTTGGATGGCTACTTCAAGTGCCTCGATGCCATGTTCGAAGGGCCTGGCTAAGTGTTTATGCACGCGGCGATCATTTATAATATCAGTAAGCGTGTCTTCTGCACGTATCGTGGGTTCATCGGAGTCGCTCCCAGCCCTCTCCCCGCCGCCATCGAGCCGGGGGACAGGATCGCGGTCGTCGACGGCTTGGGCGCGCCACTGTTGTTGAGGCTGACGGCATCGGGTTGTTATAGACTTCTGACGCATGCTTGGGTGCATGGCATCATGAATGGGAAGAGTTAGGCCCAGGGTGCCCAAGGTAGCGAAGAAATCGCGCTCGTCTAAAAGACTGGGGAGACAGCCCATGACGGGCGGTGGGTTGTGTTCTTCATATGTCTCTGCACAGACTAGGGTTTGAAGTGTAGGTCAGTGTTAGAACAGTATTCGAGGATACCCTGCGCTTCGCCAGGACTTCCAGATCGTTCGTGTTGTCGTTGGGTGGCTTAGATGTCAGCGCCAAGGACGTCTGACGCAGCCGTTCCACGCGCGACGCCAGCTGATTGATCTCCGATGACCGGAACGCCCAGCGGAGCACCCACCTCGACCTTCCTCGGCGATGATCCACTATATGTCCATGGGCGCCCGGCAGAAAGGATGGCCGCGACTAGGCTGTTTTGCTCGGGCGCAGCTCACCGGCTCGCTTCAACTCGCGCCGGAGCTGATATTTGGTCATGCGTATGCCACAGCCACTGGGAGGCAGTGACACACGACCAACGCGGCGTGTTGGTAGTCGTGTAGCCGAGGCCATACCTCGATAGGAGAAAATATCCGGGCAAGAGTCGCATTCAATGATGCAGACCCCGCGTGGAACTTATCAACGAGTGACGTATGCGCCTATCAGGATTCCCAGGCCCGCAGGTCGGTAGGAGACCAACGCAAATGGAGACCGTATGTATCATTATCGGGAGCATGGTGGTGCGGGGTTATAGCAGCCGTTATCTCCAAGATGTAACCGTACGGGTCAATCGGAGAGGCCCGAGAGGGCCGGATCCCTCTACTTATAGTCGGCGCGAGGACTCGTTAAAACGATTCTGGACGTGATGTATTCTAACGACCTCGAATCCAGCCAGGCATGCGACACGGGCTACTGGCGCTGCCCCCCAAGATGGTGATCAACTGGCATGGCTGCTCTCTGAGCTTTGCCATCAGCCTGGCAACCGTGGCGGTGGTTTGCCTGCTGCTTATACCGGCGACGTATCTACGACACAGAAAGCTGAAAGCTCAAGGCTCGGTGCCTCGAGACGTGGCACTGTCCTTCCCTCCGTCCAGAAGACAAGTCCTCCCGATTATCACCCGGCCAAGCTACGCAGAAAAGGGGCAGCTTCCCCCTGCAACAGATGTATCCCCCGAGACCCTACGTGACAGGGCACTGCCTACCACGCGAGCGATCCGAGCCGGTGATGGTGGCGAGCTATTCACTCCGACGGGCTTCTCGCTTCGAGATATATCGAGTCTCGGGGGCTTCCCCGACTACTCGCTGCTAAGCGGCGTCCCCCACCCGCGGCCCTGCGCGGATGACTTCGATATTAGGCGCGCAATCTTCAGGCCCTTTCGGCCGTTTAGATGGGAATACCACCAAACAATGTGTAAGCTGCGATCCCTTGGCAACGAGCTTCTAAGATAAAAACATTCTGACAGACGTTTCGGCGTGATAGCCCTCGCTAAGCTCGATCCGGATTATTGGCTTGAGCTGGAAAAGAACTACTTCAAGGCCATGGAAGCCCGCCGCGGGTTGTTCAAGAAGCACGGCGAGCGAATCATGTTCCACGATCCGGGCTCCGAGCTAGCCTGTCACGAACTGATGGAGATGGTGGTCCAATTCCTCTGCAAGAGGTATCCCAGGTACTTCCGCCTCGAACCAGAAACCGACAGTCGCAGCGGCGCCCCGGGACACACATTCGTCAACAACCTGCTCGGCACGCGCACCAAACTCTCCCCACGGCACCAGCACCCCATGCAGGTCCTAGCCGCCAACGTCCCTGAGGACTTCGCCCTGATGCTGCGCAACGAAAACGACGGCCGCTACTACCTCCGCGCCGCCGTCGTCTGCTCCTCGGTCGGCTGGGACATCGCGTCCAAGCGCGGCCTGCCCCTGGACGTGATCCACGCACCCGTGCCGCACTACGCGGCCCGCATGGCGCCCAGCATGGACCGCTACTTCACGCGCATGCCGACCGACAAGCCGATCCAGCGCTGCTCGTGGTCGCTCGAGGACTGCGAGCCGCTCTTCTCCAGCCCGCATGCTGCTACTGCCGGTGGGAAGGGGGAGTGGCGCCGCAGCCCCTTTTCGGACGCCGACATCGCCGCGGGCAAGGTCGGCGTCGAGGACGTGCGCCTGCGCTGCGACTGGCAGACGCTGCGCCGCCTGCCGCTGAGCGGGGCTGTTTGCTTCAACTTCAAGGCCGTCTTCACGCCGCTGACGGCGCTGCGGTCCGAGCCGTTCGTGCCGGCGCTGCTGGCGCAGGTACTAGCCAAGGGCGACGAGCAGCTAGTGGGATCGTACAAGAGTGACAGACATGTCCGTGACCTGGCCTTCGCTGCGCTGGAGGGCTGGGCGGCAGAGCAGGTTCAGGGGGGCATCGTGCCGGCGGGCTGGGAAGTGCGGACCCTAGACGAGCATCCCTTTTACCCTGGGTGGGAGGAGAGATGGAAAGCAGAGCAATGTTTCTCATAGTCAGATTATTTGCTTTCATTTGGCTGCTTCTGTCTTCGCCCCACCTCATAGATTTCTCCCTGGCATCACCAGTTGGTTAGACCTCATCATAGGGGCGATGGGTAGGGCCATGTTTCTTTCTGAGAGATGCAAAGCGGATACCGAAACGTCTTTAGAGTCGGGCTCGGCACCGCAGGCAAGTAGCGTCTCAGCGATGGAGGTTTTTGTTTCGTCGCCAGCCCTTGTTCCTCTTGCCAGGAAGAAAAGAGTTTTGTCGCCAGGCTGAGGCCCCACGTCGTAGTCGAGAAAACACTTGACAAGTCCACGAGCGTCCTCGATGTGATGTGGCAGGAAGGCCAGAGCGACTTCGAGCAAAGAGCAATTCCGGAGATAGCCAAGTTCAACCCTGGTATCCAGGATAGTCTCGAGGGCTTTTGGGTAAGGCTGTTCTGAGGCGGCGAAAGCGTCGCCAGGTACCGTTTCAAAAGGGTAGTGATTCCGAGTGAGAGTAGAACAGCGACTGCCTCACCCAGTCCGCCATTCCCATCCAACCCCAGCCGAAAAATATCGATCAGGCGGTCAGGAAGACGCTCCCTTCCTAGTGAGAGGATCAAGAAATTCGTGAACGACGAAAATGTCAAGCAGCGGCAGACCCTTAGCGCCAGTTCGTCGACCACTGGGGCTTCCTCTTGACGTCGAAGGGCATCGTAAACATAAGCGACGGTCCCCAGTCTATTCCAGCACAGATCCTAGTATTGACATAAGGTGAGAGAGGAATCAAGCAAGAGGAAGTCTGTGGAATGGACTATCATGGCTTCAAAGTGAGTCCTGCACCATGTCAGACGTGATTCCTCTGGAGTTGCCGCGTAGAATCTAGCCGGGCCTTGAAGTATGATATCGCCGCACAGAAAGCTTCCGAGGCTGTGGTGGCACAGTGTATAATAGTGCTCCTCGCTGATGGAAAGTAAACCGGACAGTAGCAGCGGGAAGTCGCTCGCGGGAAGATTGGTTTGGGTGTACCGACGACCCAAAAACCGCGTATTGCAGATAGGATACGGGGTACCTTCCAATAGTGAGGAGCTCAAGAGCCGCTTTTGTTTCTGAAGACTCTCCCATTGTGACAAGGATGTTTTCGTATAGAGTTGCCAGAGAACTTGGGATTGTTAGGAAGTCCAGGTCTTTCAAGGCAGTGAGATCCAATGATCCACTCGACTGACGAACTTGATCCAGCAGGGAGGCAGCATAGATAAACATGCCGTGCGCCTTGGTGGATATGGTCTATGCGGCAGACTCGACTTCCGCGGCAGACTCGACTTCCACGGCGAGGGATTTGCGGCTATACCCAGCCATTGCGCAGAGCTCAAAGCGACTGTAACTCTCTATGTCCTCAGTGACGTCTGAATTTGACACGGTAATCCATGCCGAGTACTGAGCAAGTGCCTCCCAAACTTCGTGTTCAGTGCGAGTGGTGATAAACAGTTGAAGGTGTTCGAGACCCTTGGCTGAGAGGATCTCTTGGAAACAATGGACCCAGTTCTGTTGGGAGTGCGATTCGTAGAAGGCATCGAGCACAACGAAGACTCGGGTGAAGCCACGACAGATTCCGACCATAGCCCGTATCAGGCCTCCGACAGAGGGCCGCGATGAAGTGGTGATACTGTTGGGAGCGGCATGCGAGAGAGGGGGCAGGCCTCCCTGCCGGCAGAGCTGAAATATAACAGATCCGAGAAAGTACTCGACGTCGTCGAATTCGGTGTACTTGGCATCGTCGTATTCTTTAGCCAGTTGGGGAATGGGTAAGTAGTAGTAAGCAACGCCATAACTTGGCTCTTTCCTCCGTAGGTCAAGTAGCTTGTCAATAACCAAGGGTGCGAGAATCGTCTTGCCGGCGCCTACTCGAGGTTAGGCGTAAATAGTCACCCGCATCCCGTTCCGCACTAGTAATGGGGGGGCCCTGGCCGGCCCACTGCGGGGGTTCAAGGCCAATAGGGGACGCATATAATTCTGGTAGTGAAACGGTGTACTTCTGAGCCTCTAGAGGTCAAAGGTCCAAAATAATAGAAAAAATTGACGCGATCGCGATCGCGATACCTCTATTGCTTCAATTTTTTGGCCCTCGTTGGCCGGCCCTTTAGATGTGGGCGCTCTTGCAGAAAAATTTGAACAAGTATCTTTTTTTTTTGGCAGGGGATGGGTACCCCCATCGATTTGGCCGTATTTGGTATAGGTTAGACACAGGGGGGCCTGGTAGGTACCTGAAGGTGGGTGATTACTTTAGTACACAATCACAGTATGACACCACAAACCGAGAGAATCCGCCTTTGATTTGGTCCTAGATTGCTTAAGAGCCAGGACTTCCACTCGGCTCGGTGAAAGACCCACTTGCAGGTGTCGTATTTTCTCCGGCTTTTTGCCATTGCGTGCGTCATCCGTTGGTCAAGTCTTGGTAGGCCGGGTAGACTTGCTGGCGCTTGATCTTCTGATGATGCTGTCATTCGCGTTATATTAGTAGTCGTACTTCGCTGGGAACACACCCCTTGCCCGTGTCAAGCGTGGGTAACAAGAAAGGCTTCCAAAGACCCCCCCTTACCTGAAATTTAACCAATGGATTGACTGTTGGGATATTGCTGGCTGATGCTGACAGTATGCAGCCTTTTTGTATTTGCTCACTTTCCTCCCTTATCACTGGATCACTCCGAAGAGGGGCTGCTGCACTTTGATGCCCTCCATCGCGGAGGGGTGGTCCAATCGGGGCCTTGCAGGCCTGGATATCGCAACCGGGGCGAATGTGCGCTTTTACGTCAGCTTGGCATTTCCATGCCCGGATGTGCATTTTCAGTGCCCGGATTCAGGTTTTCTTTCCCGGGGCCGGCTTGCTATTAGAGTCAGGCGACCGCTCTCCATGCACTCAACTTGGCTGGAAGTCACCCCTGAACCTCACCAGCTGCCCACCACCAGACACGACTTTGTTCTCGACCTCGACGATGGCTGCGTCGATAGTGGACTGCCCCAGCAGAAGAAGTCCTACTTCATCGTCGACGAGCTGAAAGGCGACTTCAGCGCGTCCCTGGAGCTCGGGAACGTCATCTTCGACCCGCGCCGGCTCCGCGACATCCTCCTTCGCCGCTCCGAGGCCGACAATCCCCCGCTCCCACTCCACCCAGGCCCGACAGGTCTCCCGTGGGAAAGCGAAACCGTGTCGGACGAATCATCCAAGGGGGTCAAGTTGGGGCTTTTCGCCAAGATCGCCAGCTGGGTCGGCCTGGGTACATGCGTGTCCAGATCCACCGCGGGCAGGGCCGGCACGACATGCGTGTTCAAAAACCTCACCTACGTCTCCTTTTGGCAGTCGGCCACTTTCCTCGAGACTCTGGGCAAGCAACCGCTTCTCGTCGACTCGCTGACCGAAGATCCTGACGCTCATGCCTTCCTGATCACGGGGCTGATCGAAGCGGGGGAAGTGACAATTAAATCGACCCAAGATGCTGAGAAGGAACATACAGGAGGGGTCTCGGTCGTCAGCCTCGCCGAAGCCAACGCAAAGATGACAGGGACGCAGGCGCAGGTGAGGGAAAGTCACAGCGGGGCCCAACAGGAACCAAGGATCGTCGCCTACAGCTTGTGGAAACTATCCCTAAAGGGCACCAAGGTGGTGGGAGACGAGTACGTGATCGGGGCGCACCTGGGAGCCGACGACGGCAGCGACAAGCCGCCGGAGCTCGAGGTAATGGTGGAGCTCAGCAAGGACGACGCTGGCGGCGGGTTGGAGCCCGAGGAAGCTCTCAACGAGCTTACGGGGGAGACCCGCACCTTGTTCCTGCCCGGAAGTGGATCTCTGGCGGTTAATTGAAGTCCTGTAGCGGCAAGGCCACGAGGGCAACATCATGTACTGCTATCGATTGGGATTTGGAGACGACGGCGGACGTCAGGAGGAAGATGTGCTGAAGGCTGGCAGCGACAAGGCAGGTGGTAGGGGCCTAAGCCAGAAACCAAGCCGCTTTCGTCACCGTCGTCGGAATCAACGTTCTCTCACCCTCCTTTCTTGCGTAAGCGCTCACGAGGCTGCAGTCTTGAACCCATTTGTATTTTTACACCCTGCGCTATCAATAACATCCCGTACGCCCTTTCCCTTTTTAACCCGGTTGATTCTCTCCCGCCTGTCCCACCCTCTTTGCATCATCTTGGCTGTTTATTCTCCTCGTTCCTCAACTCCACTGCCTCGTCGCAATGGGTGGTGCTGGTCATGTAGTCGTGAAAAAGAAAATTCTGCCGGCGTAATTGTTTACGCCTTGCCGGCAACGCAGGTGGCGAGCTCGCCCAGTGTGGTGACGTTGCAGCCAGTCACGCACTAGACAGGAAAAAAAAGGAGATGCGAGTTAGTACCCTGTTACACATTTTTTCCACATTAAGGAGAGGAAAATAACTTACGTCACCGGCTCCGGACTTTCCGGCACAGGCCAGGACGCACTTGGCGCCCTTGGCGACGGCGTCGCCAAAGCAGTTGGCGCGGGCCTCGATGTGGCTCTCGCCGGCGGTGGGGGCGGCGGAGGCGAGGGAAAAGAGGGCCATGGCCATGGCGGCGACGGACATCTTGGAGAACTGCATCTTGATGGTTGGTGGTGGGTAGTTTTGTCCGAACGAGTGGATTGTAGTTGGGTTAGATTTGAACGAGTGGGCTGTAGCGAGTGTAAGTGTAGAGATCGTGGCGCTGGTGGTGATGCTGGTGGTTGTGAGGATGAGGATGGACAGGCCATCATGCATTCTTTATACCCGTCGTCGAAGACCCCTTACGCGCCCCCTTTCGCTGTCTCGGCCGGCCTTCCCGGAATGTCGGTCCCCATCGTCGGGCCATCCGCACCCAGAAGGGCATTCTCCGGATCCGCCACGGAATGGCCGTGCAACAAACTGCCTCGTTCGCGACGGAAAAGATGGCACCCCATTGCTTCGATTCTTTACCTATCCAGTAACGTGGTCCATCAGCGAGTCGCGCACCCTCACCGAGTCGCGCACTTCAAATCCCATACTAAACGCCGTTTTTTTCGATTAAATAACTCGCTCGATTTAAAGCTAAATTCCACCAAAATTAAAACAGTTATATTTAACGTGGTTCATCAGCGAGTGGCGCACTTCAAAATCCCATACTAAACGCCGTTTTCAACCCCCCGGTTAAATCCACCAATCTTTTATAAAATTCCATGAAAATTTAATATGTTATATTTAACAATATAGCCGATTTTATAATTATCTTTCCAGATTTTTATTAGTATTATTTTTAGTAGAGTTTTAAACACCGTGCAAAACTGTAACAGGCCTTGGCCCTACTATAGCCAGCTACAGTAGTGTCAGGCCTGGAAAAGGGGGGTTCTCGCAGGGAGGTCTCAAAGGTTCAGCAGCTCAACAGTTGTATTCGTGCAGGGCTCAACAAGTTTATGGTGTAGGTAGAAACAGAAACGATAGCTTGCCCTCCCAACCTCCTTCACAGGGGGTCTCTCGGGCCCTCCTTATGCTCTAGCCCTCCGTCCGTCCTTCGGCTGTCGTCGGCGCGCCTCCTCCTCCGTGGCGTCCGTCGGGGCCTGCCTTTCGGTTGTTATCGGCACACTGCCTCCTCCGCGGCGTCCGTCGGAGCCGGATGTATTTCGTCCCTTTTAAGGTTCCGGGCCGGCTGATCTGCGGGGGCTAATCGGCGCGCGTATCGCAAAGTTAAACTTTCCTAATCCGCACATCCGTTAGGGCTTGCGCCCCTCCGGCTACCACCCGGAGGCCTCCCTTGTGGTTACCGGTGGCGTCCCCTGCGGCTGTTGGCCATAGTTTTGTGTGGGGTGTTACAACTATCCCTTTTCTAAAAAGGCTATCCTTGGCTTTTAACTTTCTCCTTTTCCCTAATGCAACGACAAATCTTCGTGGACTCGCAAAGGCGTTAACCGTCTTTCTCCCTCGCCTGGGGTAAGCGCTGGTCTCCAATAAAACCTTTAAAAAAGGATAACCAACTTAGCGATTTTAGGTGTCCCCTTTTTTACTGTTTAGCTCCACGTCCTGGAGCTCGCGGATCTCTCGGTTCCTTTTATTCCGGGCCTTTTAAAAGGTTCGTACTTTCGTAGGTGCGCCGCGAAAGTATTTTTCGGGCTCCCAAATGTTATACTCTACTAGCCAATCCATCCATTTAACTAAATAGTACTTTTTATTTCGGATCCGTCCTTTATTTCGTACTTTTTTAACCTCCCATTCCTTTTGGTCGTCCTCGTACTTTAGTATAGGTAGCGGCACCTCGTTTCCTTGTTTTTTAGCAGTATACCGTTCGAAGTTTTATACGGGAATAATATCGTAAAAACGGCGGTAATACTCGGGAAATGCCAAACGGTAGGCCTGCTGGCCTATGCGTTTAGTAATCCGGAAAAGACCGATCCATTTAGGTGCTAACTTTTTATTTTTTAAACGCAGGTTTTTCGTGGACATTTTAACCAAATTTCCAATTGTAAACTGTATAAGGATATGGTTTCTATTGTAATATTTAGCTGACCGTTCCTATGCTTACAGTAACGTCTTTTTAAGCTTTTTACGCAATGCATAAAGTCGTTCGATGCGGTTTTTTGCTGCGGGTACCCTCCTTTTAAAGATATTATCCGCGATATCAATCCGCATCTCGCAATCCGATCCGTACAAAAAATAAAACGGCGAGTGCTTTGTAGTAAAGTTCCTGCTATTATTGTAAGCGTAAGCTACTAACGGTAGCAGTAATGCCTAAAAGTTTTCCGAACCGGCGCAATAGTTACGGAAGTAGTTTTTAATAACGCGGTTAAAAACTTCCGTTTGCCCGTCCGTTTAAAGATGGTAGGCGGTCGATATACGTTTTTTAATAATTTAGTGTTTGTATATTTCTTCCTAAAAACTATTAGTGATGCGGCTATCGCGATCGCTAACGATGCTTTTGGGGGTACCGAATACGCATTCGATACGCTCGAAAAACAGCTTTACGAACTATCCTGCACTTATATCAGCTCGTATGGGGATAAAGACCACGTACTTAGTTAATCGGTATACGACGACGAAAATCGCGTTAAAAACTTAACTACCCGCCGTCCTGCTTTTAAATAAGCCGGTTACCTAGTCCAAAAAGATTTTTTTTATAAGCTGCCCGTTTTTTGGCGGTGGTAAGGGTTTAAATTTACCGTAAGGCTTGTAACGATAAATCGCTTTCCTTTAGCACTAAAGGCACGATGCCATATATGCCGTAACATCCCCTTTAACTTTATCCCACTAAAAAAAGCGCTAGATAAAATTTAAAATTTTAGCCACGCCCTAATAACCGGCTCCCGGGAAATCGTAAAACTATTTTAAAATTTCGGTTTTTAAAGCTTCGTTTGTAAAGATATAAACCTAATTTCCCCGGAAGATTAATTCGTTACCGTTAACTAAATGGAAGCACGATGCTTTTTGCTACCGAATCGTTATCGCAATATCTCGGTACGGTACGGTATATTTTACGTTAGGTATTGCCAGGCGGGGCTTTTTAACTACTGTCAGCCTTTTAAGCAAATTTATACTCGCCGGATCCCGCTTTTATACGTCCCTAATCCATTTTTTTAGCGGCGTTGGGATCTCCTCCGGGGAGTCCGTAGTTACGCTACTTTTAAACTAATTTAAAGCAATGCGTGCCTCCTAACGAGTAACAAATTGCACTTGTAAGGCATGGATGACTTTAAAGGCGTTTGGATCGTCGGCTAACGTAAGTTGTGCCAAACGTACGCTATCCCGTTCGCTTCGCCGGTTAAAAATAAAATTTTTGGGGGATCGCTCGTTAGGTGCGCTCTTTGCGCTCACTAGCTGGGGAGGCTTATTAGGCGACGCTCCCTCGGTAGTGTTTTTTGCGTGCTGCTTATAAACAAACACGTCTTATTCCCAACCCATTTTATTAGATAGCGTCGGCAGAAGTTTTTTAATAAAAATCTCCTATCCTTCCTCGCGACCGTCCATATAGTCCGGCCGACGAGACGGAGCGTCGGCTGGGTTTAAAAACCTTAGCTGGTATTTGATTTCGAAATCGTAAGGTACTTGTTAATAACAGGCTATATAATAGCTCCTGGACTGCATTGCTAATGTAGTCGGCTACACTTTTCAGTGCGCCGTGGCCAGATTGAACTCAACAGGTTATGTCGCCCTCGTGCGCGTTCCCCTGCGACCTCCAAGTTGCTCGAGTTCAATTCCCCGTGCTTGTTAGCTTTTGAAAATTTTTCAATTAGTCCGAGTGCTAGTGGGTTCCGGGCCCCCACTAGGCCAAAGCACAGTGTTGTATTGCCCCACAAAGGTGGGACTCCACACAGTTGGAGTGGCCCGCTTCGGAGCGTTCGTCGCAGCTACTAGCAGCGACAGCAAGTACAAGCAAACTTATGTTCCATTGAGCCCTGGAATAACGTTTAAGGGGTGGTGTTAATAACAGGCTATATAATAGCTCCTGGACTGCATTGCTAATGTAGTCGGCTACACTTTTCAGTGCGCCGTGGCCAGATTGAACTTAACAGTACTAACTGCAATAGCCAGCGTGCCTATCGTCCGTTTAAACGCTCCTGCTTTATAAAAGCCTTAAAGTTTTCATAATCCGAAAACACCTCCGTAGCTTGCGCCCCCTCGAAATAATGTCGCTAATAGCGAAAACTTCCCACTATTGCGAAAAGTTCCTTATCGTACACAAAATACCAAATTTCGGCACCTTTAAACTTCTGGGACCAGTAAGCTATAAGGTGCCACTGGCCGTTGTACTTTTGCGATAGGATGCCTGTTATAGCAAAATCGAAAGCGTCCGTTTCGACCCGTAATGGTAAAGTCGGGTCGTAATGCCGTAGCACTAGTGCGGTCGTAAACGCGTTAATTAAGTCCTTAAATGCCTGCTATTAGGGCTCCTGCCAGTAATGGCCTATTTGGCCTGGCTTGCGCCCGTTCTTTATTCCTTGCAACAGGTCGTGCAAAGGCTTCGCTATGCGGGAAAAGCCGTGGATAAACCGTCGATAAAAGTTGCAAAATCCCACAAAAACCTGGATGTTTTTGTACGTGCGAGGTGGGTGGTCGATCCATTCGCGGACGACTTAAACACGCGCAGGATCCATTTTAAGCCCTTCGGTATTGACGATAAAACCTAGGAACTTAAGTTTTTGCTAGAAAAAGGTGCATTTTTTGAGATTGGCATAAAGCTTAAAGCTGCGAAATCGATCCAAAACCAGCTTTAGGTAATGCTGGTGCTCCTCCTTACTACCGGAATAAATAAGGATATCGTTTAAATAAACGATAACGAAATCGTCCATTAGGCCCCGTAAGGCTTTGTTAATGTAGGTTTGGAATAATGCCGGGGCGTTAGTAAATCCGAACGGTAGCACGAGGTATTCGTAATGCCCGTACTTAGTACGGAACGCGGTTTTCTATTCGTCCTCCTTTTTAATGCGAAATCGGTAATACGCATTAACGAGGTCGATTTTAAACAAGCATTTGGCACCGTTTAAACGGTCGAGCATCTCCCCGATTAACGGAAACGGTGCCTTATTTTTAATAGTGATATCGTTAAATCCTCGATAGTTAACGCACAATCGTAACGTACCGTCTTTCTTCGGGACGAAAATAACAAGGGCTCCTGCTAGTAACTGTAACTTGCGGATAATGCCTTGTGCGAAGGTATCGGTAAGGTACTCCTGGAGTGCCGTGGATTTAGCTGAAAACAGGTGGTAAATCTACTTCCACGGGGGCTTTTTGCCCGGGAGCAGATCGATGGCATGGTTACCGTGGCTATGCTTTAAAAGCATTTTCCCTTTGCGGACGTCGAATACGTCGAAATAACTTATCCGTAAACTTACAAAAACGTTCTTTAAATTTAGCGGTTCGTTTAAACGGTCCTCGAAAAGGTTGTCCTTTCCGGTGCTGCTAATAAAAGGGTTAAAGCGAAAGGAATAAACAAACACGCGATCTTTAGCTTAAAAGCTTTTTCGGAAATGGTATGCGGATAGCTAATGGATACGAAAACGTTGGTTAAAACACCAAATGCCTTTAGCCGGGTAGAAATCCATAACCAATTCCTGCATTAATAGCATACCCACAAAAATAGGGGCGTTTGCCAAATTTCGTTCGATAGCGAGGAATGGCCGGATAACTTCCACCGGAATGCCATTTTAGTTACAAAAGCTCAATCGTAAATGGTAAATACCATAGGTTTTAACGCTTTAATCGCTTGCGGCGGCGAAAGTGAGGGATTGGTAATCGTGTTTAGGACGGTTGCATGGCTTATAGCTTAAAGATTTGCAAAAGGTGATAGAAACGGTATTAACTTCGGCGAACGTATTTAAACCGACCTCGACTTTAACTTTCGGGCCGCCGTTAAAAAAGCTAACGGTCCTTTTAATAACGAGCGCAAAGGCTATGCGTATTTAATCGTTACGGAACGTTGGTGCGGGGATAACCGGGTTCCCTTTTAGTTTTTTTAGCGCTTTTCGCTTTGCTTTTTTCCATTTTCTTCCTTCCGGCGCTTTAAAAAATTAACTTTAGCTTTTTCCCCTTAGGGGGATTCGCCTTTTTTAATTAAAGGTTTGGTAACGGAAAAGGGGTTTTTGCAATCTTTCGTTATATGGTTAGGTTTGCCGCATTTAAGGCATACGCCTTCGTTCCGGCGTTATTAGCGTTTGGCGTTTGAAAGCGTCGAGCGTCCGTTGCTTTTGCCATTGCCGTTGCGTTAGTCACGCCCCTTTTGTTTGCTTCGAAATTTGTGCTTCCCGTTTTTGTTCGATTTCTTTTGGTTTTTTTTGTGGGAGGACTTATGGGAATCTTTCTTCTCGTCGTACGGGGCGCGAGCACCCGTACCTAAGGTATCCTAAAGGATTTGGGCTGTGGCGACAAGGTCTTCCAAAGTCTCCGCTTTGTAATGCATTCCGCGGGTAACTTGGACTTTTAAGGTAGGGACCAAACGGATAACGTAATTGTTGATATCTGCTGTTTATTTTACTTTACCGCATATACGTCGGTACCGTGCTGCGAAAACATTAGGGTTTTCGTTATTTTTTTGCATAAATTGCTATAGGTCGTTAGTAGCCCTTAGGAGTAAAAAATCTTTTCGCAATATAGTATTACGGAGTTATCGTATAAATTTGCGCCAATATAAGCCTAATACCGGGCTGGTTTTGCGCGAACCGTTATAGGCGGAATTAAAGTCGCTATCGAAAGTTCCGATAGCGGCTGCGATACGTGATTTGGCCGTAATAAAACCGTTAAGGTTGGCTTCGAACGTAAGGTTAAGTTTGCTTTCCCAATGGTCGAAATCCTGCATTAAGCTTAGAAGCTTTAGCTCGGGCATTTTTTATAAAATTTTGTGACTGCCTTTGTTTTTGTCGTACGAAGGAAAGATGTCGTTTTTTTCGTTGTCGTCCCTTACCAGGGTGTGGTGCGACGGTGCCCGGGGTGTCGACTGGTTGCCGGGTTTTCCTAACGGGCGGTTAACCTTCTGGCCGTACTGCTTTGGGGTTAAACTTTGGGAACGAGCCGGAATTTAGGGCTCGTAGTTAGGGCGATTTGGATCGTCCGAATCGTTTGGGAGGCCAAGGGCCTCGCGAACTGCCTTCCGTTCCACAAATGCTTTTTGGAATTGTGGTAGGATTTTGGTAGGGATGCAATTTCGCGTTACGTAGTAAGCGAGCTACGAACGAATATAAAATGCAACGTTATGGATATTAAAGTTAGGGTATTTACGAGGGTTGTTAGGGGTAGGTTGCTTGCGTTTAAGGGGAAGGGTGGATGTTCCCGTTCCTGGATCCTCGTCCTGGCCTAGGTCGTTAATATCAACGAAATCGTTAAAATCCGATATAGTAATTGGTAAATGCTAAAGGTTTAAGCAAAGGAAGCTATTAAGTTGTAACAGGCCTTGGCCCTACTATAGCCAGTTATAGTAGTGTCAGGCCTAAAAAAGGGGGGTTTTCGCAGGGAGGTTTTAAAGGTTTAGCAGTTTAACAGTTATATTCGTGCAGGGCTTAACAAATTTATAGTGTAGGTAAAAACAGAAACGATAGTTTGCCCTCCCAACCTCCTTTACAGGGGGTTTTTCGGGCCCTCCTTATGCTTTAGCCCTCCGTCCGTCCTTCGGTTGTCGTCGGCGCGCCTCCTCCTCCGTGGCGTCCGTCGGGGCCTACCTTTCGGTTGTTATCGGCACACTGCCTCCTCCGCGGCGTCCGTTGGAGCCGGATGTGTTTCGTCCCTTTTAGGGTTCCGGGCCGGCTGATCTGCGGGGGCTGATCGGCGCGCGTGTCGCAAAGTTAAACTCTCCTGATCCGCACATCCGTTAGGGCTTGCGCCCCTCCGGCTACCACCCGGAGGCCTCTTTTGTGGTCACCGGTGGCGTCCCCTGCGGCTGCTGGCCATGGTTC